>CM077449.1:7598844-8116179 GCA_039654765.1 Mylopharyngodon piceus
TAGGTGTGGTCTAAATATTAATTATAAAACGGTTAGTTCCTGTCCTTGATTCTGATTGGTCAATAGCTGTGTTTTATTCACGATAAAACACGGCTATGACCGCTTCACCCAACGGTTCTGTGTATCACTACACAACACCCTTAGCAACCACTCTTAGCAACGTAAACTGTTTGTTCTCAATTGACATTGTTCATTGAAGCTTACTGTATTATGTAGAAGATTATTGCGAAAAAGAGATCGAGTGAGTGAGTTTATAACCTGCATTCAGATTTAGCATTTTCCGTCAGGTCAGTCCTATGTTCGTAATAAATATCTGTTTAAATGTCCGATGTATTATCTTGTCCTTTTAACAGTTAAGGGGTTTTCCCGTGACTGACAGCGCTAGTCAAAGCATTTGTCAGTTGCGTCTTGTTCCGTGTTCACAACAGTTCAGTCTTTTCAATGTAAAAGTCTTCGCTACTGACTGACACACTTATAAAGACAGTCTATGCCGCCATCTGATGGTGTAATAATGTAACTTCTGTTGCTGTTCACAGTCAGGGACTATTTTTTCAGGCGGAAGGAAGGCTTTTAGTGAACTTCATGAAAGTTGCATTGATACATATTTTTGGCTTTAATATTTGTATTGTGTGGTAACCGTTTTATAAAAGGTACTCGAGGCTAGCCGTGACTTATTCACGATACAGCACAGCCTCTCGTACCTTATTGCTTACTTAAAAGTTTAATTTCTACTATAAAGCTACTCTCCAGTGTGTTCACGTTTTCTGACTGCGATGGACTGAACAAAAGAAATTAACCGGAGAAGATTTCCACGTCAAAGAAGGTGAAGCCTCAGATCACACTTACAGTAACTACTACATTATCGCCATCGACCAATGGTAGCTCGAAGGTGTTTACCAGCTGAAGCAAACTTTTCTAGAAGGTCCATTTTTGGCAAGCTGTTTTAAACTTCTGAAACAAACTTCAAACAAACATCATTTTGGCCTGATTTTGCTCAAAATGACATCAAGCCAGTTTGTTCTTCGATTTCGCTTGAAGTATATCAGTGCCTTAAGCGAAGAAAGAAAAAGGACTTCGGGACCTTAATCAAGATGGCATATGACATGGACAGCTATATTATATTTAGTACTGAAAAGTATCAAAAGTACTTCTATATGATAAAACTATACCGTATCATACTGTTAGCTTAGCAATTTGCTAACATCAGACTCTTTACATCAGACTCTTTACATCAGACTCTCAACAACAACATGCTAAAAACGGAAATGTTTTTTTGTGTTTTCGCATACATTGTCACGATCCCCGTTCACACAGATCAGTGAAAACGACCAAAAACGCAGTATTATGCATGCCAGGCCAGTAGTTGGTGGTTACTTTGTAAAGAAACACTACACACCTATAGACTGAACATGTAAAACTCATGTGCATGACATCACTGTTTTCACAAATTCGTGTTTCTGTAGTTTACACAGAGATGATAACCGTATCGTTTTCTATAACTTGCACTTTGAAACCCGTTTTCAAAAGTTTGTTTTTTCAGGCCCCCAAAACACCATTGTTGTGTAAATGAACGGCCAAAACGCATTAAGTTTTCTGTTTTTAGTTGAAAATGGTGTCATGTAAACGGACCCTGATTTTCATGAAATTTGTTCATAAACATTTGAAAATTATGCATATTGCAGCATCTGTGATCTATTAAATAATTACAGTGCAGTATTTATAATATAAAGGCAACCTGTTTGTTACATAATAACCTGTTTCCACTAGGGCTGCAACAAACGATTATTTTGATAATCGATTAATCTAACGATCATTGGAACGATTAATCGACTAATCATCGATTATTGCACTGATTAATCAGTATGCTTTGTTCGATTATTCAACTAGCAATTAGTTAAAATATTGAATTATACTTTAACTAATAAATAAAACAAGGAAATCTCTTCAGCTTTTGAAAGTGTATTTTTAATGAATTTGTTTTAAAAAATTCTGTTAAAATGACGTACTGTGTTTTTATTAAGTCTGGGAATTGTAATAACTTTTTAATAAGTAAAAATATGCAATATGTAATACTGTGCATATTTTTTTTGAAAATGCTCCTCTAGATTTCTTCTTCTTTTTTTTTTTTTATATAACTATCGAGTTTATGGTCATTGAATGGCTTTCCTGAGGTAAATGTAATATTTTGTGACATTTTTGTTTTCAAGCTGTTTATTGACATCTTTCTGCGGTAGAAACTCTGATTAAGTGATTACATTAGAGATGGATTCATTTCAGTAAGTTGTACTGTACCTTTCAACATACTTTTTGATGTTGATTCATGTTTATTTTGTGCTATAATAGCAGAAAAGAGGAAGAGATAATAGGTTCACATGCCGCTTGACTTGAGGCGCTACAGCGATCTGTCACGCCACATTAAAGAGCGTCAAAACCACATGTAACGTTATTGTTTGAATCCCGTGGTAAAATTGACAGAATTTAAAAGCTGTGACTTTGTTTTATATGAAAAGTAACCTGATCTGTCTTATCTGTCGGTGCGTTATCTGTGTCCTCTTTGCTCTGCGATGCATCTTTCACTGCGTGAGAAAATGGACGTGTGGCGTGAGAACAGAGAACAGTGAGTTTGAATGAGAGCTGGTGGCCCTGTATGACAGCATTTTTTGTAGTTATGCTAAACGTTATGTTTGTTATGTTTTATGCTATGTTAAACTCCCACATTTTACGGGTTCGACTTCGTTTGCACTCTGAAGCACCATGTCTTCTTCTATTGGATTCGATCTGGGAGAGCTGCATTACAGTATTGCGCTACAGCGCCCCACTGGTCAAACCGCGTTATTGCAGGCCCTTACATAGGTCATACGAGATCAAAAGACTACTCGACAACAAAAATATTTGTCGACAATTTTTTTATTGTCGACGTTGTCGATAATGTCGACTAATCGTTTCAGACCTAGTTTCCACACAGACATGCACTGAGACATTTTCTACATTGATTTCCATTCAAACCTTTCCAAGACGGTGGCGAATGCAGAATCGACGTATTAATATCTATAGTGTAGTGCATGTATTGTAAGTGCATGCCAATGTAAAAAGTGTTGGTTAGTATGCTGCCTTAGAGGGAGATCATAGATGGTAAGGCAGCACACTATCTACATGAAAAACAAATCTATTAAGCAGGAGTGTGTTAATAATGTGACTGTCCAGACTTGTACACATGGCCAAACATTCCATGACTCTGGCTGTGGGTGGCCAGTACACCGGCTGCCACTGTGCTTCATCATATACTGACCACACCACCCAGCTCTATGCCAGGCCCCTGTTGGCACTGACAGTGTGGCAGTGTGTCAGCATGCTCATATCATCTGGTAGGTGATGACGTTGTGGCACAGATACCCCATCACAGATGCTGTCATGCCGAGCAGGACCACTGAGAGTTAATCCCTTTAAGGGTCTTGTGAGCCAATACGCTGCATGATACATTGTGCCAGGCTTTCTCCTTCTATCTCTGAATAGGAAATGTGAAGACATCATGTGAAGATGCAGGTATGTGATCAGCTGAGAACAAAATAATTAAATAAAATAATAAAAATAAAAAGGAAAAACGGTTTTGCCCCATTCAATGACTATACAACAACAATAATCATTATTAAACATTTACATTGTATTATTATTTAAATAAACAAATCAATAAAGAAATATGATACTATTGCAATAATCCTACTATACTCTAAAATAAAAAAAATACTATTTAATAATAATAGTAATAATAATAATTATTATATTTTATTTTACAGAACAAAATTAAAATTACAATACTAAAATATGTCTTAATTTCTTTGCTTTCAAACCTTAAACTGCAGTATTATAAGCTACATTTTTCAAAGTAAAATCTAATATACAAGAAAATGTACTTTATTTAATACATCAGGAACTGAGTGAATAATTAATTTTTATTAAAAAATATTTTGAATAAATTGAAAGGAAATCTGAATGAAATGTACAGCTCATGTCAACAGTAAATGTAAAACTAACAACATACTGTACTGTATCCTTCTATAAAGATTAATTGTGAAAGGTCCCACTCGCCTCCATGCGTGAGTAATGAGGGTGAAGACAGGCAGGTCAGTATGGTTAGTGTGGACCCTGGAGACTCCATGTTCAAAACCGCACATACATATTTGAATAATAATATAAACACATGCATGTCCTTCTTGTGTCTGTCAACGCAAGGCCTTACCTGTCAATCACCCAAAAGTTTTCATGTTAGTACAAGGTTTGAAGACCCCCCACCCCCTACACTGACATTGGTGATTGTGGTAAATAGATGATTATCAATGTACATGTTGGAGAATCTGAAAAAATCATGTCTGATTCATAATTGATCAGAGGAAATATGATGCGCATAAATTATTTGGTGACCTTATTAAATGTTAACATCAGACTATAATTCAGAATGTTAAAACTCGCATTTGAAAGTGAAGTTGCCTTATTGAGGGACCCCAAAGATTTGATCTAAGAAAGAAGGAGTCTTGCATTGGAATTATATACTATATGGGGGGAGCTCATGTCCAGTGGCATTCAGACTGGGCAGAGGATCCTCTCGTCCTCCCAAGTTTGAAGCTCCAGATCCCACACCCATTGAGATAGAAGTCGAACTTAGACTTTGTATGCACAGATCGCACATGCGGATTAAATTTTTTTTGCAGTAATTAATTTATCCCCAAGGTGGCAACCGTGCCCTGGGAGGCGCCGATTCATAAGGTAGTTGAAGAAAAACTGCATAAACAGAACAGGCCGGAACACATGCAAGCTACAGTGACAATGGAGGCCTACATAGATAAGAGACTGGGGTTGGGGAGTTACGGACGGCCTAAGGTAGAGTCTAGGGTATAGGGTTCTATAGAACCCTATTGAACCTTTATTTCTAAGCGTGTATTAGAAATTAATGAGAGTTAGTTGACATGTAGTTGCAATGTTACTTATAGTTAGTAGAATGTCTAAAGTGGACTATCAAAATAAAGTGTAACCAATGTTTTTATGCTAATGTTTTGAGAATGTTATTAAAGGGTTAGTTCACCCAAAAATGAAAATTCTGTCATTAATTACTCACCCTCATGTTGTTCCACACCCGTAAGACCTTTGTTCATCTTCGAAACACAAATTAAGATATTTTTGATAAAATCCGATGGCTCAGTGAGGCCTCCATTGCCAGCAAGATAATTTACACTTTCAGTGCCCAGAAAGCTACTAAAGACATATTTAAAACAGTTCATGTGACTACAGTGGTTCAACCTTAATGTTATGAAGCGACGAGAATACTTTTTGTGCGCCAAAAAAAACAAAATAACGACTTTAATCAACAGTATCTAGTGATGGGCGATTACAAAACACTGCTTCATGAAGCTTCGAAGCTTTACGAATCTTTTGTTTCGAATCAGTGGTTCGGAGCGTGTATCAAACTGCCAAAGTCACATGATTTCAGTAAACGATGCTTCGTTACGTCATAAATGTTTCGAAATTTCAATGGTTCACTACTGGGGGACACGACTTTGGCAGTTTGATACACGCTCCGTCAATGCAGGCCTCACTGAGCCATCGGATTTTATCAAAAATATCTTAATGTGTGTTCTAAAGATGACTGAAGGTTTTATGGGTGTGGAACGACATGAGGGTGAGTAATTAATGACAGAATTTTCATTTTTGGGTGAACTAACCCTTTAAAGACCAGATAATTTTGAACCAACATTCTATTAACGTTACTGGAATAATGTTTGCTCATAACTTTGAAAGAACCTTTCTAGAACGTTAGCCAAAGTTCTCAGAACGTTCCTCGTTAGCTGGGATGGTGCCACATCACTGTTTTCACATCGCCAAACCAAGACTGAAATGTCATACAGCTTGAAGCATCGACATGTTAGCAAGTTAGATCAGATATAACGGAAAACCAAAGCAACAGACATGTGTATCTATCAGTGCAGCAGTATATCAGCTACACACACCACATTTAATCTCTTAAAATGAGGGGTGGGCAGATTGACAGGTTTGCTGAGTTGGCTGTTAATCCCCCCGCCATCCCCCACCAGCACACAAGTATAATCATGATCCAGACAAAGACACTCATCGCCACTGTGTGTAAATCAATAGCATCACACACATACTAACACATGCTTACACTTACACATGGAGACAAAAAGCACCACACTTATCCAATACTGTTATCAATAAATCCATCCTGTATTTGTCCGTAATCTTGTAGACAGACACACACACTTGAGCTAAAAAAAATTTTTAAAAAAAGACCGGCAGACTCATCCAAACAAACCCACATATGTGCAGTACTGGCTACATCATTCAGAGTCAAGCATGTTGAGCCCTGAGGCTCTGTGTCAATGAGACGCTCTGCAGTGTAACTGTCACCGTTCATTCCTGTGGCAATACAAACTGAAATTTACACCTAAAAAAAGATGAGTATGATTAGCTGATTGTAGACTTGTTGCCATGGGGTGTCTGGCTTAGAAAAAGGGACCGTAGACAAACATGCTTAAAGGGATAGTTCATATTAATATATTTACTTAGCCCAATGTCATTCCAAACACATACAGTATGATTTTCTTTCTTCCATGGAACACAAAAGGAGAAGATTAGCAGATGGTTTTGAAAAATGGAGGGGGTGGGGGCCTAGTCAATGGCTTGTGAGCTATAATCCAAGTTTCTGAAGCCATATGCTGATGAACAAAAAAAAATAAATAATAATGATAATAATAAATAATAATAATTTATAATATTGTTTAACGTTTGGAGTGGGTGATATTTTTAATGTTTTTGAACTAAATCCCTTATAACTTACCAAACTTGCATTTATTTGATCAAAAACAGAGTGATGACAATAGCTTTATGAATATTTTGTTTGGAATCAGTGGTTCGGAACGTGCAAACGAAGCCTCGTTTACTCAAATCACGTGACTTTGGCCCTCCAAATCACTGATTCAAAAGATTCGGAAAGCTTCGAAGCAGTGTTTTGAAATCACCCATCACTAGATATAGTTGAAAAGTCGTTATTTATTTTTTTTGGTGCACAAAAAGTATTCTCTTCGCTTTATAACATTAAGGTTGAACCACTGTAGTCACATGAACTGTTTTAATTATGTCTTTAGTACCTTTCTGGATCTTGAGAGGTTCAGTGACATTGCTGGCAACGGAGGCCTCACTGAGCCATCGGATTTCATCAAAAATATCTTAATTTGTGTTCCAGAGATGAACGAAGGTCTTACGGGTGTGGAACGATATGAGGGTGAGTAATTAATGACAGAACTTTCATTTTTGGGTGAACTAACCCTTTAAAGTTAGCATGAAACCATGAAATTGTCTTTTCTTCCCTATTTTGACATACTGCATATCTGAGCGAAACAGCTTCTCCAACAAGAAAAATGTAGGTAGGGACTTGATTTTGTCCATCAGGAATTGACTGGATGGTTGTGGTTTGCTATTGGTTGATCTCATGTGATTGACAGGTTGCCCCGCCCTTGCACCAGTAAACACGTCATCAGAGAAGAGCACGGTTATGTGTACGGTTAAATCCTTTATAATAAATAACTGCAATATTCCATAAAAAAAGGAACTGTCAGTTTTGATTTCATGGTGACTAATATTTTCGTGGAAACTATAATATATTTGTTTTTCTTTCTTTCTTTTTTTTCATAAAAAGAAAGATCACAAATATTTTTTGTAACATTATGTTATGGTCACTTTTGGGCAATTTCATGCATCCTTGCTGAATACAATAATTACATTTTCATAAAAAATCTTACTGACCCCAAACTTATTTAATTATTGTGCTAGTCTTAGTAAAAAGAAAACACTGGACACAGAAGTCAGCCATGCAGGTGTCAAATGATTGAATTTGATAGAATTTAAAGGTTTACTTCACCCAAAAATGAAAATTACTCACCCTCATGTCGTTCCACACCTGTAAGACTTTCATTCCTTTTCGGAACACAAATTAAGATATTTTTGATGAAATCCGAGAGGTATATGACTCCTCCATAGAGGAGTCACGTCGACTGTTTTAACAATGTCTTTAGTACCTTTCTGGACCTTGAAAGTGTTGATTATATTGCTGTCTATGGACGAGTTGTATACCTCTCGGATTTCATCAAAAATATCTTAATTTGTGTTCCAAAGATGAATGAAGGTCTTACGGGTTTGGAATAACATGAGGGTGAGATGACAGAATTTTTATTTTTGGGTGAACTAACCCTTTAAATATGTTGATATCTGAATTATGTGTTTTCAAGAGAAATACAGTATCACTGAATTATAAAAAGGATCACAGATCATTTATCTTCAGGTTGAAATAATACAGTTCAGTGCAATGCTTGATGGGCACCATAAAGGGCTTCATATAATTGTGTAGAGAGACACCACTTATTTGCACCCACCCTGCACTGACATTCAATGTGGCATGGGCAAAAAAAAAAAAAAAACCTGTCACCATGAGCGGCTGCCATCACGCTGCAGATAATTGTCTACTGCTGTCCTCTTAAACCCCCTGGGGTTCAAAGAAGCCTCCGGCCATCGTTCTCAGACAGGGTGAAAATGAAAAAAGAGAGATCGAGGAGGGGGGATAAGACTGAGGGATGTGAGAGAGGACACAGAAAGAAGAGAGAGTGAGAGAGAGAGAGAAAGAGAGAGAGAGAGATAATGGTAATAAGAAGACAAAGACAAATACGTGTTCTCAAGGGAAGGTGAACACAAAAGGAAAGGCAGAGGTGACTTACGGGTTCTCATTGAAGCAAAGTGTTCATCTAAACAGCAGGAACAGCTATTTGATGCCCTCTGTTAAGAATATTTATTTTATTTTCTTAACCTTGACTAGCCAGTGTGCTTACTACAAATTTATACTACATTTTGTTATATATTCAATATAAGCAACAAGAAACATCATTTAGAAGAGATAAAGACCCCAAAATGATGGTAAAAATTAGCACACACAAGTATAACAATTAAGGAACAGTTCACCTAAAAATTAAAATTTTACTCATTAAAGACCTGCATGTAACTTTTTTTCTCCCATGGATATTTTGCAATACACCTACAGTGCACTTTTTCATAATGGGAAACACATCATTGTGTGTACATTGAACACATCAAAAACAGACTATATATATAAAAAAAATACCAAATATAAAAAAAAATATAATTAAAATTGTCCACACAACACAATTTTAGTTTTGTGTGAGGAACACAAATTAATTAAATAATAATAATAATAATAAAAAACTAATGTTAAATTAATGTTAAATCTTATTTGCGCTGCCAACAGGTCAGTGATTACAAATTGCATCGGTTCTCATGTCTGAAATCCAATTAAAAAGAGCAGAAGAGCATATGGTTCAGTTTTAGGTAAAATATACCTTTAATTGTATAAATACGACCATAACTATCCCAGAATCCCATTGTATCTCTTCTACAGTGCCCTCTTCATTTAGATATTTTTAAAAAGCTTTTAAATCAGTGAATATCTAAATTCTATTTTTGTGTTTTCAAACCTAAAAAAGGTCAAGAAATGTGGATCTCACTCCACTGATGTAAAAACAACAACAACAACAACAAAAAATGTAATTTCCTGTTTTAATATTCTCTCAAATCCACTGAAAGGTGTTGTGCTGCGATGAGAGAATCTTTGCACCCAGGCATCCATGATCCCCTGTGGTCAATGACGAGCCCAGAATATGTCCAAACACCATCTGTTACCTTGAATTTACTTTAGTTTGAGTAATTTCACTAATGCTGACACTGTGAATGTACTATCTAGGAATCCGGGCTCACAGTAATATTGCTAAAGGGAATTCTGTGTAAAAAATTGTTGCCCATATTTTGTCAACAGAAATGTCTCTTAAAGATATAAAAATTGAATAAATTCTGACATAAATTACTCATTCTTGCACACATGCATCTTTATGTTGATGTGAGGACCAGTGGCTTTCACTGACGTGTCTTGTAATTGATCGTTTGAAAATGCGAAAGCACAAATGATATTTAAGAGTTACAGCAAAAGGGGAACTTTTAAGTGATTTACACTCAAAGTTATTGTATGGCTTCAGAAAAATTGGGATATTGAGTTATATGTACCACATTTATGAGGTTCTTTGTCATTTTTGAATCTTGACAGGTTCTTGTCACTATATACTTTCATTTTATGGAAAAGAGCAGCATGAACATTTTATGAAACATCTTTTGTGATACAGGGAAGAAAGAAAGTCATACAGGTTTGGAACAACGTTGGGGAGTAAACAATAATTTTTATGATGTTCTTTGTCATTTTTGTAGCTAGGCAGCCTGGTCACTATATACTTTCAATGTACGGAAAAGAGCAGCATGAACATTTTGCAAAACCTCTCCTTTTGTGATTTACGTAAGAAAGAAAGTCATACAAGTTTGGAACAACATGCGGGTGAATAAATAAAAACAGAATTAAATTTTTTGGTGAACTCTCCCTTTAAAAATAATACTAACACCTTCTCTTCTTTAACTTTTATAAATTGCTAATTAGAATTAACTTTTAGAATCCTTAGCAGTGCATTGCTGATTCACAAACACAATAATTTTAGCAAAATGTGCTAGCGTTCTCTCTGTCCTTAAGCTTTTTCCCCATGACTCTACTGTTTTTCTGTTGCTTTGCCAGAGTTTTGGCTCCTGAGGGGAACTCACTGACACATTCTGACAACATTTGCCACCATTTAGCTAAAAATGTGCACAAGGCTCCTTATGGTTTTACAAGCTTATCTGACTTGGCACGGTATCTGTCGCTGTTGGTATGCATGTGGCCCACGGCTCCAAAAAGCAAAATGAAGGAAATAAAAACTCCCTGATCTTTGTTGGTTCACCGCGGCTGTATAAAGATTAAACAGTTACAAGTCAAACCGTTGCCTGGGACAATTTTCCAAACAGAAGCCTTTTTTGTTTTTTTGTTTTTTTTACTGCGAACTTTACTGGTAGCAATATGTGTTTCGGAAAAGGTGAAAGTTCATAGGATGTGTCCTCCGGCCTTGCCTGGAAGATGTTAAGGGTGAGAACTGGAAAGGCCCTTTTTCTTTTCCTTAAGTGTGATCTCCCAGAGGGAGTGAGGACAAAACACAGACATGACGCCACTCGTTTGTACTTGAGTTCTGCGACACACAGCTCAGCAGGTAGCCAGGGAGTCATGCCAACAACAAGCGGCCCATTCTAGAGGCAGCGCGGAAAACAAAGGGAAAATCGCTGGCAGCACAGAATCTTTAAGGTTATTGAGTGTTTAGAGTTTAATTATGGACCGCTCTCATGTGAGACACAGGCACATCTGGAACACCAGCCTGCCCTTTATCACAAACCCCCTCATTTCTTACTGTGGCAAACACGTTTTCTGAAATACTCTCTTTTTTTCTCCAAAAAGCACTCGAAATTGTAAAATTACCATTTGGTCCCCACAATGTAATATAAACCTGTACACCCACACCCACACACACACACACACACACACACACACACACACCATCATCATCATCAGTGCCTCTGTTATTGACAGCACCTACACTCACTCTTCATGTGAGAATATACCAATCCCGTCTGCTCACTGAAATAACAGATTTACATGCTGAGCTATATCATTGCCCATATGGCAAGCATTCTGGCCTACACATACAGGACACACATTCACAAAACACCCAATTTTAGACTCCTGTTTTGTTTTTTTTTCCTCCTATTTTAGCCTCAAATGTAGAGAAAGATGTTCAGATACGCTCTCAAATGGCTCATATGTAACTATTCCCATTTGCAGACATGACACAGATGCCGTCTTAGTGAAATGACTATATATCAAACACGCAAACATGAATTATGCTAAAGCTGTAGAAAAACATTTTCAGAAACGCTCTGTAAAACTAATGTAATCATTGCATTATTCAGTAGAACACTAATTTATAATTGTTAACTGTTTCACACAACACAGTGCAAGCGCATTTGTGCTTTGCATTGTAAATTACATAAATTAAGCTTGAAAAAGAAATAAGTTCTAGGTCACATGTAACTATTTCTATTTTAATATATATTTAATTTATATTGCAATTTATTCCTCTGATGGCAAAGTTGAATTGCAGCAGCCATTACTCCCATCTTCACATGATCCTTCAGAAATCATTCTGATATGCTGATTTGGTGCTAAAGAAACATTTCTTATTATTAACAATGTTGAAAACAGTTATGCTGCTTAATTCCAATTAAAAAAGCGTTCGGAAAACAGATACATTTTGAAGCATAAACACGACATTTACTCTATTCCTGAACCCAACAGACCAAACGTCAATCTATATGAGATGGTTCCTTACTTAACCTGACACAGCTAATCTATAATATCTCATGATTTTGACATTAAGGTTTGAGGATTATTGCTTATAAGACACTGTTGAGGACTATTGGAGAAGCTGAAGTTTAAGGCTATCAGACAACTGAACTGAATGACACTGTTGTCGTTCTGCTTTTCCTTCTGCAGTGAATTTAAGATTATGAACACAGATAACTATAGAAAACATCACCACATGTGCCATCATGATAAAATACTGATGTTTTGCTTTTATTATACATATTAAACCCACTGACTTTCCTTGTAAGAGGTCCAAATCTTCACACACACAAAACGAAATCAAGGCAGACGAATCAAACAGCTTCACCACATGCCCAGTCGGCTCCATTAACTATGACAAAGGGACCGTTACACCCATGTACCCATATCTATCAACAGGGTGCCTGGGAATGTTACATTAATACAAGGCCGCAAGGCCGTTAGCCTCACCACACCTCATTTTACAGACCTGATATCAGTCTGCGGGGGTCTGCTTTAGATACACGTGACAGAGATGAGCATATCTGCCATATAGTGATGGAGGATTAGCTCAGTGCCATGCGTGAAATGACTTTGAAGCATTAGGAGAATGTCGGACCGGTTATCTGATAAAACTTTGGGAGGCTGGGACCTGGAAAAGTGAATTGGGATTAATCAACAGTTCTCAGAAAACTGATGTGTTGAAATGGAGAAATGACAGAGAAGAACTGAGAATTATGACATTATTTTGAATTAATAAAAAACTTTTCAAACCAAATGTAGTATTGTACAGCATTTCAAACTCAGCTAATACACAGTATTTTTAAGAGTGTCAAAGTTAACATGTGCAGAAGGGTGCTTCAATCAGGACTTTGGGGGCAGATCACTGAAATAAATAATAGGCCAACTATTTTTAACAAAATTCTTTATCAACAGAAAGTAATGAAATGTAAAACAACACTGCATAGTCTTCACTGTATAAATTAAATATAATCCTACTAAATCTACTAAAGAGCAGTGAGTGATTTTGTCTTTTGTTGTTTAACATTAATGACACAGACGGCAGCAGGAATATTAGGCTGCTGTCACTTTAAGACCGAATGCACGGATCCAATATACTGATACACATGCGTTTTCTTTTTCAACCGTTTATGTTCACTTAAGACATAACTGACGGAGTTTATGTGAATACTCACCAAGCCGACCATTTTGACACATTTCTGTGTGTATTTGACTATTTAGGCGTGAACCCACGTGGGCACAGAAAGGCACTTGGGAAAGAGTATCACTTTGCCTGCTTAATGCAGTTTAATAACTCTTTTTATTTTCGAGCACGTCCTGCAGTTTAGCAACAGTAGAGTGTATTTTACGACAATCACTGATCTAGCTGATTTGGACGTTATGTTAAACCGATCCTTTGTGAAAGAAAGAAATGCAATAAAAATTGCAGCCCTTCTTGCTGTTATTTGCATATTGTTGTTGTGGTTGCAATGTCTCTGCAAAGACGTTGCAAGTTTTTTGTCCTTTTTAGAAACCTTTTAGAAGTGCCAGACCGGTGAAAGTAGTGAAGCAATTTTAGCTATATAGAAAAATTGTTTCGCGAGTTTTGCGCCATTTGATCAGCTCTACTGATCGGCCTTTATAGAGACCATCAAAATATATAAAGCTATTATTTGCCGATAATGATTGGCACCCGATCAATTGGAGCACCCTTACGTGTGCACAAGATAATTGTGAAATATCGTGCAAAAGTTGGGTAATTTTTTTTTTTTTTATGTTTTTGAAAGTCTGCATTTATTTGAAAAAATACTGGAAACACAGTAATACTGTAGTTTAACAATTTAAGATATTTGTTTTATATTTCAGTATGTTTTAAAATGTAATTTATTCCTATGATGCAAAGCTGAATTTTCACCAGTCTTCAGTGTCACATGATCCTTCACAAATCATTCTAATATACTTGTGTGTTACTCAAAAAACATTTCTTATTAATATCACAGTTAAAAACAATTATTAATATTTTTGTGAAAACCATGATACATTTTGATTGATAATATTATGATAATTCAGAATTCTTTGATGGATAGAAAGTTTAAAAGAACAGCATTTATTTGAAAAATATATTTAAAAATGTCTAGATATAATAAAATGCCTTTAGTGTCACTTTCAACTGATCAAAAGTTTAATGCATCCTTACAGAATAAAAGTATAAATTATTAAATTATTAAGTAAAATGATTTATTTGTGCTGTGGTATCACATTTATTATTATTTTTATTATTATTATTTAATGAATGAAAATATATAGCTGCATTTATAATTTGAGGAAATGTATTCCAGATATTTAGGGGTCTTCAGCATCAAAAAAAGTTTGAAAACTCATGTTCTAAGAGAAAACTCATGTTTTTTGTTTGTTTATTTGTTTGTTTGTTTTTTACTTATCCAGATTTTACTTTGGCAATCAAGTGGCAACTCAACACGGTATCAAACATAACCAGTATTTTTCTTTTACTTTGCATAACTTTTCAAGAATGAGGGAATGTTCAGTTATACCAACAGGATATATCAAAAAATCCAGGGAAGACAGAACTGAATGTAAGGTTAAACAGATCTAAAGGGACAGATGGCATGTGTTTAACCAGATACATGACATATGATGTGCTTCTTTAGCTAAATAAAGAGCTCATATGTCAAAGTCAAGGCTTTAAATAGAGGACAGGAGGACACCAATAAGGACAAGTTGACACTTGACGCGTTCCACATATGTGATACCAAGAGAATCACTTTTCAGTGAAAAGTTAAAGTGCAATAAAGTACAGTAAAGACTTTGTCTCGGGACCTCTTATAAAAGAATTTACTAGATGAGTTATGTGCAGTGTCAGTGGCCATGACACATACTTTATAACAGTAATGGATTATGATTCAGAAGGATCTTAAGAGAGGAACAGGGTAAAAAAAAAAAAAAAAGCTAAAGTGATGGCAATCATTGTCAAATAAAGCATTGTTCTGCAGTGGAAATCAGTGTTCATTGAGGTTTGGCAAATTTGGATTCTTGTTGTCATGATTTATTGTAAATGCTAAAGACATCAACGAATGGCATTTACTTATGAAGATAAATAGGTCCCTCCACTCATGTCTGAAACCAGAACAAGGGGTCACTGACAAACCTCACAAAGGGGGCAAAAGACAAATTCAGATCTCAATCTGACAGCTTGAGGGTGGTCACAGGTGGATGTGGTATACCTCATTCACACAGAGGAAAGGTCACTGTGATCCAGACATCATTAGTTGGGTGTCACATCATTCATTATATTGTTGGATTAATTCCTTGTGCCTTTCACACAACTTAAAAATGGGAAGTTCATCTGCATGACTCTGGAAGTAATCCAATTCTCTAGAGGGTTTTTCAGATTTGAGTATCCTGTGGGTCCTATACACATGTCCTATACTTTGGACATGTGCACAAAAAGTCAGTGCAAGATTTAAAGGGATATTGCAAAATAACATTTTGGCATAATTTGCTAACCCTTATTTCATTCCAACACCATTTATAGGAGATTAATAGCAGGATGTTCAGGCTGCTCTTTCTTATGCAACTTATAGCGATGCAGATTGTCGGAGCTCAAAAAGGACTAAACTTTAAAAAAAAAAAAACATTTGAGAAACTATTATGTGACTATGTTGTAAATACTACAAAAATACTTATATATATATAATATTTTATAAAGCTAAATATTGTCTATTGTTTTCCACAGAAGAAAACAGTCATATGAAGTTGAGTAAATGATGTCAGAATTTTTATTTTTTGTATCTTTTCCCTTTAACTGAAAGAATGCATTTAAAAAAGTATTAAAAAATGATAATTTCTTATACACACACACACACACACACACACAAGACATAAAATTTGTGATAATAGTATTTTGTTAATTACTTAATGTCAAACATCCTGATATACAGTAAGAAAGGGCCTCTCCACTTTACCAAACGATTCTCGGGCACTTAGATCAAACGTGTTTGGTGGTCATACACCACTAGACTCAAAATTACACTACACTGAAAGACAGCCTGCAGCAATAAGAGGTCATTTTATAACACAAAGCTCTAAACTCCTACACATAAAGAGTTTCATTACCCTCTTGCTACTCCTGGTCATTCTTTATTAGCCTTTCTGCTGACAAATTGTGTTTATCTGATGCCCTGTGAGCTTATGACAGTGGCAGTTTCACTTCAGTGTTCATACACTCTTTGAAGATCAAGAAAGAAGTTGTAAACCAGTCCACTTAATACCAGTGTCCAGGAAATTTAAAAAAGTGATTCCTTTGAAGTCTGGTGTGAAAAAAAAAAAAAAGCACATAAGCAGATTTGGTAAGTTAATCAGGCTTAAAACTTCCACCCCGTCTTTCTTTCTCTGAATATAAAACGGTCTCATTAGGCAAGACCATGACTGCATTCTGCATACTGCCACCAAATGCTCAACAACATGGTGGTTTATGGATCTCTGAGCCACATCAGAGAGCTGGGTGCCCCATTTTTCCCCGAAAGAGACTCATTTTACAAGACTGAGTCTCATGTAACTGCACTAATCAGTCAGAGCAGAGAGTTTAACACATGCTATAAAAAGAGCTACTGGGTCATTACTTCTATGTAGTACAGTCTTAATATAATGCATGAAACATTAAAATTGTAATTTTTAAAGATGGGAATCATATTATTTAGGTTTTTTTAGGTGAATTAAGTGAACAGCATACATTTTCAATCATATCACTACTTTGGTTTAAACAAGTGTTCAAATAAAACATTTCTTATAGGGCTGGGTAAAAATCTTGATATCGATGATTCAATACTTAAAATCACAATCTTTAATCTTTTAAAGTAAAGTAATCTTTTACTCTAATTTTTACTGACTGCATAAAAAGCATATTTTTATAAGGTAGTTGCAAAGTTACTTATAGTTAGTAGAGTGTCTAAAGTGGACTACCAGAATAAAGTTTAACCACACTTCCCATCCTGCTCATTTAGTTGTTTCCTCCACCACTTTTGAATTTGCAGCACTACGCAAAAGAAATTATATTTTGCCTGTTGTGAAAGTGAGTTCACAGTCTGTATTAAATGGGATGTAATAACAAGGCAATGTACCAAAAAATACTGGCAAGAAAAGTATTTTGTTGTCCTTGCAGGCTGCACACAAAAAACAAACATGCAGCTCAACCAGTGTAGCCAATTCCTTAAACAAATGACTCTTCGGGGCCAGTTCTTATGAAGAATAGTTCAATAAGATAAGTTACTGGTTTGAATCAAATCTGAAACAATGCCCTGAATAAATGTACAGCATTAGTAGAAAGACATCTATATGTAAGCAAAATTGACATTATAATAGGAATGAATCAGATTATATTAAACTACAAACCAAATGAATCAGAATCTAATCTAAATCAGAATCAAATTGAGAACTTGTGAATCAAAATCGATTCATATCAGAAAAACTATTGATATCCAGTCCTTTTTCTTGGGAATGTTTCAATGGGTAATCAATTCATTGACTTCATAGACTTCAATTCTTCAAATGACTTTCCATCTTTTTAGTCTTTTCTAAAATCCTTTTAAAAAACTAGTGATGATTTTTGCTTAAAATTAAAGTTTGTAGTATTGTGATTCACCTTAGAGATAGTTGGTTTGGTTCATGGCATATCTCTTAAAGTCAATATTTTTATCCCTTAAAACTCATCTTTGATCACCAAAATGACAGGTTTAAATGTTTTATTCCTGTGGAAAAAAATTCTTCATGCCTTAAAATAGCTTGAATGTAACTTTACACCCTTGCTTCATTTAGTATATGCGTATCTATATGCTATATGCTAATTAGCCCTGCCTCCACTCACTCGCACGAGCTCAGAGATCCACTCGGTCAACTTACTGAGGTAAATGCTGCACAATGGTATCGCTTTTTACAATGTCGGACACATAACGGAAATTAATATGATTAGCCTTTTGCTTGACTAAGTTATCAAACAGCTAATAATGTGATGCTAATGTTACACAAACCATGTCAGACAGCTGTCTTCTAAAAATCAGTATCCTTAAAAATGCTTTGAACACCTTAGAACGTCAGTGGAGAAAGGCATATAGTATCGTAACGTCGTAATATACATCATACACCCACTATATTGCTTTTTTTTTTTTCTTCATATCAACAGAAAAATATACCGGGATAACCTTCTCTTGAGACTCCCCTGCTTCAGAGCGGTCATTGTTATGCTAAAGCCCGCTGGCACGTTGATGTGATTGGTTACAAGTTAGTTTGTGACGTCACAAACACCAGCGATTTCAAACCGCGTTTTTGAAACTGTTTTAGATCACTGCAGTTTTAAAGAGAAATACTCTGCAATGCTGTTGACTTATGCTTTAAGACAAACCATGCGTAAATTCTAGGGCTGCAACAACTATTCGATAAAATCGATAATAGTCATCGACAACGATTCTTATTATCGATTAGTCAGGTCTGCCCACCGTGCACTGAAAACATCTGACAGTCGAGTCAAATTACAGCACTGAATAACGCATTTCTATGGACAAACATGCATCTAAAAATATTGAAGGAAACAGATTGAGCTGCTGCAGGAAATGTACGAGATCGAAGCTGATCAAAACATGAGAATTCTTTATTTTAAGTTTCAAGCTAATGCATTAGCGTAATGGCTTACCCTGTCAGGCGCTTTGACAGATGCATGTGTTTTCTCAGCGCAAAACGTTCATTCTACATCCCGACAGTCTGCATTAAACTTCAAACTTTACTGAATGAGCACCGGTGCGCGCACCCGCGTCAGACAGACGGAACGCGGGAGAGAGGGAGACAATTAATATTCAGTGCAAAAATATTAATGTTCCTGAAAAATCTGTTGTTTAAAGTTAAATTTAGATTTAAAAATCAACATGTCATTCAAGTATTTTATGGGTGTAGTAACTGTAAAGGGATAACATGTAATTTAAATATAAGACGTTCCTTATAGCCTATTTACAGGATAAAGAAATGACAGTAAGAGGTGATTGTGTCCAGAGTTAATGTGTGTGTTCCTGCAGAACATTTATCTTGCCTGTTGGTTAACACTGAGTTTGTGTCTTTATTATCTTTATTACTATCTTAATTTGTAATGTAGAGATTTACACTATATTCACAATATACAGTGACTAACAAATTTATTAGACCTCTGCCACCCAATGTAAGGTTTGTGCCACGGCTGCCCTAAACTATCAGTATTGCTGATTACCAAAATCATTTTTCATGTTTCTGTAATGGTTAATACACCAGTAAGTGTTAGCTCTTTAGTCACAGCAGTATTTCTAATGCTACAATATAATTATTGTTGTTATCCATGAATTTTCAATTTTACTGTTTTACAAGAAAGGCAGAAAAAAAGTAAAGCACTTTATAGTTGTTTTTTTTTTTTCAGATGCCCAATTACAGTCAATAACAACAGATTTTTTTTTTTGATATTATGTGTGAATAATGACTATTTTGTTGTTTCAGTTTGTTATTTGCCTAGTAATAGGCAATAACATTTTTAGTTTTAAACAAGTTTTTAATAGAATACTAAAATATTTGTGTTCTCTCTTTATTATGACAGGTAGTCTAATAAATTTAGCACTGTACGTTTTCATAGCATTCAATTGGCACATTTGTTTGAAGTACATTGGGCAGGATGTGCAATAATGTGTTTTTTGTCAAAAGAAATTAAATTAATAAAATTAGGAATTTTATCCGATTAATCGAAAAAATAATCGGCCAACTAATCGATTATCAAAATAATCGTAAGTTGCAGCCCTAGTAAATTCATATTAAAAACACCACAGACATATAAACAACATTAAAAACGTGATTTTCACCACAAGCGGACTTTAAACAAAGACTTTTTAAAAACTCTATGGGAAAAATGAATGGGGAACAACTGTTGCACTCTGTTAGCACACAGCATAACAGGAATGATCCTTCTACAAGGTGAAGGGAAGTGAAACCAATTTTTGCATGAGTTTATAAATCATTAAAAAATGCTTGATTCCCAAGTCAGAGTACAGCTGTGCACTCTCTCCGTGAGTCCAGAAGTCCATGGTGGGACAAGAGTCTGGGCCGTTTCTGATCCCAGATGAGGAGCAGGTGATAATGAGACACAAGCACGCAGGGTCAACGGTCAGCTCTACATCAGTGTCAGTCCCACATAAGTGACAAGTCTCGCTCATCCGAGAGTTAAATTACTCTCGCCTGACAAAGAGCAGACAGACAAAGAATGAAATATGGGTTTGGATGGACCAGAGGTGTGGACAGACTCACAAAGAGCACGTCCTTACAAATTAGCGACCGTCTGGAACGCCGTCTGTATTGCACCCTGCCATAAAATCCTTCCTCTTGTAAATGGATGACAGTAAAAATACTCAATTTGTTAAGCTCTCTCATTTAGTTCATTCAGAACATGCCCTAACTGGATCAATATAGCAACATTCAAACAGGAAGATCACACATTTTTGTGCAACAGAGGTATCAGTAGACAACTGAATTGCACACCTGACTGCTATGGAGAAAGATATTTCACAATTTCTTAAAATTACTGTGGAATAATATCACAAAACGGATAACGTGAATGGAGCATGTGCTTTGTAGATCTGGTTAGGAATCAATTGACTTTATTTCAAGCTTGTTCAAGTCATGTTTTATAAAAGACATTCTTAAAAAAAAGTCCTTATTTAAAATAATCATCGATTCCTGGTGAAAACTACATTACACGATTCTGCAAAGAAATCTCAAACAAATCTGAAACTCCCTAAATAATGTACAGCATTAGTAAAGAGATAATGTCTTTCTATATGTAAGCACAATTATTTTAACTTATTTTTTAAATAATCATCTTTTAACAGCAAATCACGGCAAAAGAACACTTTAGATTGGATACTGTAAATGGTGCATGCGCTTTGTAAATGGTTACAAATCAAACGACTTTCTTTCATGCTTGTTAAAGTCATTACACATTCTTGCAACCTTTTCTTTAAAAAGACATTCTTAAAAAAAAACATCCTAAATCGGTGATAATAACAATGTATTTTTAGAGCAAAGTGCTTGCAGACAGCAATGGGTTGTACTTAAGACCCATTTACAGTCAACTTGAAATGGTTGTGCATTAGTGCCCTATCTTGTCTGCTAGTGAAAACGATTGGTGAGGAGAGGGGGAAAAAATCACTTGTTTTTATGTGTGTATTTTTGTGCTTAATGGTGACATTCAAAATGGGTAAAGGTTAGTGAAACTTCCACAAATTGCCTTTGTGCCTCCATATTAGAAAAATTTACTGATATACCTCTGGACTGAGGTAATGGATTCACCACTGGGAGAAAAGATGGGTTTAGACTATTTAATTCTATAACAGCGTAATCAACATTGTCTATACTTTTTCCTCCATCTCTTCTTTCCGATCACGTCATCTCATCCTTTTGACCCCTCAGTCAGACAATCATGGCGGGTCAGACCCACGGCAGCTCAGACAGATGGTTGGCTGGTCGACCCAACGCCCCTCCATGTACAAGGTCAACCCCCCCTAACGCCCCTTCTTGGTCTTTTTGTCTTTTCCCTCATGAGCTTTTAGTCCCCTACACGTGCCAGCCAGGTGAGGGGGGCACTGACCCCATTTAATCCAATTCTCTCAGGAGGAGACAGGCCAAGTTTGCTGATAGGAAGTGCTTCATTATTTCAGGGATCATGTGATTTTATTTTACATGTTGCTTTTTCCAGTGCATTCCAAAATGACAAATTATGTTCTGACAATATATAGTTAATATATAAAAATGTATAGATTAATATGTAAAAAGGTTTAGATTAGTATACAATATAGTGTATATAAACATGGTCTTACAGTTTCATGACACGATAGCGTGATTGTGATGGCATTTGTGATTCCATTGAAGAACTGTGAACTGTGAGTAAAACATAAATTTAACAATGGTATATCAGCAAACAAAATAACAAGGCAGCTCATGGAGCATGGTCTGAGATAAAACTGCAATGCAAAATTTGGGAACCATTGTACATTTTTAGATGTGCTTAGGACCAGTTGCTTTTGTACAAGCTTTGATTAATGTAGCAACATCACAGACTGTTTGTTTATCTATCCATCTATTCGTCTGTCTGTTCGTCTTTCTGTCTGATAAATTTGACATGAACCAACCAATTTATTCCTACCCCTATTTCAACAAATGACCTAAATATCAAATATTCATTACATAATTTAAAAAAAAAAAACAAAAAAAAAAACAAGTACAGTTTATTGAAAGTTTAATGATAGACTGTGTGAGTGAATCAGATGTTAGTTCAGTATCTGCTCCAACCGATTCAGTGAGTCAATAGATTCAAACTGAAAACTTGTGATCGAGATTACAAAGAACTGGCTAATAGACACTGATCGATCGAAAAGCTTGTTGCGTGTAAAAAGCGAGGAACAAGGAGAAAAGATCTGTTGTCTATTTATAGTATATATAATATTTTGTGGTGCCCAGTTTTTGTCTTTCATTACATTCAATTTAGACTGCAAGCTCACAACTCTTTAGCCATGATGCTGTAGGTTCAGTAGCAGTACCAAACTACTGCCGAATGTTTTAATACAGCGTTCTAACTATCTAGTAAAAGAAAATTGTTAACAATTGTCAAACATGAAAGGGTTTTTTTTTTTTTTATGGACCCAGTTCTGAGCAAGAATTACCAAGTGTGATTGGTCCTACTGAAACCAACTCTGAGCAGGACTCGATCCAACATCAAGGACACTATAGACTGCAGCCTCTCGTGTCAGTGGCTAGTGTGCCTCTTAAAGCCAGAGGAGTGATGTTTAATTGCACAGCTCTTTACTATCTGGCCTCCATTACACTCAACCCCCTAAACCTCAATCCCATTTGGGTCATGGCACCAATGTGACTGGTCTTACTCACATCGCTCTGAACGGGATTTGGACCAGCATTACCGGCATGTGCACTCTTAAAGACTGCAGCCTCTATAGTGTCAATCACTAGTGCGCCTCTTGAGGCCAGGGGAGTGAGGTTTACTTGCACAGCTCTTTACTAGCTCGTCTCTGTTACACAAGCTTATTAAATACACCAAATAATTGGAGTTGATAAGGCTATCTGCATTTATAACAACCATGTCTTGGTAATTACTCCAATATGTATAGAACTATCAACTGAATTTCATGCACCCACTAATAATGCCATAAAAACCACAGCATACAGTATGTTGAACTATTTTCCACAGCCCTGTCTTTCTAACACTGAGGTATTATTGTATTTCAATTCTTGGTGTTTTGCCAGCTTGGTGTGCCAGGACAGTGATTTAAATGGTGATAAACTAGAGCCAGCCAGACAATCACACAGAGAGAAGTTGGACGCCTAATTACATGGACATCCCAATATGCCACCCTAAATCAATGGACGCCCAGTTGAGGAAGAAAAGAAGCCATTCATCCTAATCTGGAGATGGAGGAGAGCATTGATATGCAAGAGGGATGGCAAATATTGACGACCGTGATCAATGATCTATGATCAGACGGATGGTGTACCTGCCAGGGGAAAGACTCATCCCTACCCTCCAGCTGCCTTCCCTCCATGCTCAAAGGACTCCGCCTTTCTCTTTTCAATCCAGTCAACTGAAACTTCTTCACAGTAATGTTAAGGACTTTGTTTATGCAAGCCGTAATTAGTGAAATAGTCAATAAATCAGTGGGAGGCCCTGATCACAATGGAAAGTAGGTGGAGGAAGATGGGAGTGTTTCAGAACTGGCATTGATGCATTCGTAGAGGTGGGGGGTGATTGGAGCAATCATGGAACTTCTCCACAAAAAGAGAATGCAGTAGACTGAAATGATGCAGACCAATACAGACTCATCACACTCCCTCAATCCCTCACTAAAGTAGCTATCACATGTATAACCATAGGTGGAAACCGTGGGGGATCCCAGTTTGAAAACCCCTGGCATAGAGAGCTGCTCAGAAACAGTTCCTCTCCAGAATGCCATTCATTTCCAATGAGAAGTACAGGTAACAAAAGTTGGCACAAAAGTGGAACGCTTATCTGAAAGGAACCCCGTGAACGTTGAGAGAATGCTGCCGTATGTCTCCCAATCTGCCACAGTCTGATACTGTTGCATAAATTTCCCGGCTTGAGGAAGTCAGCATTTTTTTTTTTTTTCTTGGTATCTGCTTCTTTGTTTTATATAATGTATATAAATGCATTTAACCATCAGCCCACAAGTCAAGTGTCCTGCCAGGAAAAGTTCCTGTTCTCCCTATAGACAGTCCGACCCAGTAATGAAATGGGACGCTACAGTAAGATACTCCAATTCCCACACATCAAGCCTACTCAGCAGAGCTTGAGAAAGGAATCCATTCAGGCACTAGTGAGGGGTCATTAAAGCTTGATTTTACGCCTGCACTTCAGCACACACTGTAAACTTGCCCAGAATATTTATGGAGGTTTAAAAGCATCCACCACATCACTCTCTGAGGTGTCACAAAACAGCTGTAATCAGGAGTCAGAAATGAGTCCCTGTCCGCTGTTCTCTTCACTCTCAGTCAATAGAGCTGCTGTGTAAAGTCAGCTGTAAAAAGTCTGTAAAATGATGCTTCACTCACACAATCTAGCAGCTGTCACAGTGAGTCATTCACAAACCACTGAACGTATCCAAAGACACAGACTCAATGCCATTCAGGGAAATATTTTCATATGTCTGCTTTTGGACAAAAATCAAAAATGCTGCTAGAGCAAAGTGATGCTGAAGACCTAATTATTCAATTCTCATTGTTCAGTTTCAGTTGCCTGCACAAATGTTTTTGAAAGAAGTCTCTTATGCTCACCAAGACAGCATTTATTTGATCAAAAATACAGTAAAAACAGTAATAATGTGAAATATTATTTCAATTTAAAATATCTGTTTTCGATTTCAAAATATTTTAAATGTACTTTATTCTTGTGAAAAAGCTGAATTTACTCTAGTCTTCAGTGTCACATGATCCTTCAGAAATCATTCTATTATGTTGATTTGGTGCTAAAGAAACATTTATCATTATCATCAATGTCGAAAACAGTTGAGCTACTTAAAATATCTGTGGAAATCATGATACATTATTTTTCAGGATTATATGATGAATATAATGTTTATAGAATAGAAGTTAAAAAGAGAAATAGATCTTTACTACCACTTTATTGTCAATTTAATGCATCCTTAAAAGTATTAATCATTAATGATTCAATTATTTTAAAATTAAATTAAATTATTTATTTGTGTTGTTTCCTAAATCATTAAAGCAGCTATATATTTTCACACATAAAAAAAAAACAAATACAGTGAAACATATTAAGTGTGACGACATTAGATGGGAAAGATAACACAAATAATAAATCACATCTAATGTGTCATAATATTTTTCACTACATATGTGTTTTATGCATGAAAATATATAGCTGCCTTTATAATTTAAGGAGCATACCTCAAATGTCTTTACTGTCACTTTTTATCAATTTAATGCATCATTGCTGAATAAAAGTATTAATTTATTGAATGAATGACATTTAGAAGAATGAATGAATGAATGACTGAATGACATGTAGAACAATGAATGAATGAATGAATGGATAAATGACATGTAGAACAATGAATAAATGAATGACGTAGAACAATGAATGATTGAATGAATGAATGACATTTAGAATTAATGAATGAGTTGTAGAATGAATGAATGAATGACATGAAGAATGAATGAATAAATGACATGAAAAAGAATGAATGAATGAATGAACGAATGGACTTGTAGAAGAATGAATGAATGACATGTAGAAGAATGAATGACTTGTAGAATGAATGAATGACATATAGAAGAATGAATGAATGAATGACTTGTAGAATGAATGAATGAATGACATGTAGAAGAATGAATGAATGACGTTTAGAACGAATGAATGAATGAACGAGTGACGTTTATAAGAATGAATGAATGACATGTAGAAGAATGAATGAATGATGTTTAGAAAAATGAATGACATGTAGAAGAATGAATGAATAAATGACATGTAGAAGAATGAATGAATGAATGAATGATGCATTTTAAGAATCCAAACTGAACATTCAATGACTTTTTAAGCAACAAGGTACAAGAAGCCATGCTATATTGTGAATATAATCATGGTTAAAGGGCATTATTAGGCATAATGCCCACCACAGTGCCTGCAACCTATTCAACCGAGACCATATTTACAATATATCATGCCCTCACGTTCTTTTTTTAAACAAACTCATTAACTGCTGTACTAGTTCCTGACATGTAAACCTCCTAAGGTTAACAAACAACTTTGTGTGCTATGCACTATTCTTACAGTACACCATGTATTTCAGCACTGGAAGCTGGAATGCTGTATTGACCAATCAGCATCCAAAGCCAAAACTATCCATTTATATTAATTAGCAAGATATACAGGTATCAATAAGAGACACAGGGTGGTGTTTGTTTATTGGTGGTCTAAATGAGTATGTGGCAGATTAACGGACTTCTCTTTTTTTCATTAATTTATTCATGTTTTCTTTGACGTATACCTTTCAGCTTTGCAAGGCGATAGAGTTTAGTCATCCATGCTTTATTGATTGCACGTTACTGAGGCACTGCACTTTAATTAAGACTCACTAAGGCCTGAGACACACAGTAAACTGATCGTGCTTTAACACACATCCCTTACATCTACTCAACCTTGTCCATTTTACGAAAAAAAACACTATTTTGAACAGTCATTTCAGAAAGCAATGAAGTGACAAATTATGCCTCTTGTTTTTTTTCATAAGCTGCAACAGAAACTCTAACTATGTGCATAGTCAAACTCAACCTTGTCTTTCTTGGTGGGCAAAAACTGATTTTCACACAAAGGAAGTGAAGCTATTAATTGGAGAGGTGAAGAAATAGGCATGCGTTACATTCACTGCTAATGAATGCTATAGGTCTCCAATTCTGACTTTTCCCATCTCCGTTTTCTCTCTGTCTCCCCCTTTATTGCCCTTTCTCCTCCCTTCAGTGATATGACTGAGGGCCAGGGACCCCTGCATGCCTCTCTTATCTCCTCTCTCCAGCTGCGTCCTGGTAGGGAGAGGCGTTCTGGGAGAAGGATCCTGTTTGGGCTGAACCTGGGGAGGGAGTTTATTGGAGACCTGCACTTGAATATATGTTCAAAGAGCAGCATCTCAGACAGAAAGAAAGATTGGCTACTTTTAGTTGCGGTTGTGCTGCCATTTGTGCAAGAATTTGATTATCTAGTCCAATTAAAGTTCCAAGATGTCCAGATTTGTGAGCAAAGGTCAACTTCTGAAAGGCCATTTCTGAAGCCAGTACTTTGGACGGCTATGAAATGAAATCAGAAATATGTGAATATTGTGAATTACCAAAAATTGTAAAAATATAAAAGAACAGTTACTTTTTTTGACGTGGCAATTTTGTATGAAAATGTATAATTTTTAGAAAGAAAGTAAGCATGAAGGTCCACCCCTAAACATAACCATCACTGCATAAGCAGATCGTATGAAAACATACAAATGAGGATGAATTCACCAAAATGTAAAATAGTTAAAGGGTTAGTTCACCCAAAAATGAAAATTCTGTCATTAATTACTCACCCTCATGTCATTCCACACCTGTAAGGCCTTCGTTCATCTTCGGAACACGAATTAAGATATTTTTGATGAAATCCGAGAGGATTTACGTCCGAACGCCGACCCATTATTGGCCGGCTCCTGCGTCAGCATCACACGAATGCATCGTGCTGCTCACGTGAACAGCCTCTGCCAAGTGTGACATTGAGTGACGTTCATTTTAAGCAAGCAATACAGTAATTTTTAAACAATAGTCAAGTTAAATAAAACTACCCAGCACATTGGGCAAACATTTAACCCAACCACTGGGTTAAAACAACCCAATTGCTGGGTTTGTCCATTTTCAACCCAACTTGGGTTGTTTTTAACCCAGAATTTTTTAGAGTGTAAACAATGTATCTGCCACAGACTCTTATCTTTAATTTACCATTTACAACCCGAATTCCGGAAATGTTGGGACGTTTTTTAAATTTGAATAAAATGACTTTCAAACCACGAGCCAATATTTTATTCACAATAGAACATAGATAACATAAATGTTTAAACTGAGAAATCTTACACTTTTTTCCACTAAATGAGCTCATTTCAAATTTGATGCCTGCTACAGGTCTCAAAAAAGTTGGCACGGGGGCAACAAATGGCTGAAAAAGCAAGAAATTTTGAAAAGATTCAGCTGGAAGAACATCTAGCAACTAATTAAGTTAATTGATATCAGGTCTGTAACATGATTAGCTATAAAAGGGATGTCTTAGAGAGGCAGAGTCTCTCAGAATTAAAGATGGGCAGAGCTGTGAAAGAGTGCGTAAAAAGATTGTGGAATACTTTAAAAACAATGTTCCTCAATGTCAAATTGCAAAGGCTTTGCAAATCTCATCATCTACAGTGCATAACATCATCAAAAGATTCAGAGAAACTGGAGAAATCTCTGTGCGTAAAGCCAAAGACTTTTATTGGATGCCTGTGGTCTTCGGGCCCTCAGACAACACTGCATCACTCATCGGCATGATTGTGTCAATGACATTACTAAATGGGCCCAGGAATACTTCCAGAAACCACTGTCGGTAAACACAATCCACCGTGCCATCTGCAGATGCCAACTAAAGCTCTATCATGCAAAAAGGAAGCCATATGTGAACATGGTCCAGAAGCGCCGTCGTGTCCTGTGGGCCAAGGCTCATTTAAAATGGACTGTTTCAAAGTGGAAAAGTGTTCTATGGTCAGACGAGTCCAAATTTGACATTCTTGTTGGAAATCACGGACGCTGTGTCCTCTGGGCTAAAGAGGAGGGAGACCTCCCAGCGTGTTATCAACGTTCAGTTCAAAAGCCAGCATCTCTGATGGTATGGGGGTGCATAAGTGCATACGGTATGGGCACCTTGCATGTTTTGGAAGGCACTATGAATGCTGAAAGGAATATAAAGGTTTTTGAGCAACATATGCTCCCCTCCAGACGACATCTATTTCAGGGAAGGCCTTGTGTATTTCAGCAGGACAATGCAAAACCACATACTGCAGCTATTACAACAGCATGGCTTTGTCGTAGAAGAGTCCGGGTGCTGAATTGGCCTGCTTGCAGTCCAGATCTTTCACCTATAGAGAAAAATACGTCAAATACGACCACAAACTCTTCAGCAGCTGGAAACCTGTATCAGGCAAGAATGGGACCAAATTTCAACACCAAAACTCCAGAAACTCATAACCTCGATGCCCAGATGTCTTCACACTTTTTTGAAAAGAAGAGGAGATGCTACACCATGGTAAACATGCCCCTGTCCCAACTATTTTTGAGACCTGTAGCAGGCATCAAATTTGAAATGAGCTCATTTTGTGCATAAAATTGTAAAATTTCTCAGTTTAAACATTTGTTAAGTTATCTATGTTCTATTGTGAATAAAATATTGGCTCATGTGATTTGAAAGTCTTTTAGTTTTCATTTTATTCAAATTTAAAAAACGTCCCAACATTTCCGGAATTCGGGTTGTATATTACCTTTAAAGTTATAGTCTGAATTTTGTTAATAAAATTGTTTTCAGACAGCTTGGATTGGCTTGAAGTTGGCTTGAATTCATATGTCAGGAATTAGCTTCTACTTCACGTGCCTTTCTCAGCAACATCAGAAGCTTCCTCTGTCACATTTCATTTTTGTTTGTCTTTCATTCCTCCACACATACAATTAATACTGTCAATTTCCATTCCATTTAAGATCAGGGCTTTTAAAATTAAGCATCTTCTTCCAAAAGAAAAAAAAGAAAGAAAATGCAACGATAATTAAATTCAACGGTGATGGCGCAGGCGTTGAAACATAGGATGCCCCCTTCTCCAACAAATAGCTTTTCAAAGGCCCACCAAGAACAGAGGAAAAGTTACCCTACCTATTCTCTGAGGGGCTGATTCTTTATTCCAGGCACAAAAGCAAACATCTCTGGAAACATCAGAGCAGCGGTGCGTGTTTGCAACCCCCCTGCACAAATGAGAGAAGAAGACTGTGTTATTATGATTAGGAAAGGATCGTACAGTGTAGGTGTACCGCACATACACAACACCAATAGAATGCTTACAACAGTGCAATTCAAAAAAATATAAGTGAGAGAAACTTGCTTTTACACCCTTCATACACAGTCCCACACACATTGACAGATCCCTGGCCTTTGCATTTATTAATGGGCAGCTTGCAGGTTAGGGGAGTAGTGTGGAAAGCAATTTATCACAAAGTGAAGTTTAAAAACTATTCTCACACAGGAAGAAGCTTTAAAATGAGACTTTTAAATGAGGTTTCACATTGGTGAAAAATGGCAAAATTCATGTTTGCCTGCTCAGTATAATCCTTGAGTATAATTAAGGAAAACATCTGGCTTCTATGCAAGACAGAGAGCTTGAGGACAACAGACATGAAGAATTTTCAATGAATGAATGAATGAATGAATGAATACAATACCATACATACATAATGTGAATAAAAAAACAATGTTAAATTCTGAAATGGAAATAAAGTGGTATCTGAGAAAAAAAAGACACACTACAAAAGTGCAATCACTTGTATGGAATTTATTAATTTATTAAAAGGTATATTATACAACATTTGGCCCTCTAAAAGGTTAAAAAAAACAAAACTGCATGCATTTTGCAGAAGAACATTGTTTTGGTTGAGTAATAAAAACACCAGCTCCTTGTCGCTTTTACAACATTTCAAATCCCTCAATCGTCTCCGTCTAGTCGTTCACTTAGCCAAGCTAAAGTTGATTCTCATTTTATTACATTAAACGGGTGATTGCCGGAAGGTTCAAGATTTAGCTTCTCCATATCAGGCTTTCTCACTCGTTGTGACAAATAACCACACCATAACACGTCAAAGTTGCCGGAGCAACTTTTCTCTATTTACAGATATGACGAGACACGCATGGGCGAGTGACATATGTACGCAATTCAGGGTAAGACAAGATCAGGGTAAGACAAAAACATGTTTTGAAAGAGGAATTGATGTATTAACTCATGTAAATTTTGTTAATTTTGAACAAAACAAAAAAAGTGTTACATAGTGTACCTTTAACTACAATTATTCTAAAATGAAAATACAAAGTGGTAGCCTACCTGACCAAAAAAAAAAAAAAAAAAAAAGAAAAAACCATTACACATATGCAGTCACTGATATGTATTTATTTGCATACAAACATACATACATACATACATACATACAAACATACATATATACATACATATTGGTGAACTATTCTTTCAAAGTGAATGTCATTATTATAATAACAAATCTAAAGAAATCATGTTCTCTTGTCTCTTACAAAAAAAAAAAAAAAAAAGTGTAAATAAATTGCAGTTTAAGGTCAAGTTTTTTCAATTTGAAAAAAACTTGACCTCGGATGCGTCTCTATCAAGGGGAGATTATTTGTCAGCAGAGACTCAAATGGCAATACATCTTGTGGCCAGCATCTCACCTTGGTATTTACTATCAGAGCAGAGCTCACTAATATCATTATAGATTATACACTAACGTTAACCTGGGATTTACAGTGCTTTATGGCTTTGGGATTGCTTGAGCCCTCTGGTCCATAAAGAAGACTGGAAATTATTTTTTTCCAAGCACTATACACTTTCCAAACCTGTTTAATGTGTTTTATTCAGTTAAACCTTCAATGTGAAAAAAAGGTATCAAATTTTTAATACTTTAACCTAAGAGAACATTTGTAAAAAAAAAAAAAAAAAAAAAAAAAAAAAGTGGTATCAGAGAAAAAAATAATTTAAAAAAAAATCTTTTTAATTAGTGGCTTTACTAAAACACCTCTTTATTACACAATGCCTTTCCACTTTTCCTCTATCTTTCCTTTTTTTATATTAGTGAGAACTTCCCTCTCCTGTAATTAGGGGTCCAATTAAAAGGGTGTTTTTTTAATGGCAATTCCACTGGAAAAACACTGTTGATGGCAGAGATAATGATCTTGATTATTCATGATATATAATTCGGGACATACTGAGCAGGGCCTGAAATCCTTTGCTGCGGGGCGTACTCCATCATACAAGTGGAGGTCATTGTAATAAAGCAGATGTTTAATTATTGTTATTTTTATAAGGCATATTATAATGAGGTGCAGATTATCTGTGCATTAGCCCAGATTGAATTCACATCCTTTAACACTCCTTAAAGAAACATTCAGTGTAACTGGCATCTCCTCTGAGTAAATGTGGCTCCTACATGTGTATTAAAAGCTTGTGTCTTTTTTTTTTCTTCTTCCTCTAAAGGATTCTTTAGACTAAGCCAAAGATTTAGAGTCTTATGGAAATTCCAAGCTAAAAACTCATGGTTTAAAAGGTATAGTAGGAATAGTTAAAGATGAATTCTCCAGAGAACTATAGTTTCTGAATCAGCCATAACCAGATGTTCTTATCTAAAAGCGACACATGAGAGTTCATTTTTCTATATATAACGTATTTCTCACTTTTCAGTGGACTAGAATTCAATCCACTACACAGAGTGCATCAAGACAGTCAAATTAAAGTGCGGCTCCATTCTTGCCACTCTAAAATAAAATAAAATAATAAAAAATAAAATTAAATTAAATTAAATTAAATTAAAAATAATAAAAATAAAATAAAGTAAAATAAAATAAAATAAAATAAAATAAAAGAACACCTGGAAAGGTACAGCTTTGGCAAAGAATATCCTTTACATTATTAAGAAATTAGTGCTGTCAAATCGATTAATCGTGATTGATCGAATCTAACATAAAAGTTTGTTTGCACATAATATATGTGTGTATATATTATTATATTTATACAGTATATATTATATGTATGTGTGAATGTGTGTGTCTGTGTATAGACACACATATTTAATAATAAATATATAAATATAATAATATATATGCACACACATATAATATGTAAACAAACTTTTATGTTAGATGCGATTAATCGAGATTAATTGATTTGACAGCACTAAAAGACATATACATAAAAAATCATGACATCTGCATTATAGAACAACACGAGAGAAAATAACTGAAATAATAATCCTTCAACTTGTTTTGAACTCAGAATATCTTTTTAACCTGTTATTCTGAGTAAATGCTGTTGTATAGAAGTGTAGCAAAAACAACTATTTGTTATAACAGTTTTTAGTGATCCCTCTATATATTCCATAGAATTACTCATTCACATCTGGCTGAACAAGGCATTGATACATTGCCGAGCCATCTGCAAAGGCACAGCATAAATTAACCTCTCACTAACTTCACTTAACTCTTGAGATATGTTTCTCTGCTTGTGCCCAACAGACCCTAATGAATATCATAAGTACCAGACAGTAATAAATAAATGAATCAATTAATTCATAACCTCTGCGAGTCTGGAAGACGGTGGAAATGAAGATGTTCTCAACGTGTACTTACACACCGCCCAATGTAAAGAGTAATTTGATAGGAATCATTAAAGTGAAATTAGTCCTTGATTAATTATCTCCCACGTGATTAATTAACCATAAAGCCTAGCCTCTAGCAGGCCGATCCGGTGTGTTTTGTTATGACGGAAAGTATCGCAAGCCAGGCTGAAAGGATATTTGTGAGCAAACGACCTCCCAGGAAGACTTCATCATGTAGACAGTGTACATTCATCATGAGCCAAACGTCCTGACAGCTGGTCGTAAGAGGAGGTGGTTGACGAGCAGGGCTATGAAAACAGCCACATCTCTCCGAAACACTATTGCCATAACTCTCACAATTTAGCACCATGGCACTCTTAGCAATCTCCTACTCAAAAAATGCTATGAGGGGGTGGGGGGAAGGCATTTTAGCTGGTGTTCAGCTGGTCTTCCAGTTATTCACTCAGCATAACCAGCAGACAAGTGCACAAAACTAAACCATCAAGCCAGACTAGCCTGTGGAAACCTACAACCCATAAGCTGGTTCTAGCTGTTTTTGTTAGCAGGTACCAATATATAACAGATCCTTTAGATGAGCAGACACTGGCTTAAAGACGACAATAAAATTGACAATAACATAAAAAAGAGCTGTCTATAATAACTCAATTACCAGAGATGTGCTTGGGGATCAGACTGCGACTAAAATTCTTTCAAAGGCGACAGTCAGGAAAACCTTTATCACAGTATACTCTTAGAAATGCTACTGGTAGTATTACTCACCATACTCATAACCATTCGGTTCACTGTAAAAATAATAATAATAATAATAATTTTTGTAAATAAAGCTTTTGTAAATAAAGTGAATCACTGTATTATGTTTTACAAGAAAATACTACTCCAAAATGTCAAGTTTAATTCAATGTGTTACTTGCGTTTGTGAAATTGTTTTTGTGAAATTTACTAGCAATTGTTGAAAATTGTTTCTACACATTTGTTACAAATTGTCACACAATTTGCTACACAAGTGTTTCTAATTGTTTTCAGATAGTTGAAACTTACGGTTATGGTAAGGGGCGTAACACTGACCAATCACAACGCACTGGCCCAGCCGACCAATCAGAGCACATTGCGCTTTTTGGAAGGAGGGGCTTTGTAGAGGCAGGAACTAAACAGGGCTGGGTTTCTCGATAATGTTGTCTCTTAGCGTGCTATGAAGACTCTAAAGGTATACCTTAACTAAAGGTATACCTTTTCTAGACGTGTTCCCCAAACTATACCTTAGGAGGTTGCTTAAGGTATACAGTACCTTCTTACGTGTGACGTTACCAGGTGGTGTCCATGGCGGTGGTGCTGAATTGGTTGATATCGATGGCTCGAGAATCGATAATTCACTCTATGCAGATGCTGCTTCACTGTGTTATGTGAGAAAGCGGTGTTCTTTAGAAATAATAGAAATTGCATTGATCAGGACTCATGGGATCTTATAAAAATAATCCAAATATAATGCAAATTAAATCCAACCTTGGATATTTTATATAATTTCGAAATGAGTGCGCGGACCCGCAACCTCATGCCCAAACGTATCATGCTTCAATCCGCTACACTAACTGGCAGTATGCCTTCACTGGCATTATCATAATATATTTGCCATAGTGTCTTCATTTACTCCACAACCATTATTGGTGTAAGTCACTAATTTCTGTTATTGGATGACCTACTCAAAACACACAAAACATATAATCAACAGCTACTATGGAGGAGAAAAAAGACACAAAGAGGAGAGCCCCCCAAGCAGCTGAATTTCAGGGCTCCGTCGAGTTTGTCTCTAAAAAGTCAGACCAATAAGATCTAAAAGCTGCAGAATTTGCTTCTGACATGGTAGCCCAGGGACTAAAGTTTTCACGGAAGAAACAGCCGTGGGTGCCGTCTTTGATTTAGCACAACTATTCGTTATATCGCTGCCATAGTTTGACCAAACTCCCCACCACAATCATTGCCCTTAAATAGACACCTAAGCCTTTACTGCCTAATGGTTTGCCAGCTGATGTAGTACGTACCTTTAGATAACATAATTAAAAAGATAACAACCATCAATGTAATGACAATTTTATTATTTGCATGAAAACACTTCAGTTAGCCTAACTGAACACTGGGTGTAATACAACTTCAGAATTATATTCGTATAGACTGAGATGTAGGCTAAAGAAGCTTTTTGCACAGTGGTGGCCACGTCCTGGAGTGAACTATCAACAGTGATACGGTATAGCTGAAGGCAGGAACACACCAAGCCGACGCCGATGAACTAGTGGCGACGAAAGCAGACTGCGGGGTCGGCTCACGTTGGCAGCGTCTGGGTCCAAAGTTGCCATGACACAACAAACCGACGCTCAACAGCCAACGGCGAAGTAGCATGTCCATTCTGCGCCTGCGTAAGATGAAATGCCTTTCCATACCAGCAGGTGGCAGTAGCTGAACAGCCAATCAGAATGATCAGATGGTGCGGTGCGGAACACAGTGAGAAAACTTAGTCGGCTGACGAGAAAAACTGCCCGACGGCCGACCGTCGGCTTGGTGTGTTCCTGCCTTAAGAGTGGTCCAGACCAACCTTACGAACGTATGAATTTCAGAAGGTATACTTAACTAAGAACATTTCAGGAAACACGTATTAACGTTAAGGTACAGCTTTAGGTATAACTTAAGAATGACATAGTGTTAAGAAGGTTTCGGGAAACCCATTACTGACAGACTAGGAAGAGAGATGCTGCAATGTAAAACGTGGAAAATTATGTTTTCAGAACATTCAATCATGAAAACCTATTCTAGCAGACTTCAAAATCAAAATCAAGACTTTGTAAAAGGGCTTAATAGGTCCTCTTTAATAAACCAACATTGTAGGACAGGACCCCCACACAAGTGTCCATCTGTTTGCCTGTATTAAAAGGCAGATGCCTCTCACCCTAAGCCCTTTCTCCTCTTTCTGGGGACCCTTTGTCTTATACGCAGGTGCTCTTTTAATCAGTGCGATGTACCAATGATCACGCACCCTTGTTTTCCCAGCGTCCACTTGTGCAAGTATAGTCATTCATCCCGGCAACCGATTGGTGGCTAACCAGGGCGTGCTGGGTTGCAGAGTTGATGAAATCAGACAGGATGCAAATGTCTCCCAGCAGGTATGGAAAAAGGACACTGTGAGAATTGTGGGTCGAGTTCAATATTAGCTCAATACACCAGGGTGCGTTACATACGCAGATCTCTTTAACAGTCCTATGTAAGACAAGGTTCATTGTGCACAGAATGCACTGACACGTTCGAAATGCATTCAGGCTACATTTCGGCAGCACACTCCAGCTGTGTTTCCCACTGAGATTGAATAAAAGAAATTCTTGAAGGACAAAGATGAACAAGGTGAAGCAAAACCATCCAACGCAGATGTGATATAAAAAAAAAAAATAAAAAAAAATGCACAGCTGAGCAGCAGGACCTGAGGTGTGAGCTTGCAGGGCAAATCTGCAATAACACTTCTCCCCATTGACAGACGCATCCTGCAGAGGGAACAGCGGATTCTCTTTGGAGCAGCGTGAAAGCCAAATCCCTCTCAGCACAGCCTGAGAGATCGGGTGCAGTGTGTGGAGCTCATTCAACACAGACAGACACAACAACCTGAGGGACAAACACACACAAGCACAGATAGCTACAAGAAGCAGCACCTCAAAAGATATTCTTTGTTTTTCTACATGCGACTTTTGATTATATCACCCTCTACAAAGAAATCTTATTTTAAAGGCTTAGTTCATCCAAAAATGAGAATTTTGTCATTAACTACTCACTTTTGTTCTGTTTTAACTTGTGTTTATTCTTTTATCCAAAGCGACTGGTATGAGGAACATCACACGCATGCTTGGTGATGTTTTTAAAATGTGTTGAATGATGTTATCGCTACTCTTTTGCAATAAAAGCATAGCATGACCATGCACTCTTAAAAATAAAGGTTCTTTATTAGCATTGATGGTTCCATCTGAACTTTAAACATCCATGGAAACTTTCCATTGCACAAAAAGGTTCTTTATAGTGAAAAAAAGGTTCTTTAGATTATTAAAAAGTCTTTTAGACTAAGAAAATGGTTCTTTTAAGAACTGTTTACTGAAAGGTTCTTTATGGAACCAAAAATGGTTCTTCTATGGCATCGTTGCAAAAACCCTGCCAATTTACTTTTGCTTTGTTGTTTTTTTGTCATTAAACTTAAGTTAAATGTTCGCTGGTTCCCGCCTCCTCCTTCCCTGAACTTTAAACATCATTACAAAATGTTATTGAAAAAAAAGTTGGGGTTATTTTTGTTGTTTTTTTTATATATATATATAGCCTAATATTATATTATTTTTTGCTGTGGCTCTTTTGAAAAAAATGCATTATTAACCAAAAATGAAAAAAAATTGCTCTTTTGTCTAAAAAGGTTCCTGACCCCTGTTCTAAAGTCTTCTGAAGCTATATGATAGCATTTTCTGAGGAAGAGAGCAAAATTTAAGTAATTCGCTGAAATTCTTGCAGTTTCTCTCAAATATCATTCACCCTTATGTATATTCCATCTTGGCAAGTCATAAAGTGTTATAAGAGAAACAAGAACCAATTGCGTTTTGTATTATTAACGTTAAACTTGCTGTGACATGTTTTAAATGGCAAATTTAAAATACACTACCACTGATTTTTTTGTTTGTTTGTTTGTTTTAATTCAGCAAGGACTAATTAAATTGTCACAGTAAAGAATTTATAATGGTACAAAAAAAAAAATTACATTTCCTTCACAATATTAGTTTTTACTGTAATAATTAAATGCAGCCTTGGTGAGCAAAATAGACTTTATCAGCTTAAGCTGGAGTATATTGTTACAAATAGGGTTGCAAAATTCCGGGAATTTTCAAAGCTGGAAACTTTCCATGGGAATTAACGGGAATATATGGGAATTAATGGGAATATATGGGAATTAACGGGAATTAATGGGAATAAACAGGGAATTTGCAAAATAGCAGGTTACCCTATAACAGGGTACTTAAATGTAGTTAAAACAACCAGATTTAATGCAATTTCAGTTGATTTTTTACCCTGCACATTCCTCAATCACATTCACACGGCACACAACTTATTGCAGGGCTATTAAGGCCACACCTCCTGCATGCACTGTGCATTCCCCCAGTCCATAACATGCACATTTGATCAAAAATACAGAAAAAACAGTAGTATTGTGAAATATAACTACAATTTAAAATTATGGTTTTCTATTTTAATATACATTAAAATATAATTTATTTCTGTGATGCAAAGCTGAATTTTCAGCATCATTTCTCCAGTCTTCAGTGTCACATGATCCTTCAGAAATCATTCTAATATGCTAATTTGATACTCAATTATCAATGTTGGAAACAGTTGTGCTGCTTAATAACCTGTGATACAATATACACTACCGTTCAAAAGTTTGGGGTCAGTAATTTTTTTTCTTTCTTTTTTTTGAAAGAAATTAATACTTTTATTAAACAAGGATGTGTGAAATTGATAAAAAGTGATATTAAAGTGATATTGTTAGAAAAGATTTCTATTTTGAATAAATTATGTTCTTTTTAACCTTTTATTCATCAATGAATCCTGAAAAAAGTATTACAGGTTCCAAAAAAATATTAAGCAGCACAACTGTTTTCAACATTGATAATAACTGAGTATCAAATCATCATATTAGAAAGATTTCTTAAGGATCATGTGACATTGAAATAAATAACACATAACAATTGCTGCAATTAAAATATATTTATTTTACATATTTACTAAATTAGAATTAATTGAATGCGAAAAATAAATAACTTATTTAATGTTATGACTAAACAAAATGTTTATATTTATGTTTTTATATGATACATTTTATATAAATATTATAAATTTCCCAAAATTTCCCAAAATTTCCAATTAATTCCCATAAATTCCCATAAATTCCCGTAAATTCCTGTTAAGTTTCCAAATTGGAATATTTCCAAAATTCCCCAGGTTAAGTTCCTGTGGAAAGTTTCCGGAAATTTACCAGAAACTTTCCTCCTCTTTGCAACCCTAGTTACAAACAATTTTTAGGATTCAACAACATGAAAATATCTCAGTAAAACAAAATCCTCTTCAGTTAACCATAAATTACAAAAACAGACCTATCAGATTCATCTTCCAAAACCCTCACTCAAAGATGTCATTATAGTGAAGCACAGCAATTCAGGAAACATCACAGATCTAGATGACAATATTCAATGCACAGTAATACACAGTTATTTTCTATTTCTATTAACAAAAAACATGTTCTTTTTTGATGTCATCCATTGTTTAATGCCAAAGCATAGTCCTTATGCACAAATCTAGTTGATTTCCTCTGAGGGTGCCGCTAGCCATGTTTCAGAAGTTCAAACGGAGGAGTACATCTCTCCCAGGAGACCCCACTAACCGGGATATTTATGCCAAAGTGAACCTGTGTAGAACTTGTATTTTCAGCGAAAGACACTTAAAGGTTGAGTGAAGCATAGTGATATTCTCTGTTATGATTCAGGGGGCATGAGAGAGCTTTGTGCCATGTGTTTAGCAATGCAAGCTGAGGCAGCCTGTCACACCTCTAACATAAATGAAGTGTTTGCAACATGTTTAGCAGCACAATCATGTCCAAGAGCATGCTGGAAACATGCAGATATTTGATGGAACAAACAAGCGTGCCATACAATCCAGAATGCTGATAGTGAACTAAATGAATGCAAAATACCATGTTGCGGTATTTGCATAAACTAATTGTTTATTTGCCAATTTGTTATTTAGCTGACAACTTTATACAAAGCAACTTACAGAACATGTTTTACAAGTACAACCCCATAAAATGGTTTATCATCCCTAATGTTTAGCATCTAAAAAAATGGGTTTTCAAAGTTTCTGATGCTGAGGACCCCCAAATATAATAATACCCTTGAAAGGGACTTCCTTCCTAATATATCAAGATAGCTATACATTTTTACATTGGCTATAAAGATTAAGAAAAACACTACACAAATTTATTCAGAAAAAAAAAAAAAAAAGCGTTCAGATAGAGTTCTTCCAGAGTCCACCAAAATAACTTTTCATTGCTTCAATTAAAATTTTATCTGTGTATGTATTAAATGTCAATTCAGAGATGCTATAACCATGAAAACCAAACTAATGTCACTATTTTGTTGTTTTTGGCATTCTTGCACTCTCTCACAGTGACTGTCTTTCCAAATAAACTGTATTCGAATCCATTTAGACAATGAGCCATCTGGATCCATTTATTCTCTCCATCAGCACTAAATTACGACTTTGTCTTGCATTCCTGGAACTGTGGACATATTTTTAATATACAATCTGTGGTGTGAGAATCCTCAAAAAGCATGTGCTCACCACGACTGCTGTGGTTTCTCATCCTCCCTCTGTAATCTGATGGGGATTTGATGTTGCTACCAATCCTATTCTATTTCCAATGTATTCAAGTATATCACCCTTTTGCCAGAAACACCACAATGGTGCCAGTATATCTCTCTATTTCTCTGCCAACACATGGCAGTCTATTTTGGAGATAATTGCCCATGTTTGATGGGTATGCACTCTTATCATACTGAAGCCATTCCAGAAGCAAGAGATGAGGAACCTTGAGCCATGTTGGACAGACTGTCCAATTGAGGGTCTTCAGAGTGAATTTGTGTTCAAGATTCCTTCTTTAGGTTAGAAACCAGTAAATTTGCACATACCCTCAAATTTTCACAAAGTATATGTCCATTTCATGTAATACAGTATGATCTATCATTTTAAGAAGAGTCTTCCAGCCATCTCCACTTCTCTCACAGCGAGAAATGGTAGCAGGAGACGGGATCCCTGAGGGGCCGGTAGCACATCCCCACAAACAACAGCCACCGATCCCCCTTTAACCACCACTAATGAATATTCAAGAGCATTGGCAGGAAGTCCCCGGTAGCGAGCAGCCATTTTATCCTGTTCTACTCGTTAATTACGCTGTACCCAAAATGAGGGGTGCAAGGCCCACTGGTGCCTGATGCCCTCCAGTTTTTAATTAACTAAATGACTGCACACTTTCTGCCCAATGAAGACGGCTTGGGGACTGAATTTTTGAGCAGCAGACAGACGCGGAAATACGGCTCCAGGTGAGTGGAGCAAAGTTAATGAGAAAGCAAGACATGCAGGACAAGACAACAGTTACCCTAATGGCAGCTGTATTCAGATAATGTTTTCATTGGATTGAGACTTGATATCCCTGAGCTAACACAATGGAGATTTCAGAATCATTTCAGGTAGAATCAAAATGAATGGGCTACTTCACGTTGCCCCAAAGATGACAAGAAATGGTTGTGGGGTTTTTCTGAATTGTTGGGTTGATGTTGGGTCAGTGTGAACATAACAATAGTGTTTCCCAACATCTAAATCCAAGTTTAAATGTTTAAAATGTTGGTGTTTGTTGGGAAGTGTGAAGGAACTCTTAACACTTGCAAAGCGTGAGTAAAAAATGGCCTTGACTAGTAAACAAAATAGAGTTACTGGCCAAGAAAAGCAACATAATATGTGGTTTAAATCACAGTATCACAATGATAATCCAGACTTTGTTGATGAAAGAAATATGAAGGAATCAAAGCCTAGAGATACAAACCAGCGTCTTCTAGTAACATTTACAATGATTAAATTAATGATGCAAAACACAGTTGCACAGTCGGTAAATTTTCTGAAAGTACTTGCCATTGGCAGGTACGCCAAAGTTAATGTTGAACCCTGGTTGGAACATGTAACTAAAGAAATTTTCAAAAACAGTTTTATTTATTTGATTAAAAATCTTTACAACATTTTGTGATTAATTCATTTATTGATTGATTAAATGATATTTTTTGGTATAAATATAATTGTATAGGAATGGGTCACAATTAGGGCTGTGCGATATATCACGATATATACAAATCTTATATCACATATGAGTAATTTTATATCACGATATAGTTATTTTTGCTTTAAATAAGATTTTTATCATATCAACATTTTTCATATCATTGATATTTCATATTATTCATATTATTTCATATTTATCATCAATTTCAATATAATTAAAAAAATTAATACTAGCCTAAAAAAAACTCTCAAGCTTACTGAAGAAGCAAAGAAGACAAACTACAATAGAACAAAGACAGACGAAATAGACCTACATGAAAAAACTTCAAGCACAAGAAAATGTATAAAGTCCCTGTCCCTTTAAGACTGACTGCACCGATCCATTAACTCGAGCCTTGTCTTTCTCAACTGTACCTTCACTTAAGACATAAATGGCTCTGTTTACTTGCAAATACGTGGTCACTTTGGCACATAGGTATGTGTATTTAACCGTTCAAGCCCAATTAGGCGTCAAAAAGCACTCCGTTCAGTTCTCACGCGCTATATGAGCAGCGGCTTCATGTCGCACGTCTCTCGATGGCGCTGAGAAACAGTCTCTTCAGAGAGCGCGTGCATATGCTGAAATGAGTTGTCTTTCGCTGCTAATTGCACTTAAACGGTTTAAAACTACTTGTTTTTAAACAGCAATGCTTAGAAACTCATGCAAATTATAATCTTTTGTGACCGCGCAGCATAGCAACCTCACGTGAGCATAACCTTGACAGAAATCTCTACCAGTTGACAAATTTCAACCGGCTAATCGTGTCTACCAGTATATCGCCCACCCCTACTTATTGTGCTTAATACACTTTAACATCGAGCACGTGTCTAATTCGTGATTGCCTTCTGAGAGAGGCAGGTTTCATGCGCGCACTTTGGCAGTGTGCCAGTCAGCACGAGTGCTGCACCGAGTTCCTTTTCAGGATATATTCCGCTTATAACTCTTAACATCAAGCACGTCCCACTCTTTATATTCTCATTCATGCATTTCATCACTCTGAAGTGTCAACAGTGCAATATATTTACATACTACGATATATATACGATATAGCAAAATCTCTAACGATAGACATTTTATTTCATGGTAATGATATATATCGTCATATCGCACAGCCCTAGTCACAATGGTTAACTTTTTTTAGTTTTCATATTTTTAGCGTGGTGTTTGTTTGCACAGTAAAATCCTCCTGGAAGCACATTTTCACAACATAAGAAAAAAAAAAAAAAAGCGCTTTGTGAAATCATTATGACTTGAAGTTTAAATTGTGAGATATAAGATAAGTCACAGTCTGCGGCTTGTCATAATTATGACTTTTTTTCTCATTTTTATGACTTTTCATGCCATAACTTCGATCTCATAAATATAACTTTTGTCAAAATTTTTACATAAAAAGACAAAATTGGTATAAAGGTCAATTATGACACCAAAAATCAAACATATGAAATTTGATGTTTTATGACATAATTATGATTTACCCAAGCATGTTTTTCTAATGTGGCGGAAATGGGCTTCCATAAAATTCATTTTAAAGCACCACAACAGCCATACTCATCCAGGCAGCCATCTTTGGTCATGCATTATTTTTTTAAAAAGTCAAAAGTCATTTTAAAAAAAATCTAGGCTTCTGCATTCTGTTCTATTAAATACATGATGTTAGCTAACAGCATGATTTATATGATCTTAGAACTGTACATTTTTTGACATATGGACATTACTTTGACACAGTCACCTCTGAAAACAAATCACTCTCAAATTTGATGTAGAAACATGCATTTTCTGTAAAGCTGCTTTGGAACAATGCGTTTTGAAAATCACTATACAAATAAATGTGACCTAAACTGAATTATTCCTTTCTGTTTCGTCTAGCTATTTTTGAACGCACAAACATGTCTTATGCAAACTTCCCCATGAAAAGGTTCAGACTGAGCGACATTTGAAAACATCTTAATAATACAGGCCTTCCTTAAAAACGATTAGTCAACTATTCATTCAGGCAAACCACTAAGTAGTTGATTTTGATAACATATAGTAGCAGTGTGTTACTCTGTCTGTATTTTATTTTTACATCAGTCATTGGAAATGACCTTGAAGCAAAGAGGACACACGGGAAGGATAGAAATGATGATGGTTGGTGGTTCCCATGTGGAGTCAGTATCATTAATGCCCCAGAACCTCACTGCTGGAAACACACACACACACACGCATGACCACACACACAAACCCCCACTGCCACACCTCCTCCAAAGATTGGAGCCAACGGGAAGCCATGTCATTTTACCAACTTAAATGAGGCAACTAGGGCTATTTCAAATCCATAGTGAGAGAGTGTGAGAGAGAGAGAGGCTCTGACACTTGTAGACTATCCCAGCAGACTTTTTTTTATGGAAAAAGACAGTTGGTGGGTTAAATGGACATGGCAGGAGTGAAAATGGAGAGATGTGTTAGGTCTCTTTAGGGGCATTGAAAGTGCCCTCTGGGCTAAACTAGTTTAATGTTGCCATTTAGGACTGCTAACAGACAGAAATAAAAGATGAAATGGATCATATTCTCACCCGTTTTAAGAGTCTCGATAAAACTGAGTTCCTTGAATTCTCCAAAACCTCTTTGGAGTTGAACTCAATGGTTTTTTTTATTTTTTATTATTATTATTATTATTATTATTATTATTATTATTATGAAGGCAGCAAGGAAATTTTTTGCTTAGCTAAAGGAATAATTCACCCAAAAAACATAACCCTTCCTCTAGTTTTTATTTTTTTATTTTATGCCGTTTAATGTTTGATGATCTCGTTATTTCACGTGCATAAGCAATGCTTCTATCGCTTGCTTCTGCTTCTTCTTCACTTGTGTTTTAATCCGGAAATTCTGTACTTAGAAGATGCGTAACAGCACCCCCTACCATATAACATAGATTGGTGAAAAATTCATTCAATGGCAAGAAAAGAATACAAATATATAAAAATAAAAAAACAGTTATTTTATAATGTAATATTTCACAATTTTCATTTTTGATCAAATGCACACAACATGAAAAAAAACAAAGTATAAAAGAAATTACTTTTTTTGATGCATTCTATGATAATATTTCAACCTGTATCAATTGTATACAACATAAGGACTCATACACATAATGGAGCCATATACTTCTGTCCCCCAAAGCTTCCTTCAAGGCACCTTTGTGGTCCGTCTTATGCACCGTTGTGTAGCACAGCTTTGAACACAAAATGTTGGAACAGTGGAAACAGACTGTTTTTATCTTTCAAGTTTCCATAGTCTTTCCTAGAGGAAGTGGCAGCCTTGTAGTTACAGTTCTGAGCAGCTCATACAGTATACATACGTTATACAAAACAGACTTTAGCAGCAGTGTGGCCTTGCTAATTCAGCAGAAAAGGGTGACTGAATTTACCAGTTTAAAAAAAAAAATAGATATATCATAATATATATACAGATATTACCATTCATTTTGAATGGATGTCAATTATTTTAGAACAAAATAGTGTGATTACAGCATCTACCAGTGGGGACAAGTTGCATCATGCTTACACCAGGCAAACCCTGACTCCTTGGCCTTTAGCAAACACCACTAACGAAGGGCTCATGGTGCTGAATTACATATGATAAATAGATTTCGTTTTGTTGATGCTCAAATACCAAACAATTAAAATTAATCTTGTTGGGTCGATTCTAAAGCAGTGCTTGTAGGCTGTACTGTTACAGTGTCACGCTTTCTCAGAACAATGGTGTCACTGAAACACAAATTCAATAACACATGCTCATCTGCACACAAAAACACATATGCACACATTCTGCTTCATCCATACGTGCCTTTGGCTAAAATTAGTGAAATACACTCGCACACTCCCGGCCCTCATTTTAACAGATGGGGTTTTTACTGAAACTGTTTGTGTAAAGTACCTGCTTGAGGGGTGGCAGCTGTTCCCCCTAAACTCTGGCATCACCTCTTGCCCTCTTTATAACACTATAAGGGTTCTTCAATTCTCAACTTTTTATGCATTTAAAGGGGCCATATTCTACCTTTCTGTAGCATTTTGCACCAAAAACAATTGTGATTTAATGTTACTTGACCAATTTCCTCCCTCTATAGCACCCTATTAGAACAGGCTATTTTTGCTAATATTTACTGTCAGACTGTGGGGATATTTACTGGATGGATGGATGTCTTACCAGTGAGTAAGTCTTAAGTATTAAGTAACAAGTACCATAGTATGTGGATGTATAAATCCAGAGATCTCTCCATACACTTGTGGCCATGGGACTGGAGATGGCAAAGTGCAAAGTAAAATACAATTTCCATGGCAACCTGATTTGCTGGGGCCAAACATCTTGAAGTCTCTATCACTCACCCGACACTCAATAACCTTGGGCTCATATTTCTCCGCTGTTGATTTAACACCTCGCAGTATTACTACCCCGGATCAAGCTCTGACACTCTGTCTCCAGCACTGTTCAATGCTAGCGTTATTTATTTCCTCTCTCTACAAGTGGCGCAGTGACATATGGGCATGCTCCGATGCTCCATCCATCTCTAGTTTAAATATGTGTCTGCCAGATCAGGATGGAGGTTGAAGACTCAGATGAAGTATGTTACAGATTTGCTGTACTGAAATAATGTATTAGACAGGCAGAGATGTAGAGGTCGGGGAAAAGTTTTGCTCTGCGTTTGTGTCACATCAAATATGCCATTGTGCTGAGGAATGGGCTTTGTGTAGAACGTGGCCATCGTTTCAGAATAAAGAGAGTGAAACAATGGGGATTATGGAATGGCGTGTTTAAAAAAAAAAAAAAAACAAGTGCCACAGAGTGATGTGATTTTGGCCAATTCACATTTCCCCTTAAACACCAGCATCCAACAGTTGTTAATTGTTACACATGATACTCCAATAACCGTTAAAAAAATAGCGCACACAGATATTGCTAAAAAAGGGGCAAATTTAATTAGATTCAATCATTTTTATTAGAAATTTTCTATATTGAATTAAATTTTATAAAAATATAAAAAAAAAAAAAAAGTTTATTTTAGGGCTGTCAATAGATGAAACATTTTAATCGCAATTAATCACACCCTTTTGTGTGGTTAATTGTATACTTAGAGAAATTAAGCATACATCATTTATCTTGTTTAACACATTTATTTTGCCATCATTTTCTATATCCAGCAAAGTAAACTATCAGATTGAAGGGTGATTCTCAAAAAAGCTTTTTTTTTTTTTCCCCAGGTAAATTTGTGTCTTTCCAAAAAAGGACACCAAATAACCAAATGATTTAAGGAGTCCATATAATTCAGAAATGTATGTGCACAAAAGAAAAAAAAAAAAAGAAACACCTATAAAAAAAAAAAAAAAAAAACATTACAGAGCAAAGCTTTCAGAATTCAGTGTACAGTATGTGTACAGTACAACAACAAAAAGCTTGTTTAGAGCTTTTTTACAGCTTGTTTACATTTCTGACATCAAGTTGCATTGCAATACTGAGCAGAACCACATGGAGAAGCCAAAAAAAAAAAAAAAAAAAAAAAAAAAAAAAAAAAACTAAACTAAACCTAAACCAGCTGCCTTAACCTGACTGCATATACCTACAGGACTCGGATCTATTTAGAATTACTAAACACAGCAACATACACATGACAGATAAAAACATTATCCTGAATGTGTGTGTAAAAAATGTACTGAATGTACTGAAATGTGTCTGAGCATAAATACATGCGATCAGTGAGTTAAGAGCGCACATACACGGTTTGTTTGTGCATCAATATTACGGACTCACGCGTGCTACTGTACAACTCCTGTACGTTCTGTATGATTCCTGTACATTTCCCTACATTAGCGCTGTTTTGGACTGATTGTTTGAATGAATTTGCTTACTGGATAACTGGACTGAAAACTTTCCTTAAAATGATCTGATTACAAACAGAGAAGCGAAATCAGGTTAAAATAGAATAGGTTAGAATAGAAAAATCCGCCTACCAGGGTTACAGGTGCTTGCGCCGTTGTAGATTCTCAATGTGATACACTCCCGACTTCTAAGAACACAGCTAACATCGCCAAAACTTAAAGGTGCTGTATGTAATTTTTTTAACTGTACTAAAGCATAAAGATATGTTTGCAGAGATTTAGGAAACATGCTAAGTGCACATACTTGTTTTGTTTTTGTTTTTTCAAAAAACAATGGTATTACCAGTTATTCTATTTTGAAATGTGCGTTCTGTGTCGGAATGTCTGTTTTGGTCTGTGTGATTCCGCCCACTGTCAATTTACCCAATAGTATTTCGACACTCAATTAACGCAGCATCCGTTTTTTTCCGTCATATTTTGGCTAGCGGTACAATACATGATCAGGCTCTTATTCATGCAAATGGTTTTAAACCATTTAAGCTCGACAAGACACAAAAGAGAACTCAGTGCGGTACTGGCACGCTGTCTGTGAATCCCCTGTCTGTGACACACACAACTCATGCGCACAGAAAGACGCTTCAGACAGTGTGGCAATACCGCAATGAGTTCTCTTTCACACTTGAACAGACAAGTATCCTCGTAAGCACAGTCTTAAATGAGTAAAATAAAGTCTTTAATGAACATAAAGAGAAATGAAATGGGTTGTGTGTCAGAGCCGCGTCATGTGCGGCAGGTCATAAAGTGACAGCAGCCTAATAAACCTGCTGCTGTCTGTCATTAATGTTAATCAAAAAACAAAAGAAAAAAAGAAAATCACTTACTGCTCTTGACTGAATAACTTTTGTAGCTTTAATAAGGATTAATCTATATTTAATTTATAATTTATGCAGTGAAGACTGTGAAGTGTTTGATATCTTTATTCAATTTCTGTACATTTTCTACCTGTTAGACCTACCTGAAAATCTGAAAAGCACTGTTTACAAGGTTACATGGGTCAAAAACAACAAAAACAATGTGCATTTTGGCAGAGCAAGTACAAATCTGAACCAGTCTGACTGGGCAAATTGAAAAAAATCCTTAGTGTTGATATACTGTATTAAAGGGCACAGGTAAATATATTTATTATAAGGGGTTTATGTGAAGTTAACTTAAATTAAAAGTTGTTATATTTTTTAAATCCTAATAAATGTTAAAATTGATGGCTGTAATGTTGAATGGCTATAATTAACAGCTAAAATTGAGAAGAAAAAAATTCATAGAGAAAGATGCCATTAAAAAACATTTAAAATATATTGTCTTTGTGATGTTTCTACATTAATTTGGAGATTAAATGTGAAATTACAATTTAAAAATATATTAAAATCTTTAAAATGTTAGCTGTGATTAAATGCAATTACAGAAAAATGTGTAATTTGTTAATTTTTTTTAATCGATTGACAGCGCTAATTAAAAAAAACATTTTAAAACGTGAATAAATATACAGTGTAAGGCTCGCTCCATTGTCAGTTGTGCACGTTCTTGTTCCGTGTCTTCCATCTTGCAACCCGTTTGAGATTTGGACTTTGGCTTTTTATGAGCATGTTCTGTGATTGTAAGTATTTTACATCAAATACTTTTATTAAAAAGTCAAAATAACATTAAAAATACTGTGGAATGTGTGAATCTGTTCAGATTTTATTCCACACCATGTTGTTGCTTGGGTTTGCCTAATATTTATGGTGCTAAATAAATCAGACATTCAATAACTATTGAAATTGTAGAGAATTATTAATGTATTTATAGTTAAATATTTATTTTGAAATTAATATATCCAGCCTTGTGCCTCTGATATGAGATGTTTTGAATGAGATCATTTCACCACCCTCTTTATGTTGACTGTGTGAATTTCAAATTAACTTTGCCACCTTCAACCACCCTGGAGAGGAGAAAAAAAAAAAAAAAAAAAATCTATAAATCTATATTTCAGGCCTTTCTTTGTACATTCTGAACAGGGTAAATTTCACAGAATATGTATGTTTTTAAAGAGAATATTGATATTCAGGGGAGGGGGAATGACTGGGATGAAATGGGGGTCGAAAACCCCCCACTTCTTTTTTGGAATGAGAGAGGGGAAAAAAGGACTATAAAAACATTTATGAGATGGAATATGAGAGGTGAGTTTATGTCAGTTAGTGTCGGCTTCCGGGGTCAGATGAAGGTTTTTTGAAAAATTACAAATAAACAATGAATTATTTTTTATTTTTTTGCCAAGCTCTAGAATCAACAACAATATTGCCCATTGATTTATTCATAAATACATAAAAACGTCATATATACAACTTCTACGATGAGCATGTTTTAAGTTTCTGAATTAAATTCCATTTCTCTCATCAAAAAATAATAAAAAATAAATAAATAAATATATAGGTGAAAGGTAAAAATGAATAATTAAGGTGTAACGAAAATATGTTTCACTTTTTACTTTATGGTTACACCACATGACACCTTTCTGGAATATTAACATTAAAATGGAATATCAGTTTTTCAAAACCATATGGAACCAACATGAATAGCATGAGTAATGCTTCTGTTGTTGCTGCCTTGTTCTTTGTTGAAATTTGAAGATGTTACTTTAATTGCAGAAATGATATACAGTATATATGGAATGTAGTATTTATTATTTTCATATAAAATGTGCCAAGTCAAACTCCTAAGCGAACAGTGATGTATTTGACAGACTGTAAAACATACTGGAAATCCATGCATACACCCCCACCCCTCACATCAAAAACTATATCCCCAATGTCAATTTATTTATTTATTTAACGAAACTGCTTATAATGCACAACACATCACCAGCCACTCCCAAGTAATTACTGCATTCTGTGAGCACTCAGAATTAATTCATACACTACATGCAACTACAGCAAGACATGGGTAGTAAAGAAAAAAGTGCAATTTAAATATGTATGCAATCATAAACAGAACCAGGGAGAAAAAAAAAAAATGAATATTTGTGTTAGTGATTAGCCGGTCCTCGGAGAGGTTGCCCTGTTGCGACACCATGTGATGTTGCGTGTAGAACAGCGCTGCTCTATAGGGCATGAGCTGGGCTCTGCATGCATAAAAGATTTGAAATAGCATGCACAATATCCAAGAAATTAGAAGCTACACAGTGTATTTTTGTAGACACCCAATTAAAATGGTCTGTTTTAGGTAAAGAAATGTTGGTGGAGGTGAGCAGGTGTTTGGCTGTCACTACATGTGTGCAAATGTTTTGGTGGAAGCTCTTGGTTAAAGGTTCCTCCCTCTAAACACTAAATTATTCATTGAGCCTGGCCATAGTAATTATCATAAAGTCAGTTTAGTTTTCTGCACACTTCCCCAGCCACCAGGCTCCTCTAGAAAGGTCAAACAAAGCGTGCCATTTTTTTCTTGGCCACGGTATGAATTGTTCCATGGAGAATTCTACAGAAAATGCTGTGTTAGGGTTTAAATTTTGTCCTCAACACAAAATTACCAAACAACAAGCAAGCAACCACATAAAATAAAAGAGGTTCATTTCCCAATCAATCCAAAGAAATATATTCTTCCTGTCATTTTAGACGCTTCTGACGTATCTTAATCCAAACATGTCACAACAAATTTCTCGGCTTTTGATTGACTGATACCAACCGTCAAACTCAATACTTAAACATGACGTAAGTACCTTTTAAACATGATTTAGATGATTGTGATTAATAGTTTGGTCATAGTGTGACAAATGATGTCATTCATCAATTGGAAAACTGAAAGGCAATAAGAAGGAAGCCGAGGAGTGAATCCAGATTGTTCGGAATGTTGCTCCAACATAAAAGAACACAAGACTCAGCTACATGCGTCACCATTTACACAGGAAATCAGCAGTAATTTAATTTCTGACAGAGAGACGTCATGTCTATGTCTATCATGCAAAGACTATTGACTGGCAGCGTGAGTAATTAAGTCATAGGGACAATATTGGATCAGGCGTGAGGAAGTGCTGACACATCAGAGCATTAATAAGGCTTTGGCACGGTTTGGCACTCCCTTTTTTACTCTGAAATCTGCAGACAAAATGTTTGTGCTCATTTTCACAAATGTGTAGCGCAGAGTTTGCATCGTTGTGCCGAGGGCTTTGTTTCCAAATCATGATTTATTCCAAACCAATTCCTTATAATGAGTCCAGATCTTATTATTTTTCTTTATCTGTGTGTCTATACTGTAGGTCTGTTCCATATTGCCCACCTAAAGAGCATTTTAATAAGGATTAAAAATTATTTTCAGCCTTCTAAAATATCTTTTATGGCCAGATTTTAAGGCAGCAAGTATGCTTCACAGAAGGCAATCCCATGCATCATTCTATGAAAATAATTCAAGTAAATAAATAAACCTAGGATGGTGGAATAGTTGAGAAATGTTTATTCTTATTATATTGCATTCGAAAAGTATCAATATAAATGAATGAATGTGCACTTGTAGTATTTTTTAAACAGTCAGACAATATAATATTAATGAAAAAAGGTCACATGAGTAATGAGTATACTTAAAGAGATCATTACACATCACTATTTATTAACAACACTTAAGTACACTTTTAAAAAGTGCAATTAATAACTGTCAAATTAACTTTTTACTTTTAAGTACATCTTAAATCATTGTTTTAATGTTTTTATGTTTAAAAGAAGTGTTTATTTTGATGCATTGACTAACAAACCAAAGCACATGTAAAGTACTTGATCATAATTTTAACTTTAATGTGTTATTTTATATTAGATTTAAAGTTAATATATTTTAAATGTCATAAATTGCAACATTACAAATTTGTAATTACAAATATATTTAAATACATGGCATAAAAGTTTCAAAAGAAATAACACTATATTTTATTTATATTTATACAGTATTTATAATAGTACTGTCAAATAGATTAATTGCTATAAACTGTAAACACTAGGGGTGTAACGGTACATGTATTCGTCCCGAACCGGTACGGACGTCACGGTTCGGTTCATGCAGTATGACGACGAATACAGGCGATCCACACTCCAATCCACAAGGGGGCGCGCTTTTTAGCCTAACCTATTTTTTTAACCAGCATTAACCACCAATAATCGCAATAACCTGTGTTTTGTTAATTTCGTTAAGAAACAAAGTGCCATCTTTCAAACTCTGTCCATTTTATCACGAAATTCAAACAATAAATGCCGTTTTGACGCTTTTTGATGTGACGTGACAAACGGCAGTGCAGAGCGCGAGTGAACGCGATCATCGCTTCCTCTTCACTACTACAGAATGAACATGAATGAACATGAAGGTATGTTGAAAGATACAGTACAACTTGTGTTTCAACCGTGGAAAAATGTCAGTAAAACAGTTTGTATACAATATGTCATGTAGTAGGCTATTACATTTACCTCAGAAAAGCCATTCAGTGTCCACAGCTTGTTAGTTCGCTAGAAAAATGAACTGTTTCGCTAAATAAATGCACTATATTAGCCTATATATTAATGTAAGGCCTAAATAAATCCGTCATGAAAACAAGTTATGACAGCCACTGTGTAAATGATTATATTTCCACAACGAATTGGAGAAACAGAAGTTAATGCAAAAACTGCCTTATGTGTAATTGACATGCTTACAATACATATTTTTTTTATTATTATTATTTGAGTGTTGATGATTATGTATAAAAATAAATAGCAACTGAATTTAATTATTTTGGCTCTGTTGTTAATTGTAACCTTTAATAGGGCTCCCTAATAGATTAGCTACAGCATTAGCAGAGAGAGATTTCTTTTCTCCTTAAGAAAATTTTAATTGTAATTGAATAAATTTAAAGACAGAGACACAGTTGGTTCAGTAAAACATTGTTTAATAAAAAAAAAAAGAGAATTTTTTTTTTTGTTTTCTCACCCTGCTGTACCGAACCTGTACCGAACCGTGACTTCAAAACCGAGGTACGTACCGAACCTACCGTTACACCCCTAGTAAACACACACACATATTTTATATATTTACAAACTTTTATGTTATATGTGATTAATCGATTTGGCAGCACTAATTTATAACTGTATATTTTAATTTACCATAAATGCTTATCAGTACATTCAGCAGTACACTTTAAAACTATTTTATTTTTAACAATAATAGAGGTAATTATGAAATTACATATAAAGATATAATTATGTTCTACCAAAGACTATAGAATAACACAAGACGCGTCACTCGTATTGTTTTGAATGGGAGAAAATGCAATACACAATATGGCGGAATAAGTCCCGCCTTCTAAATAAGAGCAAATTGCCGATTGGTAAAGTCATCACGTCACTGCAGTGGCCATTAGAAGCTCTGGTTCCTATTGAAACAGTCAGACGCGCGCTTCCTATAGAGACACGCACTTAGGACTGTACATACGCATTAGCTTGATCCGGCCTGAAAAATACAGTTTTTTGTCATGATTTGAGCGTTTAGAAACAAAATTTATGAGACAGTTGTTGTCAGATTTCATTGGTGATTTCAAATATGAAATTTTATCGAGAAGCTTGGCAACAGCTTTGGAGAATTTGATGTTTCCCATTCAAAGAGATAGGAGCTGCACTCGTATGCCTGAGAGGCGTTTCAAAGATGGCCGCCGAGTGAAATGATTTGACTTAAAGAGACTTTGGTTCTATCTATGTGGGTCAAAAAAGCACTCTTAAGTTCAACTAATTGAATTTAATATAAACTAATATATTTTAATTTAATTGTAAATAAAATGTAATGAAGTGTCCGAAAACATTAGTCAGTTCGCACTTAAGGATATTCTTTTAAAGTATATTATTTCCGTAATAAGTACATTTTCATAATATATATATATATATATATATAAATAACATAATATAAAATAATAATCGGATAGAGCTGTTCAATTTGTAATCTTAAACTCAGAAAAGAATTAACTTTTTTTTGTCTTTTTAATAGGTTTTTTTTTAAAAATGCTGTTTTTGATACATTTTTGATAAACTGGCTTACAAATTCATGTCATGACTGAAAAGTTCTATAAATACAAATACACTATACCAAATATTTTGTGTGCTAGGTGTTTATGCTTACTCGAGTATCACATTGTTAGCTTAGCAACATGCTAACGTCAAACTCTATTGGAATCGAATGAGTTGACTATCCTAGAGCACTCCAAATCTGTCACTTACTGTATGACGTTCTATCCCAGTTAGAATGCTGTCTAACAAAAAGACATATGTGAGATGTAGAGATTGAACAGCAAGGCATTTAATTTAAGAATAAAGCTTATATTTACATCATCTTATCCTATTGATACAACAATGCAAAATCTTTCAAAGGCTAACAAAATGAATGCTGCATGAAAAGCATTGTGAAACTTAAGCCTGTGGTAAAATCCCAATCTACAATCGAATCTAGAGGACACACTGTCACTTCAAACTGATTGACTTGCATGTGGAGAGCCACCAAATGCCATTTATTAGATAATTAATGTCTGACCGGGATGAGCTTTGATTTTATTGATTTGGCAGGGTCTGATTGTGCTTTATTGATGCGCTACCATCACAGAACAGCTGAGTATTTGAAGCCTGACCATTTACTGAACACATACATAATTGGGGTCTCTGGGATCCCAAAGATGAAAACAGCGAAGTCGATCTCAGTATATGAGGGTTAACAAAATACATTTAAATTTACATTCATGCTTTTTGCAAGAAAGTGTAAAGGTTTTATAAGAACTGCCCAAGTCATTTTAAGCTATAAAGGGACAGTTCATCCAAAAATGGAAATTCTATCATCATTTACTCGCTCTCATGTCATTCCATGACTTTCTTCCATGAAAGAATGTCATACAATAATTTTTGGGTAAACTATCCCTTTAAACTAAGGTAATCGCAGAACCTGATTTTACCAAGAACATGTTCCTGGATCAACATTTTCGTTGATCTTGGAACAACATTCTAATCAACCAATCAGATTTGAGGGACAAGCTTACAGTTTAGGCTGAAAACCTGGGTTAGGTGTTTCTACATCAGTGTTATTCACCTATCATTTCCCTCTGATTTTAGAGATAAGTTATGGGTAAGGTTAGGTTTAGAGGTAGGGATAGGGATAGGGTTAGGGTTACATTTTCAGACAGGAATGTTGTTCCAGGATCAACAAAATATTGACCCAGGAACGCGTCTAACTCTGCAAAATCAGGACGTGCAAGGCAATCTGAGACATTGGTTAATGTGCATCACAAGCCATGTTAACATTACCATATTCTAGTTGTTATTGAGGTCTGAAGTTCTACAGTGAATTAACAGTAATTTTCAGAAATTGAAAGTGCAAAATCAATGATGTTTAACCTAATTCACCCTAATATATCCAGTAAGAACACATAGTGCCTGTAGACAATAAAGCTACAAGAAAGGAAAATGTTTCAAAGCCTCCTCAATTCAATATTGCTAAAGAACAGGCAATGTCAAAATGTTTATACTCATATTTTTTTTAGCTTTGATTACTGATCAGAAAAGCATCGATTTCAATCTGCAAGGGCAAGCGGGATCAAAACACGTTACACATATGAGGAAAGAACAAAAACCCATGCTGGTTTGATTCCATCACAGGTGGAGTCTGTCACTATTGTAACATAGCCAGAAACTCAGTCCAGAGCTCTGCAGGAAGTGAGGCACTGTACCAGACAAGACAACCCAGGACATCCAGACAAGAGGAGGAGATGAGAACAAACACAACTGCTGCACCCTCATAATGTAAACCATTTACTTTAAGTGCTTGTGCTGTATTGTCCATTAGTAGGAAAATGTAGGCCAACTTAAAGGGTTAGTTCACCCAAAAATGAACATTCTGTCATTAATTGCTCACCCTCATGTTGTTCCAAACCTGTAAGACTTCGGAACACAAATAAAGATCTTTTTGATGCAATCTGAGAGCTTTCTGTCCCTCCGTTGATAGTCTTCGCAACTACCACTTTGACGCTTTAAAAAGTTCATAAAGAAATCATAGAACTAATCCATATGAATTGAACGGTTTGGACAAAATTTTCTGAAGAGACTATCGCTTTATATGATGAACAGACTGAATTTAGGCTTTTATTCACATTCATCAACTCACACATCAGTTGTGGTAAACAGAAGCTCAAGCATGTTCGTTTGAGCTTCCGCAAGAACCAGTGAGATTTGATACTGTGTTTCAAGCAGTTTCGGTTGAGCTTCTGTTTATGTTCGCTGATCAATGTTTATATTAGGGCTGGGACAATAAATCGATGCACCGCAATTAGCGCATCGATTCCGAGATTTTCCAAATGCATCGCAATTCTCTCTCGAATCAATTCTGAGCTTAGTTTTTAACAGCAGATGGCGCTCTAGGCTGGTTTTGAACTGCTTGCTCAAATGCTCACGAAGAAGAGCGCTCGCACGTTCGGCTGAGTCTTAGAATGTACTTGCACCTCAGAATGCTTTTAGATGCGAGATTAATGTAATCAGCCCACTGCAAACACCCTTGAAATTCGCTTCAACCTTTTCAAACTTTATGAATGATTATTTTATAGAAAGTTCAATTGGTGTGTGTAAAGAATTGGAAGCAAGCAGAATACAGCTGTTAAAAACTAAGATCAGAATTGATTCTCGAGAGAATCGCGATGTATTCGGGAAATCGATCCAGAATCAATCAGAACACATCGATTTATTGTCCCAGCTCTAGTTTATATGTGAATAAAAGACTAAATTCATCTGTTCAAAGATCTTCATTTGTGTTCCGAAGATGAACAAAAGTCTTACAGGTTTGGAACAACATGAGGGTGAGTAATTAATGACAGAAAATTCTGTCATTAATTACTCACCCTCATGTCGTTCATCTTTGGGTGAACTAACCCTTTAATTTAGAATAAATTGCTATTAACTACTTTAACTGATACGGAGATGTTTTAAGCAAAATGAAAATACTGATAATTTACTCATCCTCATGAACTATTCAGTTTTTAAATGTGTAATTATAGCTGAATAGGATGTGCTTTTGTCACTGAAGCTTCACTATTTTCAGATTCTTTAAGAAACATTGAATCAATACGTATCCATAATGTGGTTCCCAATAGATTGTACTTATTCATCTTCTACATTTCTGTGACTCTCAAGTATTTGTCTTCTGTCTTCTTCTGTTATGAATTATGTCCTGTTTTTATACAGTAAACTCTAAATATGATATATATCCAGACTCAATAATCCTCTTCAATTATGGTTTTATCAGCATGGTTATGCTTTGCATTCTTTGTGCGGTGTAATTTAAACTGACCTGGCCTAGTGAGGACATCAGCTGCCTTTTGTCATGGCCCTGTTTTTCAATTCATGACCTTGAGTTACAATTATAGCCTATCTATGGAACATTTCTGGCCCGGGATCCTGCAAATAATGAAATATTCCCTTACTCTCTCTCTCTTGCTCTATCTCCCTCTCACACTCACATACACACACACACACACACACACACACACACACACTTTCTCTCTCAATCTCACACTCTCTTGCTGAAACACTTATGGAAAATCCCTTTGGGTGGGGTGGAGGTTTATTAGATATTTGATTATAATTTTATTCATTTTTTTTAAAATGTGCTGTCATGACTTTCACGCCACAAGAACCCATTTTACATGCCTTCAGATTATGAGGTTCACGCTACACAAAACCTTTTTTCAAAAAAAAAAGTAAAAATGATCTTGACACACAGACTCACTGCATTTTCTGTTTTATGAACAAAATGGCTTCCTGCATGTTTGCTAGTCTTCACTGATTTGGATTTGGCAAACAAAAAAAATCTTTAAATATTGTTGATATTTTAAAAAATCTGCAAGAAATAATATTATTAATAATAATAATAATAAACTACTAGTTGTACATGATAAACTACAATTCTTTTCCTAAGAATTTCAGGACTTTGATTATTTAATATTATTATTATTATTATTATTATTATTATTATTATTATTAGAATATCTGCACCTGCTTGACTTCCCTTTTTTTACTTTAAGCACCACAAAAAAAAAATGTATGTGTGTTTTCCTCTCATTTGTAAGCATCAGTCTGCACAGCTCAAGCCCAAAGAGCCAATTACACACATTAGAACTGTAACTGACCGTAAACGGATGTGACTGCTACAGGTCAGGGTCAGATGAAGATTGTCTCCCTGTCAAAGTCAACTGAAAGACAAACGGACGTAGCAAGACGTTCACTTTACAGCAGAATCCAGTAAAGAAGGAGGGGTCAGTTTCTAATCAGATTAGGGGATATTCAGCATGCTTGATAACTGTATTAGCACTCAACCTGCAGAGGTAATTACATCACCAGGTTAATACCAGCGTTCAGCCTTTCGTAATCTCATTCTGCGTAAAGTGGGAGAGCCAAGCTGTTAAAGCTGGTTTATTGGGTTAGTCACTATCATTTTCAGCAATTCAATGGGATTTCAACAGAGTTCAATGAGTGATGTGCCAGCCTGCTGCATCCCCAAGGAAATCAAAAACAAATCGAACATGATGAGAGAATCAAAAACATCATTCATCCATCAAAACAGTGAATCCATCATCCGCTCAAGAACCTCAGTATCACGTGTGTCTTTCACATACATTTCCTTGTACATGAACAAACTTTAATCCTGATATCAATGAAATAATCAAATTTTGGTGAAGGCATGGCTGAAACATTTCTTTTCACTAAAAAAAAAAAAAAATAATAAATAACATTTAAAGAATGGTTACGGTGAGGCAATTAGGAAGCAAATGTGGCCAATTATTGGAGGTTTTAGAAATAGAAATCCGAGTTTTATAATTTGGTAACAATTTAGTTTAGGGTCTAATTCTCACTATTAACTAATTGCTTATTAGCATGCATATTAATAGGATATTGGCTGTTTATTAGTACTTATAAAGCAGATATTAATGCCTTATTCTCTATGACAATATTCTACATCCCTTAATCCTACCCAATGCCTAAACTTAACTACCTTACTAACTATTATTAAGCAGTAATTAGGAGTTTATTAAGGCAAAAATTGTAGTTAAGTTACACTAACACATATTTTCTTTATGATTTGTGGCTGTATTATTGAAACTAAGTATTTTAATGATTATGAATTGGCACCATTCACTTTCTTTCAGTGTTGTGTAAAGTAAAAGTAAATATATGTTTATGCAAATTGACTCAAGTAAAAAGTTGCACATTAGAAGAAAAAATACTTGAGTAAAAGTATTAATATAACTAATATTAAAACTACTTCCGTATCAAAAGTACAGGTAAATTACTGACATAATGGCACAGATATAGTTCTTAGAAAGGCGGGATAGTTCTGACACGTAACTTCACAATCATATCGCACATAAACACCATTTCTCAAAGTTAACTTTAAAATGTATATTGATATACAAAGATTAAAACTCGCATGAATTGCTTGTTCTCCTTGGTTCCCCTGGTGAGATTCCTGACATTTTGCTTGGTGTGCTTCTCGAAATTTAGATTCAGAATCAGATTTGTGATTTGCAAAATGAATCATTCTGATCTCTTGCGGTCGCAAATGAAACAAAAGGGTCTGCTAAATTGTACTGGAGTAAAAGTATAATTAACAACATATTTGTACTTTTTAACTATAGATGTGTTCCATTGTAAGTGTGTCACCTTACTCCTGAGTATCTAGACCAATCAAAACACAAAAATTAGAACCATTTAAATGTGTCAATTATTACAACAAATGATTCCATTAATTTCAGAAACAGCACATCATCTATTCCCAATGGTCTAGAATGTAAAAAAAAAAAAAAAAAAACGCAAAATGAGAAAGATAAATAATTAATCATGAGACTAAATAAAATGTCATTACACATTAAGGCTGTATAAATTTGTGGCTCAAAATGAATTTATCACCGACACAGCTCACCTCATTTTCATCTTAGTATTGAGTTGTCAGTTGTGTAGAAATGGGCCATCCAGAAAACTGATTATATATTTCCAATTTAAAGCTGCAAAAGGCGAACTTAAATTAACATCTCATACATTAACAAATGATGCCTCTAAACAACACATAGTTGTTCACCAGTATTGAATTACACTGTGGATGAAAATGATCGATTTGAATGTGAAGAGATTAGCGGACGAGGCTAAACCATCCATCACAAGAGAATCATTACAAACATAATTCTCTGCCAGACAAAACAAACAATGCGAGGCATCCCAGACCAACACAAGAAGTCAAAACTACTGTCAGAACGCACCCCGTTTCCACCATTGCCTCTCTTCCCTGTTGTTTACCCCTTCTGGCCTTTTTTGGATGTGGCTCGCTTTGTAAATTTTGTGCCGAAGCCTCTCATTGACTTTGAAAGGCTAAAGCTTTGAGAACCCTATAGTCAAGACCTCCCGTTAGCAGCTGCTCTCTTCTCGAAGCCTGAGCAACAGAACTAAGCTCAACGTGCATCCATATTTATAGAAAATCTCTAGTGAGCAACCCAAAACAACTGCCCTAAATCTGAGATATTCTCTTTTAAAGACTTCCATCTTGACATGCTTCTTTGAAGAAACAATGCATGACGTAATTAACCCAGGCCGCTGAGGTGCTCCAGGAAGCATCTATTTTTAATGTCAGCCACTACACAAGTTGAGGAAGAAAAAAAGCTCCTCACGCTAATGAAACTAGGGTGAAACTACTGTCATGCTGACCATGATTTTGACAAGCAGGACGCGTTAAGGTTCAGTCACATTAGAGATATTTTAGAAAAGTTTTGTGTCCAAAAAAAGTCCATTGTCAATAGCATAGAGATTGTGCAGATTCCTATTGGAATGACTGGATTTCGCAAATGAAATTTCACCGAGCAACATTTGCACACTTTTTTTTTTTCAGTAACCATCTTGAATTTGAACAATATTCTTATCAGACAAGATTTAGGGTTTGGCTTACTGACTACTTGAAAAATTACAGTCACCATGAAGGTAGTTTTAATGGCACTTCCCAAGTAGATAATTTATTAAGTGTGTTTAATGGGATAAAGTTAATTGATTGACAATAACTATACATGTGAAATATACATAAATTGAATACAGTTATCGAACACTTTACAGTCTTCACTAGGGCTGGGACAATACATCGAATCTCGATTCGCGATACAAAGAATCTGGAGTGATTCTGATTTTTTCCGATGTATCGCAATTCTCTCTCGAATCGATTCTGAGCTTAGTTTTTAACAGCAGATGGCACTACTATACGTGCTTTAGAAACACTCGTACACTGCCTGCTTCCAGTTTACACACACCACTTAAACCTAAAATAATCATTCATAAAGTTCGAAAAGGTTGAAGCGAATTACAAATCTTGCGTCATAAAAGCATTCAGAGCCGAGGTGCAAGTATATTTAACCACTTACATGACTCAGCCGAATGCAGGAGCGCTGTCCAGCAGTCTTCTTCATGAGCATTTGAGAGTGTGCATTTAAAAACTAGCCTAGAGCGCCATCTGCTGTTAAAACTAAGCTCAGAATCGATTTAAGAGAGAAAATATCAGGATCGATCCAGATTCATTGTATCCATCAAGAATCGATGTATTTTCCCAGCCCTAGTCTTCACTGAATAAATTATAAATTAAATATAGATTATTCTTTATTAAAGCTACAATTTTCTCTGTTACCTTTGTTCTTTGATTAACATTAATGACAGACATCACAGCAACTGGTTTATTAGGCTGCTGTCACTTTAAGACCTGCCGCTGCCGAACACGACGCAGATCTGACGTGTATCTCATTTTCTTACAACTCTTTAAGTTCATTTAAGACATGATTTAACTCATTCAAGACTGCTCTGATGAGCCCAATTTATAGTTCTGCATCAAGTGTACACAATAGGTACGGCATAGCTCATGCATAGTCGTGTTCCCTATGCCGCACCCTTTGCCGTACCCTGACATGCACCTCCCCAAAAATGTAACTACACGTCACGACGATGCAGACCGCAATATCTGTAATTGGTCGGCTTGGTAGCATCACATTTCCTCCTATGTATTTCCGGCATGTTCTTCTGGACACACCACCAACTAGCATTTCGCCGGTGTAATTGCAGAGCAATGCAGACAGAACGCAGAAGTATAAATGCTCAAGACAGTGTCGTAATTTGTTGAAGAAATATTGAAAGATATCTTTAGCCACAACTAAAGGTGCGGTCACATTAGTGAAATTCTTATCTGAATTTTGCCAAGTACGATGTTGTCTATTGTCAATAGTGTAGGTATGTATGAAGCACTGCTCACATAGAAGTCACTTTTAAACCAAGTAGCTTTCTTTTGCACAACACGACCAACTTGAACCCGTGGAGAAATCTGCGTTGGAAAATATTTCGCCCTCACACAAATTTCCTAATCACCTGGATTCTTATTGAAATAAATGGATTTTGCCTGCTGAGACAATTCACTGAATACTTCTGCATCAAGTGTACGCAGTAGGTAGTAAATATGACCTCACCTTAAACCTCATGTTTTTAGGAATCCAAAGGCTCAATGCTGAACATAATGCACTCTAAGGTAAGCTTCTGTAGCCAAGTTATCATGTTAGTCTCACTCTGTCCCTGTCCTGTTATCACCAACCTTTAGTAGCAAAGCATTTGGAGTTTTATATTGGTGTGATTTATGTGGACTTGCGGCACATTAATGATGCTAGCAAGACTCACCCTTCATTCATATTCATGAACAACTGTGAAGATAGGGTGAACAGAGGAAGGGGGAGGGGAATGTAGATTCTGCCAAAACTCTTGCAGGCACAATCCTGGAGAGCAACAATGCCAGTTTACCAGCCCACAACCAGGTGCCCACATGCAGGATTGTCCAAGTGCTCAAGTCAGACTTATGGAGACACAAAAGACACACTAATGAGTGCAGCAGAGCTATAAAATGAAGGCAACACTCCATAACATGAAATACATCCATATGACCTCATGTCAACGGTTGTCATTTCCCTTGCTTTTAAGTTAATATTTACCAATGTTAAAGATATGCATGCATAATAAAAAAGCTGACTATTGGTCTCAGTCAGGATAGACCGTATATTTAATAAAATACAAATGATAATGACTCTCTTATGCCCAACAAAGTTGCATTTATTTGATCAAAAAATAAGTAAAAAAAAAAAAAAAACAGTAATATTGGGAAATTTAATTTTTTTTAAATATATTTTACAAAACAAAAGGAAATCCCACACACTATCAATACTTGCAAAAAGTATAAAAAATATGTAATATTTTTGATACTTTTTGCAAGTATTGAAAGTGTGTGGGATTCCATGTTTTTTTTTTTGTTTTTTTTTTTAGATTTTTGACTTTTTTGGTCTTCTCTCCTACGCACCTATCTATTACCTGCAGGTGTGCGATGGTAATTGTTAATTGATTTTTAAATATATTTTTAAATGTCATTTATTCCTGTGATGGCAAAGCTGAATTTTCAGCATCATTACTCCAGTCTTCTGTGTCACATGATCCTTCAGAAATCATTCTAATTTGCTAATTTTGGGCTCAATAAATACTTCGTAATATTATTAATGGTGAAAAAAATTGTGGTGTCTAATATTTCTTTGTAGAAACTGAGATACTTTTTTTTTTTTTTTTTTCCAGGATTTTATCAGAAAATAAATCAAGTTAAAGCAGGTTAATCCCAATTGGCCCTGTGAACACAAACTCCCATCCAACTCTCTGTGCCCCATACAATATCACTTCCTGACCCAGCTCAGTATCATCTATTTCAATAAAGGAACCACCAGAACTTCACTTCTTATTAACCATCATGTCCTGATCAATGAGCTGTAGTCCTAAAACAGCTGACACCTAATTAAAGGGGCAGTATGTGTGTGTGTGTGTGTGTGTGTGTGTGTGTGTGTGTTCGGCTGTAACAGCAGTCAGGTAACCAGCGGTAATTAAACCTTGGAAGATATGTCTGTCCAGAGCCCAGCGAGGTAGGAGGTAAACTAGGCAGTTCAAAATGAATGGTTAGCCTGTCTCCAGAGCCAGAGTCTAATTTGCTCCACCAGACAAATCAATAGAACAATTTCATCTCAGACACTTGAGGAACAATGAACACAAAAAAATAATGAAACATAGCATCCACATCTTTGGGGAGGAAGCAGAGTTACGTCTTTTTATGAAGCCATCGGGAAAACAATCTGACAGGTTTATTGTTCAAAGTTCTAGGTGATTTTTTTCCTCATTTTTACATAAATTCACTTGAAGTTTGAAATGTAGCATTGAGCAGAGGTCACCAATTAGCAGACCTGAGATTAGGACCACAGATCATACTGCACAAATTAATAGAGTAATAAACTTATCTCATCTTTTTTCCACACTGAACACTTAAGCCATATTTACTGAAGCTGCATTGGAGTATACCATGACAAGATGCATGATTTAGTTGCCATACAAACAAATGAGATTCTGCTGTACCACAAGTACTGTGGTTTAAACCACAGTAGGCCTAACGTATACTTATGACGCAATTGAAAAATAGATAAAATCATATACCAAGCTGAAAACTTTTACCTGTACTCTGCAAACCATATTCGATGTTTTACAATGGACATGTACATCTGTGGTATTAGTGGTCATGGTCATCCGGTTGAAAATGTTGACTACAAAAACAGGTTTTTCAGATTTTCCATTTTGGTGTTTTCTCTCCATTTACGATTCTTTGCAGCCTTTAGCTGCTACCTACAATGCACTGGATCCTTCACTGAAAACTGAAAGTTAAACCGCTAAACATTTACTCTTTGAATTCTTGCTCCCGGGGAACAATACAAGTTGACACCATTATGATTAAAAGTTTGCTAAAAAGTATTTCCTACTAAAGCGACTCTGGTAAGCGTATCCATAGCAGACTGGTGGGAGTGGCCATGGACGGCAACATGCCCAGTGCATTATGGGTGTTGACGTTTTCCTACCAATTTGGCAAAAAGGCTACAGCCTTTTTTTGTGTGATGTACGTTCTATTTGTTAAACATTCTATAATCAAAGAGTCCTAAAAAAAAGTCAAGTCAAGTCAAGTCACCTTTATTTATATAGCGCTTTTTACAATGTAGATTGTGTCAAAGCAGCTTTACATTGATAACTGGTACATTATTTGGCTGCACAGCAGCTCTTAAAGAATAGTGTCAATGCAGGTAGATCAAAGCACTGTTGAATATCAAATGTCAAGTCAAATGTCAAGTGTCCCCAACTAAGCAAGCCAAAAGGCGACAGTGTCTAGTAAAAAAGTCTAGTTTTCCATAAAACATTTAAGCACCCCAACTGTGTTCAACAATAATAACAGTAATACATATTTATTGAGCAGCAAATCAGCATATTAGAATGATTTCTGAAGGATCATGTGACACTGAAGACTGAAATTATGGCAATATTACTGTTTTTACTGTATTTTTACAGTATAGATAAATGCAAAAATTTATATATGCTGACTACCATTCTGAGCAACATTCTAAACCAAGTTTCTAAACCACTGCTATCATTTCATGACATGTGTTGGCTACCCTATATTCATTGACATCTCCAGCTGTCAGTTTGATTTCTACAGGTCTCAGCACTTCAATGTGTGATCTGTGCTACTGGGTGAGGACATTCACAACTATTCATCCCTATCAGTTTTTGAGCTTACAGTAAAACAGAATTTCACATCACACAGCAGTGCTGAAGTCAGCATCATGAAAGAGCATCCATTAAATCTTACGTTCTGATTTTCAGCGGCCTTGGGGATTTTCCTACGTTTCTTCTCATCAAGCAATCGTGCTGTAAAAGTAAAATAATTAGCTATCCAGTAAGTTATGAGTTTCCTCAGACCTTTTGAAATTGAAGGCATGAGAACGGCTGAAGACCCCACTGAAACTCTCGCTGTATTATAAAAGGTCAAATGGAGTGTTTCACTCACTACTTCATATAGGAGAATAAGATGTTCTGGCAAGATCAAACATGAAACCATATAATTGGCCTATATATAGCACCTATTGCTGTATAAACTAAAAAAAGATTTAATTTGTATGCTCACTAGATAGATAGATAGATAGATAGATAGATAGATAGATAGATAGATAGATAGATAGATAGAGTTTCCCAAATGATAATGATTTCACAATGCTGATGACATGGAAAAAACAGGAAGGCACAATTTAATGAATAATTTCTCTGCTTATTTTAATGCGGTGTGAATCACTTTTGCTCTGCACAGCTGCATCTGAGGGTTAGACATTCATGCATCATTTTATCCATCACTATCTATCCTCACTTCAAAGAGGTACAATGAAGGATTTGTTGCTTTGAACAGTATTAATCAGAGCGGACATGAACTAAGACTTATGCAAATAAAATTCCTTTTTATACTGAGGGGGAAAAAAAACAATGGCTCCCGATTTTTATTTCATGGTGGAAGAACTTTGAAAAACACATTAAAAAAAACTTTTATATATTGGCGTTTTGAGGGAGGAAGGAAGGGTGGCCAGTTTTACCTTACTCTGTTTGTAGCCTACTTCAATGTTCAAACTCTTCTCAGAAGAAAACATTTCTCCCATGAAGTTGACTCTGCTGCATCTCAAGACGCTCAAAGCACATTCTTTCCCTTTTCTCTTTTGCTTTTCATGTGCAGGCAGCCAGTTTGTTTGCCAAAGAAGGTTACAGTATGACCTTCTGTGCATTCTGCAGTGGGGAAGCAATCAAGTCGCAGCCAAATCAAATGTCCACCTGTGAATGAAGCACAATCAGGAATAGGCGCCTTCCAGTGAAAAGAAGGGCACAAAAAGCACACGAAAATAGACTCAATTTGTGCATTCCATCCAAGAACAACTAAAACTCATGAATACAATTCATCTTATCATGTTTCTATAATGGAGAGCAGGCTGTGAGGAAGGAAATATAGTTAACCTGTAGATGAGATGAGACTAACAGAGAGCATTTCAGAGAGCATTTTGTTTAACTATGAAACTTCTAGTCAAACAATATTAGAATAACGATAAATCAATGAACATGTTATATTTAATTCATAGTAATTCTTCTAATTGGGATGGATGGATGGATGGATGGATGGATGGATGGATGGATGGATGGATGGATGGATGGATGGATGGATGGATGGATGGATGGATGGATGGATGGATGGATGGATGGATGGATGGATGGATGGATGGATGGATGGATGGATGGATGGATGGATGGATGGATGGATGGATGGATGGATGGATGGATGGATGGATGGATGGATGGATTTTAACAATGATCCCAGGATGTAAAGCTGGTTATCTCAGCAGGGAAATGATACATCATCAGAAACAGTTCTGCTCGACTGTGGGGGGCTTACATGATCCTCATTCCCTGTTGCTTTTCCTGTTGTCACTATTACATTAAAGCAGTTTAACATGCATGAAGAGTAACCCAACCACCAAAGATGGTGAAAGGTGACAAGAAAGACCCCCACACCGCCTCCCAGATTCAGCTCCTCGCTCGATTCCCTCGGCCCCTTTCCGGCTTACTGAAGTGGGAAGAAACAAGAGTGCCACTTTGCCATCATAGAGCCCCCAGCCCACCAGATGGCAGATGCCGGGAGCCCGCTGCAAGGCCAGCCCGCTCAATGAAACTTTATTGGGGAGATGGCCATACGAGGTGAATAAACGTCCATGGACAGGCTAATTAAAAGGGTCTTTTTCATTAGAGAAGTCCATCTGTTAGTAGCACAGGACCCAGTGGAGTCTAAGCTTCCGGTAAGGATATTCACACTAGCTGCCATTAAATCCCTGTATTAGCGTGTTGATTATTTGGGCTCCTCTTATGGGATTAGAGATATTTCTTAACCTGGCTTCTGGGCTGTTACCTGCAAAAGTATTCAAAATCTTAACTTAATTGTTCCTTCCAGTATTGTATTTTCCCTGATTAAAGTAAAAAAATCAAATCAGGGTTAGTAAGAGTTTAGAAATTAATACTTTCATTCAGCAAGGATGTATTAAATTGATTAAAAGTGACATTAGAGACATTTAAACGGTAATATATAAATCTGAATATATATAATATATAATATATATATATATATATATATATATATACACACACACACACAGTTGTGCTCAAAATTATTCATACCCTTGGTAAATATGACCAAAGAAGGCTATGAAAATAAATCTGCATTGTTAATCCTTTTGATCTTTTATTTTAAAAATCTACAAAAATCCAACCTTTCATTCGAGAATAAGAATGAAACAAAAAAAAATGAGCTTTTTAACAGCAAACAGTCAAGATGGGTTTGGTGCACACAGGGGTAAAAAGTAGCCCATGTGTACAATGAAATATACTGCTGTATCTTTAAAGTTGTGGGCCTATTTTTCTGCTGGAGGTCCTGGACATCTTGTTCAGATACATGGCATCATGGATTATATCAAATACCAACAGATAAAAAAATCAAAACCTGACTGTCCCTGCTAGAAGTCATATAATGGGCCGTGGTTGGATCTTCCAACAGGACAATGATCCAAAACAAACATCAAAACCAACACAAAAATGTGTCCCTGAGCACAAAATGAAGCTTCTGCCATGGCCGTCCCAGTCCCCTGACCTGAACCCTAAAGAAAATGAGTGGAGTGACCTGAAGAGAAGAAGCACCAACATGGAACTGGGAATCTGAAGAATCTGGAGAGATTCTGCATGAAGGAATGGTCTCTGATCTCTTGTCAGGTGTTCTCCAAACTCATCAGACATTATAGGACAAGACTCAGAGCTGTTATCTTGGCAAAAGGACGTTGCAAAAAGTATTGAATAAAAGGGTATGATTAATCGTGAGCAATGTGTATTAGAGAAAAACATTTCTTTCATAATGAGATTTTCCCCCCATTTAAAATTCTTATTCTTCAATGAAAGGTTGGATTTTTGTAGATTTTTAAAATAAAAGATCAAAAGGATTAATGATGCAGATTTATTTTCATAGCCTTCTTTGGTCATATTTACCAAGGGTATGAATAATTTTGAGCACAACTGTATGTATATATATATATATATATATATATATATATATATATATATATATAGAGAGAGAGAGAGAGAGAGAGAGAGAGAGAGAGATGCAGATTAGAATATATAAAAGGAAAAATCAGCACTAATCATCGTAAACACGGTTATATTTTAAAAACAATATCAATGACAAATGATCAGAAAGAGTCCCAGACTTTGACTTGTATGTGAATTTTGTGAATAAATATGTTTCGTAAACTTTGGGGAAAAAAAAAAGAAAGACAGACAGCTAGAGGAAGTGCTATAAACAACAGGCTAGACGTCATTAAAATGCAAGACATCTACATACTGAATCTGCCATCACAGCTGGTTGTTCTCGCCAACTTCTTTCCTTGTATGCAAACAATTTAATACTAATTTATTTCCTTTCAGCACAAGACACTCAAGCTTTGAAATCAACATTTCCCAAATGACCAGACCTACAAACTGCATAACAAGTCGAGTGCAGTTGTCTGATGCTAATCTCAAACGCTTTGATTGACTGCATTCCAAACACCGATTATAGTGAAGTCATGTGTGCGGTCTGAAGGAGAAAAATGCTGCCGTTGAAAGCTGTAGCTGTCGCGCAACAACTGTTTTGTTCCCTGCAGTGTGAAGGTCACATATTTCACGACATATGGGATCCATGGGTGTCTTTGACGAACGAAGTCCAGCAACCTAAATCATAATCTTTGTCATGGTGTGATGTTCTAAAATTTAAAATGTGAGCAACTGATGCTAAACTTGTTTGTGAAGCAATAATTCACCCCAAAATAAAAATTCTGTCATCATTAACTCACCCTCATGCCATTCTAAACCTATACGACATCTTTTCGCAAATGGAAATGGAACACGCGGGGGGACATGTTAAAAATGTTTACCTGCTTCTTCTGGTGTGTTCAAACAGCAACATAAAAGGTGCATTTCCGCCACCTACAGGACTGGAGTGTGAAGCATGGAATGGCACACCAGCGGTCGCCATGAGTTCTCCTCCTTGAGTTCTTATGGTGATCAGTATCCGCCACTTTCTGGTTAGGAGTGTGGATCAGAAACAAAATAATTCTTAGAACAGATGCATTATATCTATTGAACTGCCGCCACAATTTTACTGTTAAAATTGCTTAAATATCAGGTTGCTTTTCACCAAAATCAAGTACAAATATGTATAAAAAGTATGTAAAAATTAGACTGCATGAATATAACAGGATTTTTACATTGTCTAAAAGGAAACATGAGTGGTGCTTGTCCATGTAAAGCTCAGCACCACACTGAAAAACTTGCTTACTTAAAAACTTGCTTTACTTACTGTAAAAAAAAAAATTGTAGCAACAACTTAAGTTTTACAGATTTAACTTATATTTACTGTAAAAAATGTTGTGTATGTTAACTGAAATAATGTTAATATACCAAATTACTAAAATCTGTTTCATAATATATAAAAGTACATGTGATAAAATAAGATACAGTTTGTGTATAAATATATTTGAACATATATGTACTATATATATATTTACATTTATATGGGAACACGTATGTGCAATATATGTACCCAATTACAAAGACAATATATATTGTGATATATATCCATTTATTTGTATTTATATTAATATTTGTAAAATCTAATTTTCACCTACCACGTTGCCATCTTAGACAAGACAACCAATTGTCCTAAAATCTTAATGTTTTCAGTAAACACTTTTTACAAAAAAAACTTATTTATATATACAATTACACATATTTGTTATACTTATTTATATATACATAAATTTGTAACTATGCAAACAATTAAGTTAGATGAAAAAATAATGAATATGTTTTCAGGTTTATGTAAACCCATGTGTTAGCTGAATTTATTGATTGTTTCAATAATGCTATTACATGTAAAAATGTATGGCAGTTTTTGTATTCATTGCTATTTTTATATGTATCAAATATATAGCCATACATGGTCCAAGCATATATTGCAGTATACTGAAAAATATAAGCAGTGGTTTTCCATATATGGAATTATGTAATATAGCATTATATTTTCCAGTATATTCCCATATATTTTTGTTTTGTAAAGGAGGGGCTTGTTCAGGTCTCATTTAAGTATTTTGTTATGTCTGTCTGATGTTTGCAATCCACAAACTGTGATAAGATTCTTTTATGAAACTTTTGGCCCTCTAGCAGTTAAAAAAAACTGCATGTATTTTGCGGATGGACATTGTTTTGGTTGTGCTTCGGTTCTGCGTGACCATGCGGATGAATATGATTATCCTACTGCTCATAAAACTCAACTAGGCTGAAGAGATATTAACAGTTTAGATGGAAAGGATCTCAAGCTGACTAGTTGACGACCTTACTGAAGTTACACTTATTATTAGACACGTACTTCCTTGGAACTAAATTCCAGCACAGCGCTACAACATCCATAATGAAATGACCCTTCACCCCTTCACCCTTCAATAATGCTTTACAGTGAACTCTGTTAGAGAACTTTTTATCTACAATTTATCTATACAATAAAATACCTTACTCACCTGCTGGGTAATAAATACGCCATCTCCGCGTCGCTTTTCAAATCCCTCCCATCTCCGAAAAGCCAAGCAATTCTTGCTTCACCGTTTATTACAAGCTCTGTCGCATTCTCTTTTTGCCAGCAAACAACACTCTGTTCGACGTATTTTTAAAAAAAAATACGTGATTCCCCGGCGGTTCGCGATTTAATGTCCATGTCAACCTTTGGCGCCCTTTGTGACAACTCACACCAGTCACGCGTCAAAGCAGCCGGAGCAACTTTCAATATGGATATGAGGAGATACGCACGGGCGAGTGACGTATGTAAACAATTTCCCGCGAAAACCATCCCGTCAGGTCTATACTTTTGACCTTTAATTTGTCTCTAGTAAAAAGTAAGAAATATTTTATTGTTATTATTATTATTATTTCTTATTTATTTTATTTTTCTCCTTGAGAATGCTAATATGTTAATGTTTCTCCTTTGAAGTAATCTTTTCTTGTATGTCAGTTGAAACACGTTGTAATACTCAATTGTTTCATTATTTAAAAAAATCCTATCAGGTCTCAAATATAAACACTTATAATAGGCTTACCATAGTGAATCAGGGTATGACAAAAACATGTTTTCGAAGAAAGATTGATGACGTATTAACTGTACTATATCTTTGTAAAACAACAGAGAAGCACAATAAAGATAGGAGCATGTTGGCTTCAGGTTTAATTGGTATTAAGCCATTGTGTGGGCCTAATTATCATGTCCTCTTTCTCAGTGGTAGAGCTGCAGTTTCTATAAGGGTCACCTCTCTCTGAATACTCCTCCAGCAGTGATACTGTCTGACTGTACGCAGTAGCTCAGTTGGGGGGCGAGAGGAGAGAAAGGATAATGAAGAGGATACACCAGCCTGGCTGGCTGCTGCCAGGTTGCTGTCAGCTTGGATCAGACCTGTGTCTGCCACACATCTCTATTACACAGATTCTGAGTAGCGGCTGTGTTAACGTTAGCTTGCCAAATAAGCTGACAGGTCCTCATTCTTGACCAGCCACATTTACACTATAGTGTAGTAATAATGATCTGACTTTAAAGGGATAGTTCGCTCAAATATTAAAAATTCTGTCATTTAATCAACTTCATGTTGCGGTCCATACAATGCGCTATATTAAATGTCTTCTAAAGCTATACAATAGCTTCTAAACGCTTCCGTACAAGTCTTTTGAGTCACTGAAATTACTTTTTTTTTGGATCTATTTACACCACTTCTATGGTGATAAAGTTTCTGATTTCTGTATTTTTATATTTTGTTGGGGGGGGGGGGGACTGATTAATAGGCTATTTGAAACACTTTTGTCAAACAAATTCAAGTCATGCGGTCCAGCCAACATACAGAAACATAAAGAAAAAAACAGGAAATGCTTTCATATAGAGAGCCACTGAAGAGTGTGTAACTGTGTCAAGGTCAATAAGTCTCTTAAAATATCCAATATTTTCTCCTAAAATATCAATATTTGACCTTTTTATGACAAGACAAGGTTAGTCCAGGTTGTAAAATGTCATGTGATGTGACTCCCCAAAAATGTATTACGTATACAAATGAATAATTCATGAGATTTGTAAAACATTATATATATGCATGGCACTGTGACTATATGCAAACAACAGAAGTTCACATACGCCAGATTTAAACATTCTAGAAAATGGCAGAATTTTCATTTTTTGTGTGCCTGTTCATTTATTTTTTATTTGATTACATACCTATTTTTTAATAAAACCTTCAGTGTAACCATGTTTTCCAGTATAAGAAAGCACCATGCACCAAATTCATAGTCCCATGGGAAGGCTCAGCTTAAAGCAGTGGGTAGGACTGACCCTCTGGATAGTGATATGTGTGTTAGTTAGGGTCTGTCAATAGTTACAGCACCCCTGAAGCAACCCTAGGCAAGACGAGGCATGTGCGAGCACTAAATCTAACCCACACACTCGGGTAGTTTAAGGTCTCTTTCTGAACCAGCTTGTTTTAATTACTTAGAGTAAGTGGCAGCATTTGGCTGGGTTTATTGCTCTTCTTAAAAGAGCAGGCCCCTGCTTTAGAACGCGAACTCTGCCTGATTGCAAAGCTGTAAATCCCTACTCTTGCTGCTCCTCTAACAATGCCCGGGCCGGCTGCTATACCCCTTGACTGGAGGGCACTCATAAATTCTCTTTTAATTTTCCAACTAGCAAAGACAATGGGTGGCACAAACAACCCCACAGTATCAAAGGCAAAAAAACAGTCTAGGTCTGCATGTGGAAAAGGACAGGACAGGCAAGGAACCATGTCCTTCATGACTTGGCATTTAGTAATTAGCATTAGTAGTACATAAATTAATTTGCATTTAGTATCTTTTTGTATCTTTTGGCCAGTTTCCAAAAAATAAAATGAAGTTATATAGTTTGTTGTAGAACAATGTAATTCACTGTAAAGTAATTGTAGAACTTTTGTATCCTCTGTTCTGACAAATCTTTTCAATCTACTCAACCCAAGAAACATGAAGCAGTATAAAAAGTCAAGGTGTGGAAGAGAACTTTTCGGATGGAAGTGTAAATACTGCTCTGGCTAAATTAAACCATGAACCTATCATGTCAGGTGTAAACCAAAATAAATTATAGGGGGCATGGTAATGTTTTTCTTGATCTACCTAAGCAATATAGGGATTGGTTCAGTTCCCTCACAAATCAACTGTGCGTTTTTATGGGAGTGACCGACTGAGAGACCCTGTGTCATTAAGGTGCTGAAGGCTCTACTCATTAGAAATGACAAGAGGAAGTAAATCTAACAATCACTTGCTCTTGATCTGTACACTCTGTGTTGCTGGGAGCACCAATAATGTTCCCTGGTTGGTGATGGCACTTCATAACTTACAGTTCATAAAAAATGAACATTGCAGCATGGTTTACATTTCCAAATGGCTTCTTTTCTTCCAAATAACAAAAAAGGTTCAAAAATTTTCAAAATGTGCTCCAAAAAAGGACCATAAAAGTGGTTCATACAACTTGTGTACTATATGCTAAGTCTTCTAAAGTCACATGATAGCTTTGTGTTAAGAACCAACCTGAATTTAAATTATTTTTGAACTATAATATTCTATTTCGCAATAGCATTTAAATTAATCATATTAAAACTTGGCACAGTGTGTTTATTCACAGTAGGTGAGAATCAGTGTTCTCTGAAAGGTAAGAAATTAAAGGTGTAATTTAAATTTTTAAATTTTCTATACTATAGCATTTTCATTTGCCCAAACTGTTATTTTCAAGATAAAGTCTATATTACATTACTTTTTATGTATAGGCATACTTAAATCCAATAGCAGATCTAGACAGGTGGTGCTGGGGAGGTGGAGGGTTTCAGAGGAACTCGCGCTACCATTTTCTACTTTCATATTTAATTCAATGTATTTAAAATATATATTTTTTTTTTTTAGTGTATTTTTGGTTCATTTTACACTTCAAACTCAAACGAATATACCTTGGATTGCCTTTGGACTGCTGTGGTTCCTGACTTTTCCCTGACCTCCTCCTCATCACATTGCCGTCACGTTCTATCCCCTGCAGGAGCGTCCAAAGGTTCTCATTTCAGCATCAGGGTCAAAATGGCCCTTTAAAACCGTACACTCAGCAGTGTAGCACATCTCCCTACAGCAGCTCCGGAATGTCTCAGTGGTAATGGGTCCTTTTCTGATGGGTAGAGTTCAGGAGCTGTGATCCTTTCTAAAAGCTGAGATCCCTTAGTGAGAGCTGGAAGGGTTTGAGAGTTTGAAGTGGTAAGACACACACATACACCAGAGAAGTTGGCTACATAAGTTAATAATGCATGAGCATGAATAGATATAAACTCAACGGGAAATACGACATGAATGTGACAAATATGATTTCTGCTACCTTGAGGGTACTATCATCTAGTACCCTGCCGAAAATGCTGTAAAAAACAAGGAAATATTGTGTTCACATACACACTAGGGTAGCTTTATGTGTATGTTTATGACAGTATATATGTGTGTGTGTGTCTGTGTGTGCTATGGTTTGTAGGCACAGTTTTTCAGCATATATCTACCGTATATCTCATGTTTTCATGAGCGGCTGTCACCTTTTCGACTTTTGCATCTAATCCCATTCCCAACAGTACACAAATGCTTGCTATATTTTGCAGAGCTGTACTTTTAAGCTAATAATAACATAGTTTTAGAGCAAAGGTATCTGGTTTAGAATCAGTCCAAGATTAAATGTTTTGACATAATGTAATAGGCTAAGTTTAACATTATCATAATAACAAAATAGTTAACTCAAAATATGACATTTGAATTTTAAGTCTGCATGAAAATATGCACCTTTTTACTTTGTCAGCTCACATTACTAGTCTTGTAGTGAACAATTCATCCATGTAATCCACATTGTTTGTCTTCATAATTTTTAGTCAGTATCTGAAAATTGGCGTTCTTTCTCTGATGACGTCAGTTTGACGGAACATCCTAACCACTTCCCTCCAGCCTTTAGTCTGGTCCGATCTAAATCCGATCTAAATACCCACCATCTATTTTTCTCATTCAGTATTGTGTTTCACTTGAATATATGGCACAATCCTGAAAGTTGGTTGTAACTTCCGGTTTACACAGACTTTACATGGATTGTTAAACTGAAAAAATTAAAATTCTGTCATGACAACTCTCGGAGTGTTTGGCATGGTAATGGGTATACAATGTTGATATGTTTGGTCTTGTTGGAATAGATCTGCTACGTTGCTGCTGCTTTTATTGCTGCTGCTACTGCAGAGCAAGTACGGGACTTGCTACTGCCAAAACATACACGACATGCTGCTCTGAGCAAGTAAGACATACTGCTGCTGTAAAATATAGTGCACATGAATTACCCATAGCAGATCTATACAGGTGGAGCTGGGGAAGGAGGAGGGTTTCTGAAAGCACGCTGCACTGTTAAGGAATTTGCTACCAATGTAGGCTATTTGAAGTTTGAGCACACAAGCTTATTGGCTACTGATACAGCAGGAACCAATCAGCTGTGTCCTATAGATAATAATGTGATTACGGGCAGGTTGAGTTAAAGGACCTATTAGCCTGCGCCATCTAGAGTTTCATGACAGAACTTTGTAGTTTGGTCATTTACTCACTTTTTAAGAAACTTAACAGAAATATTTCATACAGTCAGGGTTCATAGTGACCATGTACCTATTAAGGACAAAAACACACTTTAAAAACAAGTTCATAGAACTTGCACTATATTCCAAACCTTCTGAAGCCAAACGATAGCTTTGATGAGAAACTTAATTTAAGTATTCGTGTTTGGAAAGGGTTAGTTCACCCAAAAATGAAATTTCTGTTATTAAATACTCACCTTCATGTCATTCCACACCTGTTACATCCGAACGCCGACTCATTATTGGCCGAAGCTGAACACATGAGCACCACGACGCAGGCACCGGCCAATAATGAGTCGGCGGTCAGATGTAAACAAGGAAGCCTGCACTGAGTTCACTACGTGACAATGGTTCAAATTGTTTAATAAAGTCGTTATTTTTGTTTTGTTTTTGCGCTCAAAAAGTATTCTGGTTGCTTCATAACATTACGGTTGAACCACTTTAGTCACGTTGTCTATTTTAACCATGTTTTTACTAATTTTCTGGACCTCAAAAGGTGCAATGACGTTGCTGCCTTTGTGTGGTTCAGATATCCTCGGATTTCATCAAAAATATCTTAATTTGTGTTCTGAAGATGAACGAAGGTCGTACGGGTGTGGAACGACATGAGGGTGAGTAACTAATGACAGAAATTTCATTTTTGGGTGAACTAACCCTTTAAGGTGAGAATAATGTACATGATGACATTTAGGGTAAACTATCCCTTTAAATGGATTTTAAACTGACGAGACATGAGCTTTAAAGTATCAAAGAAATCTTGTGGTAATATGCCCAGAAACAATAACCCAATAGACCTATAGTCACTCCCAGTTATGGTGATTATACCCATAATAACCGGCACAAAAATACGAAACAGTGTCCCAGAATAAATTATGTGTACATTTTAATCATTGTCACTGGAGTGATTTGGCACTCTTTCCTGCTGTCAAAAAGCACTCAGGGCCCGCTAGGCTAAAGGCTACAGATTTGATTAGCGATACAGTGACCAGCTGCTACAACACAATAGCCAAATCATTACTGCTGCTTTCAGTGGAATGAAGACAGAAAGGGTGAGGGAATTATGGGCCAAGGGAGATGTCAACATATGTACAATGTAACCTGCTAGCATTAGCATGCTGTGCAGCTTTTTTAAATAATGGCCTTGTGTCTTTTCCATGTGTGTGCATTGAAAAATATCTGAACCATACACAACCTCTTTGTAGAAGAAAGGCAAATTGTTATCTTAGATTGCTAGGTCGATAAATTGCAAGACATGAGCTGTGCTTTTCGCAGTAATCACCCCCATGGACAGGCTAATATGTGCATTTGTGTGAACGTCCAATCAAATAGAGTATTCGTGTGCGGAAATCAGAGCAGGTGGCAACGCAACAGGATGACAAGGTGACAGGACCATGTTGAATGTATGTGCATGTGTTTTTGTGTGAATCTGTGCTGTGCTGGTTTGCAGACACAGCTCATCGCCTTCTATATTTCTCTCCAACACCTGTGGATTGCTGACATATCCCTCATTCTTTATATAGTTCCATGTCTCGCTGTGTTTACCAAGATGCATAAACGAAACTGGGGTGATTGATTTATAAACTAGAATTCCAGTGTGTTTTAATAGCAGCTCGGCATTGGATTGGATTTCAGCTTCGTGTGTATTAATACTCAACAGACTATTTACGATTTAATAAGGCGCAATACTTAAAAACAGAACTAAACAACTTCTGGCAGATATATTATAAACTAAAGTAGTTTATGATCACATTTCTAGCCATATGTTTGTCCTTGACATTTACCATATTTGAAAGGCATTTCATAATAATATAGATGTAAACATGGAACATAACACAAGTGTTTTTTATTTACAAAGAAACAGTGAGGGATGCTTTGTTTATATGACAATTAAATATATTTAGTCACCAAAATCTGCACTGGTAAGTTTAGTCTTTGAGTGTGACAGTCATGCTGATTTGCAATGTGCCACAATATTTTGTCCAATCACTGGCGAGTTTGCAATGGACTTCAAGAGAAAGACTGCAAACATTATATTTTATCAGTATTTTATATTGATATATTTTATGTACTCATATGATTTTTATTTTAATATTACTGATAAGTAATATTGCTTACAGTCCAACCAAAATTTATTCAGACACCTTGAACATTTCATTCATTAATACAGTTTATTATTGAATACAACATTTCATTCATTAATACAAGATCTCAGTGTTAAACTGTGTCAGAAAAAATTAATCTTAATTATGTCAGATAACACTTAAGCAAAACATGGTCAGGTCAAAGTGTCTGAATAATTTTTGGTTCCAAGTTTTTATCAATTTTACACTGTATGAAGAATTTTTGGGTATAATATGTCACAGTTTATTTTATTTTGCTATCCTCACTTACATAAATGAACTATAGTGTCCTGCACCCACTAGTAAAAATATATCAAAAATATAAAAAATGTGTGAATAATTTTTGGTTTGACTGTATATTAATATTACTAAACTTATTAATATTACTGATTTTATCAATAGTAATGCTAAAACTTTATATGGGTTATAGGGATTTTCAAAAACCCATAGCAGCCACATAGCAATGCATTAAAAACACCCAGAACGCTTTAACAACTGCATAGCAATGTCCAGGCAACCACCCACAGGTTTTGGTGAGTTTCTTAATGTTTTCTTCAGAAAATCTACAGTTGAGACTGTAATCAAGTTTCTACTTAGGAAACACTAAAAAAGAAACATCTAAATGATGAAATAAATATTCCTGACACATACATTTTTAAAAGAAATGGACAGACCAAGACAGATAAGAAGGACATTTTTATTCACAAGAAAAACAGTGTTATCCCAAGCTGCCATATAATACATTTATACAGAGGGTCAGAAAATTCTTTACAAAACCAAAGTTAGAAAATATGATTTGATATGAAACATGACACAACATACATTGTCAGCTTTCATTCAAAAGAAGAAAAAAAGTTTCAGTTTGGTGTCAGTTAAATCCATGTTCATAAAGTATAGTGAATGCCAGCATAATCATTACAAAATTCAAAGATGAAGAATGAAGTCTAGAAAAAAATACAAATCTCATGCAGCATCTTGAAAAAGGGCCTGAGAGTGTTTATAAAGGTAAATAAATCCAAGAAAAGGTTTTGATTTTCTTAAATGTCAAATGAGATCTAAAGGTCAGGAAAGTCATTCTGGCAGCTACATGTTAAAACACTTTCACCAGCAAAATTCTGGCATCTTTGACATCAGAGAAATGCAGGTGGTCTTTTACAGCAGTTATTAAACAGCACAATGAGCGCTGAAAATATCGTTAATAGATCACGTGAAGGCTAGCCATTGAGACAGTCATTTGTGCTAAATGCTTCCTGTTGCAGTTGCTGAGGTTGTTTGTTCAAGACCATGATTACATGGATGCATAGGACTAAGGCTTGGATATACATCCACAGTGTAGTTTAAAAAAACCTGCAATTTATCATAAACTGGACTTTAATAATGTTTGAGGACATCCCTGTTGAAAAAAACAGCATATGCTGGTTAGGTATGTTTTGAAGCATGGCAGCTGGTTTGAGCTGGTTTAAGATGGTCAAGTGTTGGTCCTAAGCTGGTTCTAAGCAACTAGCTCCAGCTCAGGACCAGTTTAAACCAGCTCATGACCAGCTTAAACCAGCTTAAACCAGCTGCCATGCTTCAAAACATACCTAACCAGCATATGCTGTTTTTTCAACAGGCATGGACTGTCAATATTTTTATGACAGGATCAAAAGTCTATAAAAAAGGTGTATTAATAGCATCAAATATGCCATTGAGCGGGCCACAGTGTTTAAAATCTCATCAGATATTTTTATGGTTACTTTTAGGATGCTGTTGTCTGAAAGCGTGTGAAAAAGAGTCCTTCCTGTACCGCACAAATGTCACCTCACCCCTCTTTAATCACAGCCACAGCTCTTTTAATGCAGCACACAGTGTGTCCACAGAGAAAAGCTGAGCTAGACATGTCAGGTTACACTGATGAATGCCCTTTGCCAAAGTGTCTATTTAAAGTAAACAAGAACAAGAGGCCAATCTGCATTTTAATAGATTGCACCTCTCTAGCAACACGCATCCATCGCAGGCATAACAATGACACTGACTTGCATTTATTTATGTGATAAGAACCAATAACAATGCTTGAGATTTTACATTCTTGGGAATTTTTGTGCTGTTCATTAAAATGTTTTAATGTACATTCAACATGGCTGAGCAAACTTAGTACCAATTCAAATCACCTATACGATTATCTGGGAAATAAATATGTTAAAAGTGGATATGCATCCATTTTCAGTCCAGTTTGGAAAGTTTGGAGTCAAGGCAACCAAACACTTTTATGAAAACTGGCTTGCATCACATATGACTGTCCATTGCTGAGTGATACTGTGTTCCTTAAAAAGACTTAAAAAGACCTTTGAAAGATAGAAAAACACTCCGACAGTAACTACAAATACAACAAAAGGCTCGAAAGGTTTAATAGCAATATGCTGACAGAGGTGATAGTTCAGAGGAGGCAAAGGCAAAGCATGGAAGTTCAGCTTATTGCTCTCCTTCCGCACCCAAAATTATATTTCACACACTGTATGTTCATATAAATACACTATACAATGCAATAAAAAAAAAAATGGTTCGGCTTGGGTATGCTGGTCATAGCACTAGCACCAGTAGAAAAAATAATGATTGACAACAAATGTACAAAACAGTCATATGAAAAAGGCACTTTGTGGTGTGGTTGAATAACTCTTCGGTAAGTGAGAATGATTCTTCTCTTTCCTTGGGTAAGGAAATGCGTCAAACGCATCAAAGCATGTTGGCTTTCCATTTGAGTAAGTCTATTCCATGTTTGTTATGAGGCACTGCATATAACCAGAACAGTTTTGTCTTCTCCAGAAGATAATAAGTTCCTACTTCATGCAGAATTCCGTTTTCCATTCTATTATTAAGATCATCCTTTGATCCATGAGTTTTCTTGGAATCACCGGACCGGCTGCTACATTTCATTATCCTTCCTTTCAGACATCCAGGGTCCTGTCTTCCTCCATCTCGTTCTCGTTGTCCATCGATCACCACATCACGTTCTTAAACCTCAACCTCTCGCGGTCCTTCTTGCACGTCTGATGCTAATCGAATATCGAAGCAGGTCACCATCATGACGCGAGACTTGCATAGGTTGACGCAGTATTCCAGTTCGGCCGTAGCTTGCTCCAATGCCTCGAAGTACTCCTGCGACTCCTGATCCAAATCCTGATCTACCTCAACTGTGAAACAAACCAGAACACGGTTATGTCAAGAAATGGACTGGAAGTATTTAGCATGAACATTTTCCTTTGTCTATTAGAAGCACTGCCAGTCACAAGTTCAAACTAGCGTAAAGATATAATACTTACACTCTCCTATCCACTTGCTGGGATCCATCATTAGTCTAGACTTGGTGTCCTCCAGCTCTTCTTTCAGAAACTTATGCTTGGCTCTGAGATCTCTGATTTGCTGCTGTCGTTTCTCAAGAACCTTCAATTTAGTGTTAAAATACATCAGGCCCTGTGGACAGAAGATGGACATGATGGTTAAAATAACAGTTCCAAGCCACAGACTTTTGACTGTAAGAATGAGGTAAAATCATTTTGGGCTTATCGAGTGAGACTGCATTTCACTGTGTTGTCAGGATTGATTGATTGAGAGAGAAAAAAAGTAGTACAATGCTGATTCCTTAAAATTACTTTAATCTTTCCTTGACCATGACATTTGCTGCACAAAAGAACCATAGGATACAGAACTATAATAATACTGTGATACTTTTCAGGCATTGTAATAGAAGAATACAAGCTTCCTCGTGTTACATTCTGGTTCACTTATACAATCAAACCACATTCATGTCAATTAATTAATATACCTTCTCAACATCCTGAACTGACTGTTTGAGCAAAGAGGAAAAGAATAGGAGCTTTCGCACCAGAGGAACCTTTTCATAGTTCCTAGAACTACTGTCAGAAGTACCCGTATTTTGCTGTGTTCGCACCGCAGGAACTAGGAACGATTTTAGTTCTAGGAACTCCTTTTGGGGGGAACTAAATTAGCTTCTTCTTCAGAGTAGGGTCTAACCCAGAACTATAGGAACTACCAGTAAAGTAAGTGTACGCTGATTGGCCGAACACACATGAAACACACCGGCACACGCCATTTTTAAAAAAGCCATGTACACACAGTTTATAGCCTATATATTTAGTCCACAACCTAAGTCTACAAACATGGAAAACAATGATAGATGGACCTCTCGAGTTCACAACTTCCAACACAACTTTGAGGGGATCAAGCAGAACATGATTTTGTATTTCAGCTCAGCTAATGACAATGGACATCAACCGCACAGCAAATGCTACTTTTTCATATACTGTCTTTCTTTGTATAACAGTTCTATCTAATAACATATTAGACAGGCTGTTAAACAGATCGTAAACTAATGAAGACGGAGAATGTGAGCGCTGTGTGCTCAAGTTCTGGCGTTCTCAGCGCCGTCAAAATAAAGGTCCACCACGCCGTCAAAATAAAAGTCACAACAACAAGCGCACTTCATAGTTCCTACTGGAGGTGCGAATGCAACCAGTAAAACGGCCCTAGGGGAACTATTAGTTCTTGGGGAACCACCCTGGTGGCTAGTTCCTAGAACTAAATTCTTAGAACTACCCGGTGCAAAAGCCCCTAATGTAAGAATCTATACTAAGATGTGGAGATACACAAAATACATGCAATACTATAATACCCCTGTGCTCTCATGCTATAGAAGGCACATGATTCGGCACGATTCCACTGCAATACCAAGTGGCCTTAAAAACACTGACAGATAAATTGAGGAATATCTTCTTGAAGCTATTTGAGAACTTCACCCTGCTGAATTAATGATAGAAACGATAACATATTCTTTTACTGCAGATTTTCACTCCTGCAGTTTTACCCTGAAACCAATTAATTCCAGATAGTTAACTGCTTTTCATCACTCCAGTGTTTCAAATGTAACCATTTTTCCCTTAAAAAAAAAAGTTTTTCCTTTTCAGATGCAATCTTTTACTATCATACATAAAGAGGGATTTGGCCTAACATTATAATAATGCTTTTAATAAGAAGCAAAGAGCCATTCATTCAATGTATAGAGTTTGAATATGACACATGAAGCATATTGCTGAGCTAAAAATATTGCTCTGACACAACCTAGATCAAAGCAGTCTTTGGGAAGCTACTTGCGTGATGCACTATGTACTGTGCAAACATATAATACAATAGTTATTCATCAATTTATATTGTAACTTTCCTCTTTAAGATGGAAAAGCATATCTCACATATTTTACATTCCCATGAGAAAAGACTACAAATTAAATATAAATGCATTGAACCGGATCACAGTTTCTAAAAAAAACCATAAAACCCATTCTAACCTCATCTGTCTTTTCCTGTCTTCGACGCTGAAGCCGCTCCACATCATCAATTTCATACACTTTGATCTCAAAAGGCTCTTTCAGTGGTCCGGACATAGGGGGAAGGTCCACCCACTGGCCCGTGGTCCCAGACTTCCCCAGGGAAGAGGTGTCCGGTAAGGGAGCTGGGATGAGACGCCGCCTCTGGAGGCCTGGTCCATGGAGAGGCAAAGTAAATATGTGAATAGTTAAAATGTAATTGGGACAAACATTATAAAACTAAAGGAGAAAAAGGAGTAATCACAAAGATGGATGGGTAAAGAAAAATAAAGCAAGCTGTGTCTCATTAAATACATAAAGAAATAAAGTACAGATTGTATACCAGAGCTTTACAAATATACTGAGGAATACTAAGCTGTGTTAGTTATTTGTATGCGTATGATGATGTAGACTGGATGGAGATTCAAACCTCCTGACTAAATTGCATGTGATGAGCAGATGCATTGTATTTATACAATAAAACTGTAATAAAATGTCACTATTTCATAGCCATTTCTCGCTCTCAGAAAGAGTGTGAACTTCATTATAGCACAATTCATGAATAAGGGCATAAAAAGTACGAAAGCAATATAATCTTTTGAAAAGCTTGATGTCTTCCTAGACAACAAGAGATGCAACTCACCATTTGACCTCTTCTTGGGTGCTTTGGAGCTCCTTGTGCGACCAGAGGAGGACATCCCACTCTCACTCATAGAATCATGGGCTGATGAAGCACTACCAGTAGCTTCACTGTCACGGATCATGCTTTCATATCCACTGCTCCCTCCACTGTGGTAGAAAAGTGCAGTTCGTCCCATGGCAGGAGGCAACTCCCCGCTTAACACACTACTGTTATCACTTCCATGCCCACTGCTGTAGCGCTGAGGTCTTCTGGGGGCTGTGATCTTACTATATGGAGATGGAAGAATGGGGATTGGGGTATGCTTGTCATCATTGAGATTCACTCCACTGTCATTGCCACTGTCTGAATCACCTGAGCCCCTTGTATGTTTCCCAGAAGTGTTGGCCAATGCTAACTCACTAACGCGACTGTTTGCTGCCCGCATTGCTTGCTTGGTACCCATTATAGTTCCTCTTGTGGATTTACCATTGCCTCCTACTGTTGCTCGAGGTAACGCAGTCTTTCCTGAAGGTGGAAGGTTGGCATTCCTTGTTGCAGGTGCCAGAAGAGACTTAGTGGATGAGCTAAGGGCTTTGGAGTTGTTTGCAGATAATGTACGAGCTTTGTTGGTATTAACAGGTATTGGTCTTGCATTAAGGCTGCCTTTGACAATTCCATTTTTTACAGTGCTTACTGGGTTTATACAAGGAGGAGGAGAGGTAGCAATTGGGGAAGAGGTGGAAACAGGTGATCCAAATCTACTGACAGACTTGCTTGACTTGCTATTGAGACTAGCACCACTGTTCTCTCGACTAAGAGCAGGTTTAGAGCCCAAAGACGATAAACTGTCACATCTTTCTAGAGATATCTGGCTCCCATAAAGCTGTCCTGTATCACCTCTAGCTCCTCTAGCTTTGAGACTGGAGGTTGCTTTTATCAAACTATGTTCTGACTTTAAGTTAGATGCTCTTAAACTATTTGAATCACCCCTAGAACAAATATCACTGTCATCCTCTAAACCTGTAGCCCTTGGTGCTAAAGACTTTCCTGCATCATAAGCAGACTTTAAGGCACTTGAGGGAAACAGGATTCGATTCTTTTGATCCAAACTGGATTTGCGAACTGGAGGAGGAGGTGGTGATACATTTCCAGGTTTTGACATACTCTCTTCTTGCTTGCTTGCTTTTCCATTTTTTCCTAAAGAGGAGAACTTCAAACTGCTTGTTGAGGAACTAATATCTTGCGCAAGCTTGACATCAATAGACGTATGGATGACTGGAACTGTCCCAAGCGTTGTTGCACCTCGTCTGAGCTGTGGCATCTTGCTCGGGGACTCCATTTTCCTGTTGTTGATGGTTTTTTCACATCCGTCCACCACCCTTTGGGACGGGTTTGACCCTAGTGTTTTGGGCATTCGAGGCACACTGCTGCTTGTGCTTGCTTTTCTTGCAGGAATTCCACTCATTCCATTTTTTACCAGTCTGGACGAAGAACCTGAATTAGAAGTTGTAGAAGACTCCAATGAGCTATCTACTCGGTTCCATGGATCTGGTACGCAGTCTTGCCTAGGTGGCTCACGTCTCCAGTTGCTACTGGAGCTGCTTCCACTTAGACTGCTACTCTGGGCTATAGATGAGGTAGGTTTTAATTTCCTGGAAAGACTACATTGGACAACTTGAGAATCTTGAAAGGACTTGGGATCGGCTAAATGAATGGTATTTGCCTTTGCAAGTTTTGGCAAATTTTTGGCAGATGATTGTGGGGCCTCTAGAGAAGATGGGCAGTTGCTAAGAGAGAGTTTGCTTGATAAAGCACTGTCGCTGTCCAAATCTGAGAAGCTACAGCCACTATCATTCAAAGAGTTCTTGGGTTCCTTTTGAGGGCTGCTTTGGAACATGCTTAGAGAATCAAGGTAGAAACTGCTGTCTAGACCAGTGTGAGTACCTTGAGGGAGAAAGACATCTGCTGATTGGGCACCTTCACTCTCCAGAGTACAGACACTTACTTCGCTGAGCCATGAAGTGATAGAAGAACCACGGCTGCCGAGGGAAGCAAATGTTTTCTCTTGTAATGGAGCCACCATTTTAATGTTTGCCTCAGAGGTACCAACACTGCATGTATAGGCGTCAAACTCATCATTGATGCTACTAATGATGCTTACTGGTCGTGATCCTGAGGCAAGGGCCTGTAATGAGCAATCACTATTGAAACTCACAATACTGGAGGGCCTCTCATTGTCCACAATGCTGCCAATTGATAACTCTTCCACAAGAGTGAATACAAGCTCATCCTCTCCATTTAGTTCCACTGGCTGTTTGAGGGTTACAGTTGTCCTCAATATGTCCTTCTCCATGCACCTCTCCCTAAGATTGGACCTCAGTTCCCCAGGAGTCCTGGGATTAAGGTGATGGACTTTGACAGGTGAGTTCCCATTTGAATCACCTCTTTTTTGATGGCTCATCCCAATCGGTGGTATCCTCGTGGCAGACTTTTCTTCAGTTTCACTACTGACCCTGCCATAGTCTCTTTGTTGTGGTGGAGGGGGAGCAGGCTTGGGTAACTTTTTATTGGAAAAAACCTTTTCCCTAACCACAGGCTCTGAGTTTTGGGATACTATTGGTTTACTTTGTTTTCCTGGCGTGCATAGGAATCCAGTATCTATTTGCACCTTTTCACCATCTGCACGTGTCCTACACACAGTCTCAGACATGTCTCTGAGATCTTTGTCTGATGTGGCACTTTGCAATTTCGAATGTTCTAATTTGGATTTGTGTTTTGGACTGCTGGGCAGTTTATTGGCCACAGAAATTGACTTTTTGGATATGCTGTCCTGTGTTGATGATAGTGCTTTGGTAGGAGTCTTGGGAGAAACTGAAATGCAACTAGAGCCTTCTTTCAACTTGGCTGCACTACGGTCCATTTTAGGGCTTGCAGAATTTTCTCCAGATTCTCCAACAAAGGCTGTAGGTTCCTCACTACCATCAATACATTCTAATCGCTCCTGAAGCTCAGCAAAGGTGTTACATTTGAAGTGATCATGATCAACTGGCCCTTCTTTCCCTCGCTGCTTACGGTTAAGAGAAGGGATGATAGGAACAAAGGCTGGGGGTCCTTCATTGTCACTGAGCTCTCGATCAGAGATGGCAGCACCACCAGGGCCAACATAAATTACAGTGTCGCATGATTGCTCGCTGCTTGACGAATAGTCAGGATCACTGAGGAATGATGGTAGATCTGGGTCAAGGGCCACAGTCCGGGGATGGAAGGGCCGCAAATGTGGTGGTCGACGGATCCTTCCCTCATCGCAGGAACTCTCCCCTCCAGAAGAACTCGATGCATACTTGACAAAAAAACACCAAAATAACTTTTAAAAAAATAACTCTGGAACTCTGATGTAATGGTATTGTTGTAACCTTGTCAAAACTTATGCATGAACACATTTTGTTATGTCTAAGTAGCTGATGCATTGACTGTACTCTAAGGGTTATACAAATGTCAAGACAACAATATATGACTTAATTATGCTTAATTATATAGTAGAGAGTTTTCAAAACCAGGACTAGCTTTTGCAGGACTACCTCAACTTCAATACAACATGTGACTTTTTCTATGTCCCATGACAGTGAAACTTATGATACTTAATTATAATCTAAATCACTGTTGCTGTTAATATGCACTAAACATATTTCTATTCTATGTTATCTCTAAAAAGTCATTTTATTTGGTATAAAAGATTGAAATCAGCACTGACCTTCTAAATACAATATCCGATTATTATTATTATAAGTATTCTTGAATTCTAGTCAGTTCTTGAATTCTAGTTCTAAAAAGATACCTTTGATTTCTTTTTCCTCATACGATGGATTCGGGAGGCCAGCTGAATGGTGGTAAGAGACTCTGCATAATTGGCAGGGGAGTCAGAGATGTGAGCAATCATGGTTGTCCTACAGTTGATGTTCCCCAGGGAATCTCGCAGTAACATTGTGAGCTTGCTATCCCTAGAAAAATACATTTTCATTGTCAGCATAAACACAGGTTGATAGACTGTCAGCAGAAAGTGTGCTGTTTACTCAAATACTGAAGGAGCCTGGCTGTTAAATGTTCTCTAAAAGTGCAGAAGCATTGAAAGGTTCACTATACACTTCTGCCATGATGTTAATCAAATGCTACAAAAATGTCTATATTGCAATTCTTCCAAATGTGCATAGGTTTTTAGAAAGGTGAGAAATAAGGCTCATGTGATCCTGTAAAGATATCAGTTTTTTAACCATTTAAAAAAAAGATGCATGATCTATGCACTCATCATCTATGACCTCTGCAAAATACAGATAAACAGCAGTGCATCAGTCAAACAATAAACCTGTCAACACAAAGATCACAGGTACAAGCTTGTTGCTGGCATCTTTGAACATGTGCTCAAATGCTTCAGTTTTATGGAGTCTTCTATGGAGACGCAACAAATCTCAGGCACATATTCAGAATTATCATGTACATTCTGCTAATGGCCATACTTGCGTTATATTTATACTTTATATTTTATACAATATTCCACTTGGCAGTTATGCTAGTTGATTGTCAATATTGACTACTAGTAGAAATATTTATACTAAAGGTGCTAGCACCATATCTACACATTTTGAGCAACAGGACCCATTTCAATATCTTATAAGATTTACATTTTCTTACCTGTATGGAACGTGTTTAGCTCCGTTGGCCAAAGCCAGTATGACATTTCCTAATGCAGTGAGAGACAGACACAGACCTCCTCCTGCGTCCCTGCTCTTACAAAGCACCTTCTCACAGCTTCCCAAGTCAATCAGATGCAATCTGCTCCTACCACCAGACACTGGAGAGAAAAAAAGGAAAAAAAAAAAAGAGAGAAAATGAGAGGTGATCCCTAGGGTCCCACGCCACAACCCATGCAAACATACTGTCCTTCTACAAATCATACAGGAATTTCAGGTAAATTTACATCAGCTCTGCTTTGATCTAGCAATTCACATTCATTAACATCTGTTAACATTCATGCTGACATCTTTTGTATATGCTAATATAACAAAATCATGGAAACACTATAGTGGTTATGAATTTTAGAGAGTTAAAAGCCAATAATCAAAACAAATCAAAGAGTAAATGACAATTAGTTCATTACGCAAATAAAACTACTTACATTATGGAGTTTCCAAAGTTTTATGGTTGCAAACAAAGCGAACTTGACTGAATAAAATAAATTATTCTAAATAATAAAGCACAGATGATTTCTTGAGCGGGTGATATCTCATTCAGTAAAAATGCCAGCTTAACTATCCTTGTAATGGAAGATAAAAATACACTGTCAACCCCACTCATTACCGATTTCACTGACAGTTTGAGATGCTGCCAGTGCGGTTATACCACGCTGATGACACTCCCACACTAAGGTAGTGTCAGGCAAAGTGAGGAGTGGCAAATGCACAGACATATTAATAAACACCCCCAGAGAAGACCTGCGGCTGACAAGACTGTGTGTGATTTATTCATGAGTAAGTTACACAGCCCACTATGATTCAAAGACAGATCAAGCTGGCCTAGATAAACACCTATATTCATACTATGAACAATATGAGACATAAATACACATGTGAGTCTCTGTGATGTGCTGTCTACTCATTCTTAGCCCTATGAATATAACAGCTGCGTTCGACACTATAGATCATAATATACTCTTCGATCAACTAAAATATTACATTGGTATTCAGGGACAGGCATTAAGGTGGTCAGACCATTACCATTTTGTTTATTTAAATGGGGAAAAATCTAAGATAACATCAGTAAATTATGGAGTGCCGCAAGGATCTGTGTTAGGCCCTCTGCTATTTTCAATATATATATGCTGCCACTTGGTAACATTATAAGAAAACATGGAATTAGTTTCCACTGCTATGCCGATGATACTCAGTTATATATTTCATCACGACCATATGATAACAGACCATTGATATACACTTGGAGTAACAAAAGGTTAAATGCATGCCCATCTGAGTGCTGTACGGATGAGGAACTGTTCTCAGCTATGTCTAGCAAATGACTACTACTAAGAATAAGAGACGTTGTTCATACACAATGGCAATTGTGTATGAAGTGAATTGACAATACACTATGTTATTACACAAGATGATATAGAGAAATGTTAGACCTTGAAACACTATATCATTACGTTTGTGAAAAGCAGGTGGAACCTATTTTCTCCATTCCTAGCCGTTTTTGTTTGCCCTTTGCAATTTTAAAATCAGAAGGCTTGATGAAGCCATTTAAAGATGCTTCCATGGCAATTCCACTGTTAAAAGATAGTGACCAACACTGTATTTACCTATGCAAATTAGCACCGTGATGGCATAGTGACAGGTACTTCTACTATGATTAGAGCTGTTAGCTGCTCATGAATTATTACTACCTGTTAAAATTCCCATTAAAGTTTAATGAAGTGGTCAAAGCAGACATGATTGATTTCCCTCCTACCATGATGGAGCGAGAGGAAAATGAAGGGATTCTGGTAACTCTCTGATTTGGCCTGTAATATCACAGCTATTACATTAATAAGCTTGAGATGTATTTTTCCTTTCACTGGGTAAATGAGGAGGAGGAGAAGGAAGTAGACTAGACTGAGTATAATCGATTTAGTACACACAGAGGCTTCAACATCATAGCAGTATCATTTCACACAGTGCAAACACAAGACCTACTTCCACCCTTGCCGCTCTTCTCCATGCGGTACTGATAGATGTGTAAGGTGAACAGCATGTGTGAGTTTCGCCGGTCTTCCTCATCTGTATCCGGCCGGTTGGTGCTACGTGCTGCGATGGCGGCGTCAAGAAACAGGGCGGCCTTCTCTGCAGTGGGAGCCCTTAATTCACTCTGGTTCTGGAGCTAAAAGATGGAGAGGATGTTTAAGTCTGTGTGTGTGTAAGTGTGGGATTTATTCTGGCTTTTAAGGACAAGTGAAAAGAAACATTGCTGGAGCTAGGGGTAGGTGGTCCAATATCTTAGTACGACTGACTTTATTTTGTAGTTTTTCAAGTCATTTTTTTGCTGGGAATTCAAGAAAAAAGATATAAAATACTTTATACTTCATCTCATGTGATGAGCTTGTTATTTGGAACTTAAACAAAAACCAAAACAATGAAACAAAACTTCACATTATGTAAAACTTAAAAACAAAAAACAATATAACTAATATTTGACAGTATAAAATGGATTGCTCTGGCTCTAATTATCGATTGGATGAGTACTTCTTGCAAAAAAATTATATCTATGAAAAATTTTAGTCAGGATTCAAGCCTCATCATAGCACAGAAACTGTGCTTGTTAAAATTACAAATTACTTACTTTTAGCTTCTGACCAAGACTGTATCTCAATACTAGTTTCAACACTATAGATCATAAAATACTCTTAGATCGACTACAATATTACGTTGATATTCAGGGACAGGCATTAAGGTGGTTTAGATCATACCTATCAGACTGTTACCATTTTGTTTATTTAAACGGAGAAAAATCTACGATACCAACAGTAAATTATGGAGTGCCACAAGGGTCTGTGTTAGGCCCTCTGCTATTTTCAATATATATGCTGCCATATTTCATCAGTTTGGATCTAGCCTCTTATGAAGACTTCAGATGCCCCAACACCTGTGAAGAGATGACCCCAACCCCTGCGAGGACTTCAGATGACGCAAACTCTGGATCAACATGCACCATTCCAAATTTTTCTATATATCCTAATCATTGTTAACATGTATTCATTACTTAAATGAGCTCAGTGTTTCTGCCTTTAAATTAATACATTGTTTAAATTAATACATTGTTAGCTAACTGTGTGTACTATATGTACATTTCTGAAATTACATAATTTGGTCACATCTGATAACAGATTACAGATATGTATTGTGAAAAGCGCTATACAAATAAATGTGAATTGAATTGAATAAACCAATGAAAGTAATTTTTAAAGGTCAGATCGAATCTTAAAGTGTAAATTTCAAACTGTACTATATTTCAGTCTGTTGTCTTATGGTTCATCCCTAGTTGGAGTTGACGAAGAAGGAGATCAAGATAACTGAGCCTCTTTACACTGTTCTAGGCAATTAAATAGAGTCTCTGGGGCAATCAGAGAAACAAATACGCCCATACAGAGGGAGTAGGATTACTGATGAGAGAGAGTGGTGGATAAAGAGGGCAGAGGTCAGCAAGGAGATGAAACATGCATTGGGCATATTTATGGTCTTCTTCAAGGAAACAAGCAATTAGGCTGAATGGAATGAATCAGTGTTCCCTGCATGTTCTTCTTTGATATTCCTGCTGTGCTTAAATATCTTCAATTTGACAAAACACTGTTATAATCAGTTGTATATTTCAAAAAGCAGCCATCAAAAGCAGGTTCCTTCAGATCAATAGTGGGCACTTTCCTGCAGTGCTTGCCAACCGCCTGTGGCCAACGAGCCACTCTAAAACTAAAGAGAGAAGAGAATGCTGGCGAGAAGTGATGGGCGTATAGGCCCACTCCCCAGATTTAAACTTCACAGGCCTCTAGGCAGCCTTTGATGTGATGCTTCATATGGACCCCCAAAAAAACAACATCTGATGCCAACACCTGGCAGCGCTTTTAACTACCCTCTACCTACCCCCAAACTCTACCTACCCCCTCCTGATATTTACCCCCCTCCAGTAGAAGATAAGAGGGGGGAGGGTGAAACAGAGCAGCAGTTCACCCAGATGGATCTGATGGTGCACTGAGTAAATAGAACCACCACAACATCTGGCCTTTAATTTGAGATTTTGTGATTAAACTCAGCTAAAAGTATCCAACAATTTCTACTGTTAAGTGAAGTGCAGTTAAAACATATGAAAACTACTCAACTGACAGAACAAATGTGATACAATGATCAGCAGAGATGTGACATAGGCATTTCTAGACACTGAGTTTTGATCTCTCTCCACAAATAGACTCTCTACTGTCTTGCAATTGAAATATTCAATTGTTATGTCTTATACAGCAAGTGAAAATAAGCAGTTGTTGCTAATAGTCAGCTGATAAAGTCAGATGAACGTTTAATATGTACAGTCAAACCAAAATTTATTCAGACACCTTGAACATTTCATTCATTAATACAGTTTATTTACTATAGTTTAAAAAAATGGTAATAAAATATGACAAGAGAGTTAAACTGTGTCAGAAAAAAATAATCTTAATTTTGTAGATAACACTTAAGCAAAACATGGTTAGGTCAAAGTGTCTGAATAATTTTTGGTTCCAAATTTTTTTATCAATTTTACTGGCAGTCCACTGTATGAAGAATTTTTGGGTATAATATGTCACAGTTTACTTTATTTTGCTATCCTCACTTACATAAATGAACTATAGTGTCCTGCACCAAAAATATAAAAAACATCTGAATAATTTTTGGTTTGACTGTATATTATACTAAACTTATACTAAACTAAAAACTATTTTTAGTTTTATATTTTTATGTTGAATTTTTAATTACATTTTAGTCATTTTAGTAATATTTTTTGTTTTGTAAAATTTTATTTGCAGAATCTCTCTTTCTCTCCCTCTGTCTATATAGATAATTTTCATGTATCCTTTCTAAATAAAATTATTCTTTTCTGTCAAAATATTTTTTACTGACACCAGTCTTTTGAATGGTAATGTAAATATTTTGTTTTTTATTTTTTTATATTGTAAAATGTCAAAAAAATACACAATATAAAATATTCAATAATAAAAATAAATTAATTACATTTCTATAAATATATTTTTATTTTATTAATTAAAAATTATTTTATAATAATATATTTTATAATTTTATACAATTACAATATAAATATATTCTTATATTATTCGATTTTTTGGAAGAAATTAATTTTATTCTGCAAGTAGTAGACCAGAAGTGTTTTTGAGAAAAAAGCTACAGTTGACGTCTAGTTGTCAAGTTACTGACCTGTGTGCCGCAGATGGGGTCCTCACGCAGGTAGACACCAGGCGACTGACCGTCCTGCAGACTGCCTGTGGGGACATCTGAAAGCAGGTCCTGCAGGCTCTCGTCCTTGCCGTAGATTTCCACGGCTGACACCCGTACCGAGAAGCGCGTGCCAGTCTTCTCCTTGCGCTCGTTGATGAGCTTGAACAGCCAGGAGATGGCACAGGGCGCAATGCCAAGGTTCTGCATGGAGCTGTCTGAGCCAATCATGGTGTATGTCTTGCCTGGTGTGAGAGAGAGAAAGCTGTTGATTTTGCCAAGATGATGATGAGCACTCAATGAGCTGTTTCAAGTACAGGTATTTCTACTACTGATTTGATGAGATCATAACACATTATTAGTACTTGAATAGAATCTGATGACAGTCTCAAATTTCTGACTGAGTCTGAGTTCTTATATTATCTGTTTTTTTTTTTCTTTCTGTTTTTGCTGTAACATTACAGACACTCTATTGTTATTATTATTATTAGATTAATTCTTACACCAATTGCGAATGTGATACATGACACTGCATTTTGTCAACTGCTTGGTTTCTATTTCTGCTGCGTCATGCTGGTCGGACCCACCCAAAAATCTTATTGGTCCAAAATCCAGTTCCACACAGCCATCTAGCCACTGGCTGTGACTGAACTGCATCGCACAGCATTTTTACATTCAGTGTCGACAAATTACTGAATCTTACTGAATTGCATCTGGTTTGGAGTGTAATTTAAAAGATACTGTTTGTTTTTCTTTCATCACAATGTAGCTACATTCTCTGCAGTGAAAGTCTTTTTTGCTAACTTCCTGGCTCTGTGGGAGGGTAAAATAATGAATGTGTGTATATGTTAATATTTAATATTAATTTAATATGTTGAATGTGTTTATGTTTAATATAAAATTATGTTTCAGATACAGGTAGATCCCTGCAATACTGCCCATTAAAGGTAGGATAGGCAATTTTTGGAGAGGCTAGCAATAGCAAGCTAGCATTTAAATCATAAGAACCCCACCCCTCCCTTCAGAGCACTGTCAAAAGCCACGCCTCCTCTAAAACACATGAACGCGCACAGCCAGAGCAGAGTCTGCAAAGTGTCACGAGAAACGGCGTTAAATTACTTCATGTCTCAAAGCACATAACATTACAATAATAATGAATGTAAACAACTTAAAGAGAGCTGACTTGTACCACCTGACTGCTGCAGATTCATTTTGGCGTTGATAGTGTTGCCATAGAAATGCATAAATCCGAGTCTGAGGATGTGAACCGCACCAAGTAGAATGTCACCGGTTGCCAATATGGTTATGGCGTAGACACAACATAAGCTAGTTGTTTTGGTTCAGGAGGAACTGTAAAAGGCAGCTGCTGTTTGTTTGCGGCGCTCTGTGACTGTCTGTCTACAACTCTGCATAGCCTTATGGAACGCGCTGATGACGTGATGTCTGCGCTAGCAGGGTGTGCGGAGGTATGCAAATACACATGTTGACAGGCAGGTAGGACCGAATGCAATTATTTGATGAACATTTTTTGGTCCTGAGATATCCGCAGAAGATATATCAGGATGTGAAGAGAGTTTCAACCAAGTTGCCTACCCTACCTTTAAATATTAGGATTTATACACTATGCCACATTAGATATTTAAAAAAACACCATGGTTCAGAGCAGAGATGGGCAATGTCGGTCCTGGAGTACCACTGTCCTGCAGAGTTTAGCTCCAACCCTAATAAAAAAAACTCACCTGCCTGTAGCCTTACTAATCCTGAAGACATTGATTAGCTTGTTCAGGTGTGTTTGATTAGGGCTGGAGCTGAACCCTCCAGGAATGACATTGTCCATCCCTGGTTTAGAACATCATTTACTGTATACACATAAAAAAAATAGGAATGAATACTGTTCCATACAGTCCGCCTTTAAAAGAGTCATAAATAATGCTTAAGCGCTGAGACAACATGTAGTAAATAATGGAGGAAACCACTGCAATGTCTAACAAGCATAATTGGCACAGAACTCTGATGCAGTCTACTGTGAGGGTCAATTAGTCAGCTTTTAATTACACTTTCTAGCCTCTGGCCTCTCAGACAGACACACACACACACACACACGCAGACTTGAATGCCCCACACTTGCCATTTCTCGAAAAAAAAAAGCCCTTTTTTGACCTTCAGTCTTCATCTAAGTGTATTTCAATCTGTGAAGTGTGAAACAAGATCAGTGGCTGTCATATTCAGTTAAATTCCAAACATTAAGAATAACTTACCGACTTTGACATGACCGAAGCAGAAAATACACCCATCAGCTCCGTTGACCACTGATTGAATAACTTCAGCCACTGTCCCTGAGCAAACTTCAGCCTGGGGAAAACAGTTGAACACTTAACACTCATATCTGTATAATGATCAGTTAACACATGGCATCATTATTTAGCAAGTCAGCTATAAATAAAGTCAACAGGGTCAGAAATTTGAGGTGGCATAGGTGAAAACCATGCAGACATCCAAGATCAATTTAAAACATGTACTATATTGCAGTTTCCAATACTGCAAGTTACCAACCAATTGGTTTTATTTACTTGCCAATGTCAATTTGCTTGGTGAAAATTAATTTTAGATACTGGGGCCAGTATCATAAACTGTTAAGACTGTCTTAAGAACTAGTTTAAATAACTAGCAGTTAAACAAGGGGCAATCAGTCTTACTTTTCCAATTTAAATTAGACCGATCTACCTTTTTATGTAACTGACCTTAAAAAGTTAGGATCAGTCTTGAAGAAAAAAATTAGATGACAAAATTTTAAGACTATAAGTCTAAACAGTTTATGCAACTAGCCACTGTGTTTTATATTAACTTTTTTAAAAGGGGAAATATGCTGTACTGAAGAAAAATGTTTATTTAATCAACAGTGCACATCAATGTTCTAATGGTTTTTAACATTCAGTTGAGCTGCGAAATGTAACCAAACCTTTTTTTGGCAGAGTAGAAAGTGCCTAATCTCTTTTTTGATCCGGAGATCATTGATTTATTCACTAGCAAAAGAAAACCACAGAAAGCATCAATGAGGCAGCTCCTCATCACAGATTCATCAGACATGGGGGGCTTTACACTGGCTGCACTGTGCGGCCATAACGCTACAATCTGTTCCACTAGCCCAAGTCCCTGGAGACAATTTGGGACTGCAGCAATTTCCTCCCATACATCATAACACACACACATTCTCACAAAAGACAGAACAACAGCTCAGTGCTTTGCTAAGAAATATGTCCCCATGCTCTCACTAAACCACACATACAGTAGATCTGGAGGATTTACAGTTACACGACTTCGCTGGGCTGGCACTGAGACCTAAAAGCTTTCTGCTGGCCCTGAGTAAAGGAACTCCTAATCGATAGGCTGGGGTCTATATCTTGCCTTGTGCATAGTTTGCTATTAGCACGTTGCTAAGCTAACAACACTTCAATAAACATAAAAATAATTGCATACACAAATATCGGGTAACATTGTGATATTCTTTTTTTATTCAAAGGGACTATATATTTGAATGGTTATGAATTTGGCTGTACATGTACACTAAGAGTTTGTGCCAAAACTTAAGAGGCTATATTCTGGGCTTTAGAATTTGGCAAAAATTACGCATCTAAGATCTTGTAAGGTATCTTAGAAGCAACGACAATGTCTCTGCCTACCTTTGCTTATGATACGTTTTAGTCGCGTTTCCACCGCAGGAACTTTCCCCAGGAACTAGGGACTTTGGGGTGGTACTCTGTGTGTTTCGACCACAGGAACCAAGGTCTAAATGAAGTTCTGGGTAAAAATTTCCCCTGCTCATGGGGTAGTACTTTTTCAAAGTTCAGGAACTTTCAGGAGTGGGACTTGGGCGCTGAACATGCTGATTGGTTGAGTTCACGCAGCATTTTGATTTGTTGACTTCACTCAGCATTTTATTTCAACCACCATTTTTAAAAGTCTGTTGCGGTGCGTGCAGTAACAGTTGTTTGCTATTCAGAGTTTAAAAAATACAACTGATGAACCGACAACGAGATTCAGGCTTTATTAAGCTTATATGCAGAGGACAAAATCCAGCGGGAACTGGAAAGTCGCGCGCAGTCCTACGTCATCTTCACGGTACTTTAGACCGCGATGGAAACGCAGACAGCAACTGGTCTGGGGGGAAAAAAGTTGCTGGGAAAAAAGTTCCTGGGACAAATTGTTCAAGGTAATTTCAGTGGAAAAGCGGCTTTTGAAGCAGAACTTAGAATATCTGGCTTTACTAGTGGCTCTTTACATAAGTACTTCAAGATGACAACCTTATTAGTCCTGAAGTAGCTCTATGTCACATCTAAATTGTTCACACTTAATCATCTTCAAGTTTGTGTGTCTCCAGAAGTTCCTCTTCCCTATTTGTGTCCAGTTGTTAGCCACTTATCTTAAGATGGATGCCACTGCAGCTTTGGAGGACAGATAATGAACTGTGAATGAGCTGCTAGATATGCGAGTCTGGAATTCAAACTATTTTCTATACTTAAAGAAACAGCTGTTGGGCTCATACTTTGAAGAACGGTGGTGTCTCAAAACAGGCCTTTTTGCATTAAGCCCCTTGCCCTGCAAAGAATGTGTGTGTGCTTCTCAAATATCTTCTTGACACTAACAAAATGTTTTCTCTTCAAAACTCAAAATGATAACATCTTCACAGCAGCTCTTACTTGAGAGGCATCTTGGGGAAAAACAGCATCGAAGGCAAACATCTTTGGGGCGGGCAGCACTGCTCGTCTATGCACTGAGGTGGGCTGTGTGTTGAGTGAAGGATCGTAGAGGGTCAGTTGTTTCTTACGAGTGTCCACCTTTAGAAAGGACATGGACTCCGATGAATCCACAACCCCCAGAGATGGACAGATTCGCATCATCACTTTGACCTGGAAATGGTAATGGTAGAACAAAAAGAAAAGTGTAACGATAAAAGTACAAGCAGAGGCAGAGAATTCCAAACAGGCATGTTTTATAACGAAGGCACTGCAATACAACATTGTAGGTCACATGAAGTGATTGATGAGTCAATGACAAGCAAGAGTGTCCATGATAATAAAATAAAATAAAATAAAATAAAATAAAATAAAATAAAATAAAATAAAATAAAATAAAATAAAATAAAATAAAAAAACAGGAAAAACTTACTTCAAAATTCATGTGGCGAGTTCTTAGAAATGTACTCTTTGTATTCATAGTGGTTTCACAAAGTTTTGAAAAACTTTTATACCATTTTTAAGAAAAGTTTGAATTTAATGACTCTCAAAATGTCATGTGGTGTAACCAAATTAAAAATCAATAACATATTTTTCTCACATTTTTAATACATATGAGTGAACAGGTCTTAATTGGTTTTTTGTTTTTTTGTTTTTTTAAGTTTTTGAGTATATTTTTTAAGCTTAAAACTATTTAGTTTTTTTTTTTTTTTTTTTTTTACAAACACCAAGAATTATTAATGAATAAAAATCATTGTTTTTAGGGAAGTCGCACCACATGACATTTCACAACCTTAACTAACCTTGTTATAAAAAGGTCTAATGATCTGAAATCTTATTTTTACTATTATTATTAATAATAATAATGAAATATTGGTTGCACCACATGACTTTGATTTGGGGAAAGCTGTTCCAATTTTTTTTCTTCTAAAAAGTAATTTAATTCAAGTTTTTTCTTCAATATGAAATCAAGTACATTACCCTGAGATTTTTTACTTAGAAAAAATTTTAAATTAATTTGAATTCAGAAATTAAAAACTTGCTAATCATAGAGAAGGTGTATTTAAGTCATTGTCTGTATGACGTATGACTATATTTTTTTAAATAAATTAATTGGTCATGGCAAAAAAGCGTCGTCATTAACCCTGATATCACAAAAGAACTGAAAAATGGAGGGAACTTTCCTTAAAGAACTTCGTCATATCATTATCGTATCATCACTGTTGACCACACACAGAGTAGCCTAACAAACCAGCCATTAACAAATAGACCGCCTTTAGTAATACTACACATTACCACGATTGTGTCATGGAGCCCCGCTAAGACCATTTGCAGCAAATACTGTAAAGTAAAACAAACATACTGTAGGAGAGCCTCATGCCCTTAATACAGCATTCAGAGCTGCACAAAGCCACAGTATTCCATGGGTGATTTGTAGCAGAGATATAATTACAACATTCGGGCTCCAGTGCTATGAAACAATGTCTGCACTGCTGATCCTATTCCACGGCACCCGGGGCCAAGCGGCATGCCTGCGCCACAGCGGCGGCCCGACGTGAACTCCCCCTCACCGCTCCGCAGGGGCCGATTACACTGATGGACATGTGCACGTGGTGAACGAATTACGCCGGCCGTGACATTGGAAATAGGCTTCCATATATGACTGGCCCCCGAATGGGGCCAGCCACCCAGACACCACAGAAATGTGGGCTTGGGTTGAACCATTGAGTTTTACATTTGTTGGCAATTTGATACGTGATGAGAGAGTTTGATCCCTTTAGCGTAGCTGCTGGCTTCACACCTCCTAAACTCTGATCTAGAAATGATGTCCCACAAGTTTCTGAGGCAATCCAAACAGCAATTAACTGGATGTGTCAAAATCTACCAACAACTTGTGCTTTGTAATAATTCTATGTGGAAAAGAACAATTCAAAGAATAGTTTGAGGCATATACGATAGCTTTATGTGAGGAACAGACAAAAGGGCATGACAAACCAAGTCAACGGTTGATCGTCGCCAATGTCGGGCTGCCATCAAGTGTATGTCAGACTAGTTCAGGGTGTTCTGCACTAGATGGACCACTGTCGGTGGCTTTTTGGCCATAAATATTGCAGATGAAGCCCGTTGGTGAGAGACTGGTTGTTTAGCTTAGTAAACCATGAGAAGGGACAACTGAAGTGACGAAAGCTAGCAAACACACTTCATCTCATCTGTGAAGATTTTTATCAAATCTGTCTGTGGTGAGATTGGTGTGAAAATGGTAAGCAAGTATTGATTTGTTTAAGGTTTGTATATCCACAAGTCCAAGCTTTTCTGGTTTCCCTGCTTGAATGATGAATATAGTTTTTCCAAACTGAATAGAACTGAATTGAATTTCTTTTTTCTTCTGCATAACACAAAAGAAGATATTTTAGTGTTATTCTCGTTTTTTTTTTTTTGGGGGGGGGGGGGGGTTGTCCATATAGTAGGGACCAAAAAGAGTTAACATTAATCAAAACATTATATTTTGTGTTCCGCAGAAGAAAAAAAGTAATGTCCACAGGCTTGATTTCAACAATAGTTAGTAGCAGATTTTGGCCTAAGCCAGTGGTTTTCAAACAATTCTTGAAACCTTTATTTAAAACCTTTATTTAGGTGAATTGAGCTAGTTAGTAGAGTACTCTATGATCTGAATTGGGTGTGTCCAATAAGGAAAATAAGCAGAATGTGAAGGGTAGGCTTCTGAAGTAGTTTGTGGGCCCCAGGTTTAAGCATATGCTTGTCTCACAAAGACATCTGAGCAAATGAGGCTATTCACAATTGGTGGGACTCGAACCCACAACCTTTGAATACCTCCATTCACAACCTAGAAGACCAATGTGCTATACATTTGCACCCATTCAAACCTGGCATGTCACAATTGGTCATGAGACACGTGACAACCAATGGATCAGTGAAGACATCATGTGAATGGGAGTTGAGAGCTATGGGTGATGTATTTTCAGCAATTTTTTGGCATGGCTTCTGAAGACTTGGAATATAATGCACAAATCATAGGAACCACCACTGCTATTACGACACATGTTTTGCATCCTTCTGGACAATTTGGTCATTGTGCAAACAAAATGGTTACACAGACGGCTGGGCCATTATTCTAATGCCTGTAGCTTTTTATAGTTCTCCCAAAAGCTGCCAACAACTGGAGTCCATTCAGGCAGCATCAGATGTGTGTTTGCAGTAGTAGGAAGAGGAAGCTCATTAGTGAGGCTGGGATGTAATGAGTCCATTCTCAGTGGGTACTTATCAATCATTTCAGCGGGCTACAGCTTCTGGCATGATGTTCTACAATCATCTCTCAGAGCAGGTGGCATCTAATCTGGAACAAATCCTCTCCATCACTATATATATACTGTAATATGGTGCTAAAGACAAACCCTCTGGACAATGAAGAGGGCTGGTGCGTGTATGCTGAACAACTTGCAACTCTTGGCCAGGATCCCAATCCGGGATCCCAAACACACAATCTGTTCACCATCAGCAAAATAACCGGTCGCTTTCTATTTGTGTACTACAGGATAATAGATAATAAGTGCTTCAAAGATTTCATAAAAGACTAATTGTGAGAATTCCCAATCAACAGCTTGAATGGTGCAGTTAAAAGAGGAAGAGTGTCTGACCTTGCCCATGCCAGGGTTCTCCTTGGCCTTTGACCCCGCCCTGAGCAGACATGGTGGAGCAGGTGGAGGGGAAAACTGTAGGACAGCACTAAAGTTAGTAGGGTAGTTGGAGGGCTCCTGGGGGTATACCAGTGGCGGCTGCTGCTTCTTCCTTTTGGATGACAGATTCAGCTTCTGAGCAGCCCTGAGACAACAGACAAAAATATAACATGGATAAGGAGCTTATAATAATGAATGAATGATCAATGAGAGAACATTTTTTTATGTGAGTTTGAGAACAGATCTTCATGCAATTCATGTCAGTCCGATAACATTTGACAACCCGTCTTCACAAAACAGCACCTATTCAGCAACTACACCGTCCTGATGAACTCTGGCTGTATGTTGAGGTTTTCCAATCATAACAGAGGTCATTTACATATAGAAGTCTTAAAAATACAGTAGAAAAAACAGCATGTTCAATTCTAATGGTTGAGCAAAGGTTGTTTATAAAAATAAAATAAAAAAACAACATTCTGGTGATTTGGTCCAAGAAAGAAAGAAATCTGACTTTATTGTGGACTTCAGCGATAAAAAAATAAAATATAACGTACAAAGGTGTAGAAAAAGGTATTTTTAGCATTGAAAACAAAGGTTCCACAAAGCAGTCAGCCTAAATCGCTCAAATCCAATGGCTCAGTCAAAGGGGGTCCCATTAAAATGAAGCCAAATCTCTTTGTCACTACAAAAAGTGATTTTCAAAGGAATCCTAAATGCTTTAAGAATAATCTTTTTCACTCAGACAGAAGGGTGTACATTTGAAAATCATTTTGGTCTTTTCCTGATTGATTTAATGGTAGAGTTTGACATTTGAAACTCAATGCTATAAAATCAGACCTGAAAGGTCAAAAGCCCCCTATCGCATTGCCAAAGTAAACACAGACCAGCTCCGTCTTTCTCCACAGGCAGCCTTTCCCCTCTTTATTTCACAACTAAATAGGCACACTGTGCTCAGAAACCCTTGAAAAATGTCCTCTAAAACGTAAAACTGAAGTTAATGGGGTCAGCCCTGTAGTTAGCCTTAACATTAGCCATTTGCTAAGACTGGCTTTACAGTGACCCAGTTACAGTGTGGGAATTAATCTGAAAAAGCATGTGAGATATCACTACCGGACTCCAAGAACAGTAGATAAAGTGGTAGTATTGGCAGTGTCAATAACTTTACCTAAGAAACAGCTACCTTCCCAACAACCTACAGCAATATCTTAAGACTGAACATGACAGTTGCTCTGGTGATTGAATGAACCCATGAGTAAAAGCACAAAATGAGAAGAGCAAATGAGTGTAAGTGAGGGAGAGAAAAGAAAAGTGAAAAACCAAAGGCTATCAAGTGACGTTTGGGGGCTTAGCTCACATTAAGTGGTACATTAAGGCCGTTCTCTTGGGCTGAAATGTAACAGTGGAGGATTAACTTAAGGAAAGCTGTCCACAGCGGTCTTTAACCATAACCAACCATGATCACACTGAATGCAGCAATAATCAAAAATGAAATACACTGAAAATCACGGCCTGAACATAATACTTAAATGGTAAGAGTACACATTATAGTAGCACAGTGGAACTCAAATGTAATTTGCCAGTCTTAATTTTTAATGCCTTACACATATTTTGGAAGCCATTTTTTTTTAAAAGAATAGAAGAATAATACATCAGATAACCAAGTAATATTTGACTACATGATGTGACCATTAGTTGAATTACATGTACTGTTTGTATTTATGTTGGCTAGAAAAAGTTTTGGGAAAAAAAAAAAAAAAAAAAGTTTACATTTATTGACTGGAAAAAGTCATGTGGTGTAACCATCAAGCAAAATGCAAGTTTCTTACATCTTGAATAATGTGACTGTACACATCTTAATCATTATTTTCAAAAACAAAAAATGTTTTAAAGATTTTCAAGGTAAAAGAGTATTTGTTTAAAAAAAAAAAAAAAAATACCATGAATTATTAGTTGCACCACTTGACATTTTACAACCTGAGCTGACTTGAACTTAGGTCAAATTATTTTATATTTTTAAGTCATATTATTTTACCTGTTTTCTTTTTTCAGAATGTTTCTGCATGTTGGTTGCACCACATGACTTTGTTGGTCACAAACAAACAAACAAAAAAACACAGAATTTTAAATATATTATTAGTAAATTAATAGATACTATTAACTATTAATTACATTATTTAAGATACAAGAAAACAAAAGTGTTGCATGACTGTTCAGAGGTTTCCCATAAAATTATGCTCTTTGTCTCAATTACTCCTACAACACAAAAGTGATGGATTTAGAATTAAGGGAAATATTTGTGTGTTTGTAATGTTTGTATATCCCATGATAAGATCAAATCAAATGAAAGTCAGGAAATGGGAAAGGGCGAAAATAACAAGAGTGGGCATTATACAGTGTGCTTGTGACAATAAATGTCTGTCTCTCTCTTTTTTTTTTCATGAGATGCACGAGCACTGATCATTAGTGTAAGCACTAGCTCTTTGGACATGCATGTGTGTGTGTCCCAGTATTTCTGGCAATTCTACACCTTTTCTTTCTCTTCCCCTCTTTGCATCACTCCATACCTCTAGAAGTGAAAACCCCTCCCTTCCTTTTTCTCTCTCTTCAATTCTCCACCCCACCCCTTTTTTTCTGTCTGGCCCCCCGCATCAGCCCAAGAGCGCACTCAGAGAACACACCGCTGGCTGATGAAATAATTATAACATCCACGAGGAATACAGGAGCAGCCCCTCCCGAGGGAACTCACGGCCCACAGGAGGATGCAAGTGTGTGTGTGCGTATGTGTGTGTGCATGTGTACAAACAGACGAAGGGAACTGAAGAAATGTGTGAGTGCTGCATTCAGAAGGCATTATGAGTGAAAGACAGAGAAATGACAGAACACAGGAAAAGAGTAAGCAATAGAGAGAGAGAGAGAGAGTGAATCAGACACAGCAAGAGTTTTTGTGTGTGATGTAACGTACATGTGTCAGAACAAAAAAAAATCTGAATATACAGTGTTTTTCTTGTGGAATTATCTTTAAGAGTGCAAAAAAATGGCTATAAATATATGAAATGCAAGATTATGAAATAGAATCGCTTATAATGAAATAAAATAAAAATAATATCTATAATCAAAAAAGAAATTTGATTTAGTTTTAAGCATAGAACAAGAAAGTCTATATTGATAATCGTTTTGACCAATAAAATAAAATAAAATAAAATAATTTATTTTCTTTAAATTAATTTGGTGATATGTTTAAAAATAATATTTAAATTAAAATATAACACTTAAATAAAAAATAAAATGTAAATAAATAAATATTTACCTTGCTTCAGGTATTTTTTTATTGGAAAACTTTTTCTTTTTTTTTTTTGGCAGTCCATAAATACAGTATTCATTCTGTTCATGTTCATGTCTACATTTGATTGGGAAAACCTCCCCCCAAAAAATGCAACCAATAATTTGGAAAGGTTTGAGATGAAATGCTTGTACAGTCATAAAGCACTCCATGCAACCACAATAACAGCTCAAGCATGCTCAGCACGCACACCTGTACACTAATGCTGAAATTAATTGCTTGTTGAAGCACACATGCTCTCTCTCTCCCTCTCTCTTTCATTCTCTCCATCTCCTCTGAAAAAAAAAAACCTGGCTCAGTTCATGAATGGAGAGTGCCTATAAAGCACACGTCCATGTGCTTGCACTTTCTACTTGTCCACCTGCTCAAACTCACTGCAACACACCTACACAACGCTAAACAAACATGCTTTGGCATGTTCCACAGTCAAGCAGCAATCCATATCCCAAGTATGTATAAACAATCAGACAGCAGCCTTTGTAGAGTTTGGCAGGTGAGCTCAGGGGACGAAGCGAGAATTCCTGGTGTTAAGACGGGTGTGCAGCAACTGACATCTATGGGTCAAAACCCACTACACACACGCACACACAGAGAAGAAGAAAGCTTTAAAAGTACTCACACTTCTTTCCAATCCATCATCTAACGTATTCACAACTCATAGCCAGAGCAACGCAGGCGGGATGCAAGAAAACAGTACCATTTGTGTGTCCATTCCCACATTTTTCCATCAAAAAGGAGCGATTGAAAAACAAACTATTCATAAAGTAATTGCAAGTCGTTGTCCGTTGGTCACTGCCCATTCTCAAAGCACAAACATCTGCAAATAAGTCATTACATTATCTCCAGAACTTTTCTTCTTGACGTTTGTCATTTAATTCCTCTTTGCACCATCCAGCGAGCACTAAACCCTACTAGTACTTCTCTCTGTCTTTAACGCTCTATCTCCCTTGAACACTCTGTGTCAGTTAGTCCACCTCTTGTGTCAGGCATCCTGGTCCTTTTTGTCATCTATCCCTCTTTTTCTCCTTCTGGCAGAGGAGAGGGGCTGGAATCCAGCAGTCGGGATTCGCCTCTTGCTGCCGGAGGAGTGCTGGCAGCTGCACTGCACTCAAACACACGCGCACGATTCCTCCCTCTCGCTTTCTTTACACAGTCCAGCCCCTTTTCACTCCCCACGGCCAGAAAAGGAATCAGAGCTTTGCGAACGCTCGCTCTCTCACTCTCTCACTCACTCACACACATACATGCCCCTTTCTGCATGAATTCTTCATGTGTGAAGGGGTCTCTTTTTTATTCTACCCCAGACTTCAAACAGATTTGCTTAGTATATGCTGCATGGCTGTCTGTTTGTTTTTGTGTGTGTGTGTGTGTGTGTGTGTTTATCTGCTTTAGGTGTTTTGTATATATATGTGTGTGGAGGAGAATGAGTGTGTGTTGTTTTGTGTGTGATTTAAATATTTTTAAAAAAATTGTTACAATAACTATTTTTTGCTTTAAGGATATTCAGATATTTTTATTGGAAAACAATTTTTTGGCAGTGCATAATGTGTGTATCTCTGCCTTAGGTGTTTCAGTGTGTGGAGGGGAATGTGTTTAAAAAAAATGATCTAGTAAAATCTAAAATAAAATGTTGTTAGTTGGTTTCTAGGGTGTTCTGGGCACTGTCTGAAGTCTCTGCAATATTCAGGAATCAAAAATGGCACAAGTTCCTCCTTTAATGTAAGCGTTATTGTCTGCTAGGAGATAATCACAAGTTTGATTCGCTTAGAACAGTAATAGCACACTTCTCTTCAACAAGCTGCACAATTTGAGGAACATTCACGACTGTAGTACCACAAACAATATGGGAGGAGTTGCATGCCGAAGGTTAATATTGAGCATTAGGGGTTTGTTCAAATTAGCCTTAGCGAGCGCCGCTAACAAAAGGAAAATACAGGGCGAGAGGAAGTGTGTTTGTCCACGTCCTGCACCTGTGTCTCAGTGTGTGCTGAAAATCTCATTAAGTGTTTGCATTGTGACAAACATAATTGCTCTGACGGGTGGGATAAAGCTATTAATTATCACGAATGTGAAATAAGCACACAGCATATGCTAGGTGTGGCGTAGCTTATTGTGTGTTCAGGTGTAGAGGAAAAAAAAAATAAACATCTATGGGCGACCACCACTTTAAAATCATATTCCAGACACATACGGTGCTTAGAGATGCCCTTGGCCTGTGGGTAAGGGCAAGATGGGGGGGAAGCAGCAGCTGGAACAAAGTCTAAGCTCTTTATGTGAGAGAGATCTATTCCCTAAACTGCTAATTTGAGCTGAGGAGCAGGAGTGAGACTGAGAGAGAGAAAAGGAGAGACAATGTTTGCGAGAGACTCATTTTCTGATGGTCTGTAGCATGGCTCGCACACCGCCGCCCCCCTAACACACTGCCCTACATATCTACACCGAACTCACTGCCGCCCACTGCTAGCCAAGAGATGGGTATAATCAAAGCTCCCAAGGTGCACAGTCTAGATGACTGAAATTATGTACTCTGATAATGCTTTAAAAGAAAAATCTGTCTTGTCGGAAAGATGTTCTTTGGCTTGAAAAGAAGAAAAAACAGTGGTGCAGAGAGTAGCACAAAAGCTCTGCTTATACTCTGCCCGGCCAAAAAAGTTGCTGTTTAGATTTAAATAGGCAAATGCTTAAGAATCTATGATTGGATCATTATTGCAGTGATTATTGTGTTTCTAGCATGTTATATGTTTGGCAACAGTTCTTCTCATCCTAATTGATGCAGCGTGTAGCTTTTCATTTCTTAAACAACCATGTAGGAAGACACATCATGGCCTTATTTCAGGATGACAAAGCCAAGATTCATCAGGCTCAAACTGTGAAAGAATGGTTGGGAGGGAACATGAGGAATCATTTTCACACGTGAATTGGCACCTCTGAGTCCAGACCTTAAATTCATTGAAAGTCTTCGGGATGTGCTGGAGTAGACTTTACAGAGTGCTCACCTCTTGCACTGTCAATACAAGATCTTTCTTGACCAAAAATTGATTCGCCTCTTGATGGAAATAACATCACAACACTTATTTCCATCAAGAAGTGCATCAATTTTTGGTCAAGAGTATATATAGAGTATCAACCTGGTCTCATGGAAAGACGTACCTGTGGGAATGTTTTCGCGAGTCGCAAAAATACGTACCGATACGTACATATCACTGCAGTTTCCAACAGAAATGAACACTAGAGGCAGTAAAACAGTAAAACAACAAGCGCTTTTAATTGTTTTCATACACAGTTACAATTACAGGGTCAGATTATGGATTAATAAAGACTTGTTTTTACGTCTCCTTGCACAATATTATGTTATGACTTCAAAACACTTTTTACCAAAGTGCACAATTTGTAAACAAATATATTTTGGACTTTACATTGGTTATCCAGCTCCATATGTTTTGCTTTTCTGACATAACAAGCTTGCTCGGTCACTGAGCTGATACGGAGAAAAATCCGGGGAAAAACGAGTCATGGTAAAAGAGCTCAAAGATGAGAGATCAAAACAAGGTAAAACGGCACGATTACGGATGTTTTTTATGTCACATTTGCTTTTGTTAACACTATCAGGTAGGTTTAGGTGTAGTGTTGGTGGTACGTTATTTTAAAAAATAATGGAGCATTACACTTTTAGCGCCACTCACCGGACAAAATTTCAAATTAGAACTGCTGTGATTCGTATAAAAACCAACGTCGTAAAAACGTACCATATTCACGTTTATCTGTTCCGGCAAAAAAATGAACATGCGCCACTCAGTAGACATTTCACATTGAATCTGCAGTGATATGTACGTATTGGTAGGTATTTTGCGACTCACGAAAACGTTCCCACAGGTACGTTTTTCTAATGAGACCAGGCTCTAGAGTATATATACACTAAAAAAATATAAATTTAAATTTAAAAAATGTAAAAAAAAATGTACTTAAGTTTAAGCTTAGAACAAGAAAACTACAAGTTTACATTAGTGATAATCTGTAAATAAAATAAAATATGCACCATACTGTATTTTGATGTTTATTTGAATTAATCAATATTTATAATTATCACAGTACTCATTATTTTTCTTTATTGAAAAATTTATTTTTCAGTATATTGAGTGATATTTTTTGAATATTACAAAACATTTCAAAGTAATTCCATGGTGCATGAAGTGTTGTCCCAGTACTCAAGAATCAGTGAAAGGCAAGGTTCAGGTTCTCCAATGTTCCTCTACAAATAGCATGGAAAACGTGTACAAATGGCTAAAATAAATGGGACACATGGTTGTCAAGCAACATAAAAGGTGCTTTGAGCTTTTGTTGAAATCAGAATGGACTTGAGTGTATGTGGACATAGGGTTGGGGGCTGAGGAAGGGGATTTTGAGCGTGTGTGGATGTGTGAACCAATGCACGTATCATGCCTGGCTTGCTTATCGTCTGTTGTGAGAGCCAAAGCATTTGGCTGTTTGTCAATAATCTTTGCAGGCTGTCTGCCTTTCAGCTTTTGTCAAATTAGAAAGAGGAATTCCTCAAGCTGACCGAGTCATTAGCCTCCAGAGCCATTAGCCTGTTTGTAAGGATTTCAGCCTGTCTCTCTCTTCGTCCAGATAGCCTTTGTAGCTAATTGCCATGTTGGCCCTATTTACCATCCCTGACATTTTCTTTTATAGTAACAAGGTCTTTTTTCTTTCTCTTGACAAAGGATAACAAAGCTCTGGATACTATGGATCACCGTGGATGATATCAGACTACATTACCAACGTTTCCATACCAGTATCTCCAACTATCACTGTAAGATCAGCATGTTGTTTCCAGCTAAAAAAAAATGTGTTTTTGCTTTTTATATAGCTGCTATGAGTTTTCAAACTACAAAAAACTGCTCTGCGATCACTTAAGATGATGCTTTTAATATCAACCAAATAGTACTTGCGCTTTAGACAGCGAAGAAAGATGAAGAAATAATCAAATAGTATGTTAATGGTTTGCCATATAACTCCAATAATCAGAATATTCACTGAGAAACAACCTCTACTAAATCCATTTGCCAGCTTAGAATGATCTTCATTTTAAAATCAGTGCCAAAACATATATTCAGTATGTGGGTAAGTACTGGGACAACAAAAACAATATCCGGTAGAACTCATTGTCAGGCAATGTTCTTCTCTGTTATCAATAAAGGTACATTAACTCTCTAATCACTTACTGAAGCACGTGCCAATCAAAGCTTCACCAATGAACCTCTTCCTGTGATTAAGACATTATGACATCACTTCATGGGCATCGAAAGATGATGTCATCCTCTTTTACCCACAGCCACTGGCCTGAAACAAGATTTAGTAGTCAGGTCATGAGGCTGAGAGTAGAAACCCATGCTTCACAAAGAAAGCTTATAGCTTACAACAAGATTCATCTAGCTATTGCAACAGTTTACAGTACAGTAAGAGAGTGTGTATGTTGAGTTTAAGTAGTCATTCTCTTAAAAATTATGATTCTTTTCTCATTTGAAAGCCCAAACTAATCTTACTTTCATTCTTGCCAAAATGAGAAGTTTAGCAGGATGTTCAAGCTGCTCTTTTCCATACAATAAAAGTGAATGGTGACCACGGCTGTCTCTGGTCCCCAACCACTTCCATTGTATGGTAAAAAGCAGCTAGGACATTTTCCTAAACATATCCATTTGTGTTTCTCACAAAAAAGCAAGTCATAAGTGAACTGTACCTACAGTAGCCTACAGTCTTTCTTTAATATTCACCAAAAATTAATACTGTTTAAAAGTTTCTCCTAGCCATAATAAGAACCATAGGACGTGTGAACAGGATTTCTTTAAATAACCAAAGACATATGGAGTTGGCTATTCAAGTAACCTGGAGTCTTAAGTTTCTTTCCCACGGAAGTAAGAAACAGTGTTGTGACAGAAGCAAATCCAGAAAGAGTATGTGAGAAAGTTTAAAAGCGATGTTGGTCCACAGCTGCACACTGACTGAAATCAATCATTTGTATATTTTCTGCAGCATATTCTCCCACATTATGCTTTAGTGCTAAAGAGGGTCAAATCACAAGTACAAAGCAAAAATCTCCATCTACAGGAGGTACCAAGTACAAAAGTAAGATATGAATAACCTAAATCTCATTCATTGGAATAATTAGATGGATGGGATTGTATGGGTGTCCTTTTGTTGTGAGCAGTGGGGGGAGAGAACTTTGAGAACTTATGACCTGAGGCTTGAGTTACCCAGTAATATTATCCCTCATTAAAACAGACTGTACATGAGAGCATACTGTGTGATATCTGTAAAATTGGAGCATTATGTCAATACGGAAATCACCACAGGGCAGCTTTGGCTGTTCGTTGAGCTACTACCGTAAAATATAGCCTAATCATAATGTAGTATAGCTCATAATATAATAAGTCATTGAGATGTGTAAAATGATGGGCTACTGTGTTATATTGCAATGCAGTGTAAATGAGATCAAATGCAATCTAGGGTTCGTTAGTCCCCCTTGTGGAAAGAATATACGCTATAAAAACTGGCCTGGCCACAGTACATTTAGTACAATACATACACAGTACAATACATTTAGAATCATTAATTATTAGAAATGATAAAACTATTTACAACATTCCAAAAAAATCCCAGAATATTGACATTTCTGATACAGTCCACCAAAATAAAAAAAATAAAAAAGATTCAAAGATTCAAAGAGGCATAAAAGTGAACAGAGAGTGTGTGAAATCAAGAAAAAAGTAGGGACAAAGGACAATGTGGAAGGAGAATAAAAGGCATAAAATTGAATCAAATGTGTAGAGAGCAAGGGAGAGAAATATATGAGAGACAGAAGGAAGGGAGGGGGAGGTTGAGTATGAGACACAGAGGTGAAAAACCAGAGAGCCAAAAATCAGAAAATGAGATGGAAATTAAAAAAGAAAGAGGGTGAGGACCTCCTGAGAGTGAAGAGAGACAGAACACATCCAGAAAGTGAGAGAGAGGGAGAGAGAGTCATCTCAAAGGTAGATAGCGAGAGTGCGAGAGTGATCAGTCTGGTCTTTGTGTTTTGGCTGGAAGCCAGTCAGCGGCTGTCTGAACGGAGGTAAATCATTTTGAGCCCGAGAGTAGCACACTGAAAAATGATAGCTCAAGTCGGGCCGGGCTCAGCTAGGGATTGTCTCGTTCCCTCAGCGGGCCAAGGGTGGAAATCCCCAGCCAGACCCAAATAAATGAAACAGTCTGAGTCTAAATGGAAAATGTTCTAATTAAAAAGAAAAAGGACAAGAAAATCCCAAGGAATTACTATATTGGGAAATGCTGCGTTTCTTTAGACTGTATGTTTATATAGGACTAGTATGTCATCTATTTTATGCAAAGTAACTGCATGATTTTTAAAGAGACAAAATTCTACACCAACTAGCTAGCTGACTTATTCAAATTTCCTTAATAGCATTAAAGCATTAATCTGCTGCAAACAGTTTGAAAGCTCTGCACACTCTGGGCTTTTCTCAAATAAACTTCATGAGGAGCATCATGGGATGCTTTTAAACAGCATTGAAGGAGTTCTCATGCACCTAAGCTGATTTGCTCATCTGCGTTGGTCTCCCAGCCTGGTCAGGCTGCTCTGTTGTCTGGTTTCAGAGGGATTTCAGGAACTTTTCAGCAGGTCAGGCCATGAGACCAGCTGGCCAGACAGCTAAACATCAGCTTGACCAATCTGGGAGACCTGCTAAGACCAGCACTGCAAACAAACAAACAGCTGCCACCTTTTACAGTTCCTACCGAATCAAAACATCGAGCTTATGCCGCGTTCACGCCATAACTACCGTAATTAAGAGATGGCAACCCGTGACATTCTAACTGGAGCAGTTCACGTCCTCAGACTCGGAATTATGTGAATCCATGTCAACAGTATCAACACCGAAATGAATCTGCAGCAGTCAGGTACAAACTCTACATTCATTATTATTGTAATGTTATGTGCTTTGAGACATGAAGTCGTTTAACGCCGTCTCTTATGACGCTTTGCCAAGAGCAGCTGTGTGTGTGCCTTCATGTGTTTTGGAAGAGGCATGGCTTTGGATGGCGATTTGCAGTAAGGGTGGGATCGTATGCTTTCAATGCTAGCAGGCTAATGTTAGCATTTCCCAGATGACCTACTGCACCTTTAAGTTTTTTAGGCTGAGGATTTTAGCAATGCTATCCAGCCTAACTCGGGTCAAATTTAAATTTTAGTTTTCTCAAGGAGTTCATACATATGCAGACTTTAGTACCAATCCAAATTTAACCCATCTGTTTGTATTTTGTAAGTTGATTAGCTTGTTTGGATGTGTTTTGTTAGGGTTCCGCCAAAAGTATACTTCCCTTGTCCGTCCAGATCACGGACAGTTCACATGATGTAATTTTCACCATTAGCACAGTTCACTGATGTCCGCGCACAGCTCTAAGTTTCCGTGTGGACTTGTGTGCGTGAGAAGAAGCGTAACACAGAAAATAAACTAAAATGAAGTATTAGCCTTTTGGTCAAAACGTTTCAGTGATCACGAGAAAGTAATGTTCAAATGTTTAACTAGTAGGCTAGTATGTCATCCAATATGCTCTATTTAGCAAACATGTTCTTTTCATTAAGTGTTTACTGTAGGTTTGCAGCCTATTGTGCATTCACTAGCATGCTTGGCTAGCAGCTAGGTGCTAACGCTACAGTTCCTGCTTCCTGTGCTAGTTTTGTGGCTCATAAAACAGTAAAATAAAAATCAAAGTACCACCAAACACATTCACAAAGTCAAGCCTATCACCTCCATTAATACCAACAGCAAAGAGAACATGACGAGAGAACCATTGTTGTCTTTTTGCTGTTCCTAAATTACCCCCTCAATAGCATCCCTGAACAGACAGGATGTGCAGCTAATCCAGGCTTGGCTTGTTGTGACTTAGCCACGGTGGGGAGGCAGAACAGAAGCCATAAACGTGGCCAGGGTTTTTTGTTATTTAATGAGTTGCAGGGTTCAATCCTGAGCCCCTAGGGAAAAGCTCTGGAAAGCCACAAATTGAAGACGTAATGGGGTTGTCATTTTTTTTTTTTGAAGATATTCTCTTTCTTCATACGAGGTGTAGCCTGGTTGCTCTTGCAGAGTTTGTTTAAAAGCACAGCAAGCTAACGTTTAAGGAAGATCAATTCCATTTTAGCAGAAAACTGACAGATAACCAAGACTCGCGTCTCTTGAGCACACTCTCTCTCCCTGTTTACAAAGATTACCATCTACTTTCATCTCATCCGTGATACATCTCTCTATCTCTTCCCTTTGCACCGCTGGGATTTGTTCTACAGGTAGACAACCCGCAGCATCAGGTTTCACTAAAAGGCTGTTGAGGAAAAGGAATTTAATTACAGGACAAGTGCGTGGAATGGGATAATCCTGTCTACGCACGCTACAAAAAGCGCAGTAGGAAGGAGTTGGTGAAAACAGCTGACACCACAAGGTCCGAACAGACACCTGACCAGGACCTTGAACTATGCTTACATGATTAAGATGTTTCAGCCTTTTCAGACCTAAAACTAATTGCGTATAACTGACTTTTACAAATTACGGTCACTTTGCCCACTAGGTACAAACAGAAGCTTTGCGACATAGGGTGGCCAAGCCCTGCAGATACGGAAAGGAGACAACAAGAGCATCCTACCGCTCCACCTCGCCTTGGCTCTCATTCATTAATCACTGTCTGGCAGGGAGGACACCTAACGCTTATTTATTTGCACTCTTTCACTCTGAGGCTATCACAACAAACAACCCCAGTGGCTGCTGGGAATATCTGTGCATGATTAATCAGAGACGGCCTGGAACATCAGGGTTAGAGATGAAGAGGGGAAAGAGAGAAAGAAAGAAAGTGACCATGGAAGGGTAGAGGACAGAGAAAAAACAGATGTGCAGGAAACAGGGGTGGGGAACGAAGGTTGTCTTTTGGTTGTCGTGGGCTCAAACTGACCATATGGAAGCAAGAGGGAGTTTACAATTGAGAGTTGACAGAGACAGTCATTGATTTAACATTTATTTATATATAAATGTTAAATGCATATAAAATAATAAAAAAAATGCACTGGAAATGCAAACACAGAACTGAATGGAAAAAATATGAGAGGAAAAAACTATGGTCATAATCTAACGTCAGTTTCTAGACCTCACACAGAAGAGAAGGTCAAACTGAAAAGATACATAAACAATGTAAAATTAATTAATTTCATATGTAACGCATAACTTTCACAACCCTTATAACATTTTTGGGGTAAAGACAGGAGGCAGTGTAACCACCAAGGGCCGTGAACATCCATCTATGCTATTTACATCCCATTCAAAAATGCAATAAAAATGTCAATAGTCTTTATTGACTGATGATCATGCTGTCATAGACAGAAAGACAGATGCTTCCCTAACCATACAGGATGAGAACCACACAGCTACCAGGTTCATAAGACTAATAACATCATTCAAATGACTTCATATGCCACCAATGTATAAGAAGATTATTACATTCAGTGGTGACCTTCACACTGCAATATAATCATTACCACTGCAATGTGCATAGATGTGCTCTTAAACGACAGGAATGCTATCAATCCATACCACGTGATGCATTCTCACAGCTTATAGTCTTGCTACGGACAAAATCCAAGAACCATGCCATTAAGAAACCCATAGGTTATAGCAATAACCCAAAGTATGTCCATTAATAACTGCCCTACACACAAGCTTTTATGAGCGCCCTCTGGTGCTACTATAGGAATTCAGGTTACTGGTACTAGCAACTTAATACTGATATAGAGAGAGAGAGACAGAGAGACAGAGAGAGAGATAGCGTTAATGGGATTCTCAGCTCTCTGCAACAGGCTCTCTCACACGCTGGGTCATGAACTGATTACAGGCTGTAATCCACTCCATTTCAGACAATCTGCATGCAGAGTAGCTTTCAACAAATAAAAACAGCAGATAAACTCCCTCTCTGTCTCTCTTTACCACAAACCTTCACTGCCTTAATGTGCTGTGAAAACAATTTTTACATCCTCTACACTAAACATTAATATTCAGTGAACTAAAATGGATAAACTTTACCCACTGAGATTAGTTTTACAGACCACTTGCCCGAACATTTATATGTGCTTGGAACAGCAAGGATTCAATGTATGGCTAGTTATCATGTAATGAACAATTTGGTCTGCCTGTTGAATTGAATGTAGGCTTACCTAGGATGCTATGAGCTAACACTGAAGCTTACAAAACAGGTAAGATTCAACTCGATTCAACAGGCGGACCAAACTTTTCCTGAAATGCTAACTATCATGGGCAGCAAACAAATGGCTTAATGTTTTACATCCTTTAAAGGATTAGTTCACTTTAAAATAAAAAATTACCCCAAGCTTTACTCACCCTCAAGCCATCCTAGGTGTATATGACTTTCTTCTTTCTGATGAACATGATCGGGGTAATATTAATAAATATCCTGACACATCCAAGCTTTATAATGGCAGTGAACGGGACCAATGAGTATGAAGCTCAAGAAAGGGCATCAATCCATCATAAACGTACTCCACAGGGCTCTGGGGGGTTAATAAAGGCCTTCTGAAGCGAAGCGATGCGTTTGTGTAAGAAAAATATCCATATTTAACAAGTCATAAAGTAAAATATCTAGCTACCGCCAGACCACCTTCCGTATTTAACTTACGAAAAAGTATTTTTTCGTAAGTTGAATACGGAAGGCGTAGGACGTAGTGTAAGCATTTTGAACAGTGAGAGGCGTTACACTTTCTTCGTAAGTTGAATACAGAAGGTGGTCTGGCGGAAGCTAGATATTTTACTTTATAACTTGTTAAATATGGATATTTTTCTTACACAAACGCATCGCTTCGCTTCAGAAGGCCTTTACTTATAAAGTGAACTAATCCTTTAAAACAAACATTACTATTCAATTAACCAAAATTGGGGGGGGGGGGGTAAACCCGTTGAATCGTTGAATCGTGTAGGCTAAGCTAACATGCTATAAGCTAACACGGTTAGCTTACAAGACACAAGCTAAGATTCAACTTGATTCAGCAACTTGATTTCATAGTTAGAATGCTAACTATCACAGGGCAGCAAAAGGCATTAGCAAACAACCTGGTAGCAAAACTGAGCACCCATGAGTAAAGATGGCAGATTTCAATTTCCTGCACCAGCTGGGCAACCCCTATAGAGATTCATGTGAATGCTAACATATTCTACAAGTATTATAGACATCCTTGAGGCGACAGTATATTGGAGAGAGATGTAGGCTGTAGCATTTTCTCCTTTGATGATAAAATTTTGCTTTATCTAATCAGTAGTATGTGTATAATCAGTAGTGTGTGTTTGTAATGACAAGCAACAGGGATCTCATTAAGTAGTCTGGAATTTTGCTTGAGTTGCGGTAAAACATGCTACATGAATAAGTATGAACTGTGCACTTGGGTGGTATAGGGCTGGGAAATCAGGGGAAGGTTGAACACTAATTAGACATAACGCTGTTTTCAATTTTTTTTCTGCTCAGGCTCAAAGCTTAACCGGGTGGATTGTGATGGGATTGTGAGCTGCTGCTTTTGTTCTCTCCAGCCACAACAGAGGATATTCGGGCTGGATGACCTCATGGGAATTTTCAACTTCAACCACATCTGCTGTCTGAAAAGACAATAGGTAATAAACCTTTAAATGTATATTCCACTCGGTCTGGTAACACAATTAATAACCTGATCTGTATTCCACAAATCCGGGCAAACCGGAGACCTCTTTAGAAGAGCCGCCGCCGCTTCCCTCTTCTTCCTTATTTACCGTTTTCCCTTGTGAAATAACGTTCAATTGTTATTTAGGGTTTGTTTTAATCAGCATCCTCAAGAAGTGCAAGCTTTGAGATGACTAATAAGGTGGTGACGGTAACTTGTCTATCATGCTTACTGTGCGAAGTACAGTGCTAAAGCAATTAAGAATCAATCCTCGTTACGCTGCCGCACCGTGGGAAGCATGAAAGCAGCTACAGCCTCTATTATGTGCAAAGTGCTAGCATGTAATTCCAACCACCAAGTATGTATTTTCATACAATATACAAGAGATTAACTAGAATCCCAGTTCAAAAAATACTTTTAAAGAACCGAAGGCCTGCAAACAACATCATTTTGACATGTAAAGAAGACCCCCAGGCCAATAAGGCACTTGGAATTTGATTGCTTTGACAGTATTTATTTCCATATTGTTGCAGCAAACATCAGCTCTCCTACAGACCCACATCTATTGAGTCCATAGACATGAATCAGCAGATCCATGCTGTCTGGGGGGCTCGCTGATGCCTGCTGCTCTTCCTGTGGTGGCTGTATGCGAGTGGGCTGGCTAGTCTTCCTGACACAGCCGTTTTCATGCTTTTCCCTGAGCTGTCACAGACCCCCACTGTAAGCATGAAAAACACCAACTGTTTGCTGCATACATCCTTGTTTATTCAGGATAAAGGTTTAAGTGGGTGCTATACTAGGACCACTTTGCATAATTGTCCTCAAAACTGGTATATGTTGCCATGCTCTGTATCTTCTGTTCTGCCCTGTTCCGCCCTGTTCCACAGTTCAAATTCAATTTGAGCCCTTTTATACTTGGAATTAATCTATCCTGGATGACCCAATAGAAATACAGGATCTGTATCGGTTCCCTCAAACCACCTTTGGACCCATCCAGGGATGCATACTGCATTGTTCACAGTGCATTAACTAATGTTAACAAATACATCTCTTGATTTTAATAATGTATTAGTAAATGCTGAAATCACAACGCTATCTCACGACCAATTCATACGTATTTTACGAGGTGGCCTTCCTTAATTCGTATGACCTCACTCGTACGAATTATTAAATTTTTTGCTAAATCGTACATATTTTACGAGTTGCCAAATTCGTATGAATTCGTACGAATGACCTACACTTAACCCCGCCCCTAAACTTACCCATCACAGGGGTTTAGACAAATCGTATGAATTCGTACGAGTGAGGTTGTACGAATTCATACGATTTGTCTAAACCCCAGTGACGGGTAGGTTTAGGGACGGAGTTAGGGGTAGGTAATTCGTACGAATTCATACGAATTTGGCAACTCGTAAAATACGTACGATTTAGCAAAAAATGTAATAATTAGTACGAGTGAGGTCGTATGAATTCATACGATTCGTCTAAACCCCAGTGATGGGTAGGTTTAGGGGCGGGGTAATGGCTAGGTCATTCGTACGAATTCATACGAATTTTGCAACTCTTAAAATATGTATGATTTAGCAAAAAGCGTACTAATTTGTACGAGTGAGGTCGTATGAATTCGTACGAATTAGCCACCTCAAAATATGTACGAATTGCCGTGAGATTGGGTTGGAAATCAACATTAACAAAGATTAATAAATGCTGTAGAAGTGCAGTTCATTATTAGTTCATGTTAACTAATGTAGTTAACTAATGTTAACTAACGAACCTTATTGTAAAGTGTTACCGAAATCTTTGTAACATTATAAACATGCTAATGCCAGAAGTAAACAATTTTTTTCTCGGTTGACTACTTGTGATCCGATCTTCCAAGACAGATGTCAATACCAGGTGTAAATGGGGTCCAGATGTCTTGCCATTGGTCAGTAAACTGAGGTTTGAATGCTGTTGTATCATGTGAGAACATTTCATCCTGAGAAACACGGATGTGCGAAAAGCTAGCTGGTGATGTTCTGATGAGAAAACACACTCTTCACAGAGTTTAGTTATTTGGTTGTCTATATTCCGTAAATGAATCGCTGTCACTACACTTCTAAACAGAGTGGGAACATACAGTTAACAGAAACGAATTTATGTAGAACAAATGCAGAAAGCTTCAAGATTGTGACATGCGAGAGAGAATCCATTGTGATGCTAAAACGCTGACAGTACATTTGTTTCACAACTGCTTCAAAGGTGAGTCTGCCTCCTTTCAGACAAAACAAAGAAGCTTTAGTGTTCTTCATGTTTTCTCGAAGGTGATAATCACCCCAGTGAGAACTGTTTGGGCTGAGAGACTCACAAAATGGGGGTTATTCACACAACCTGGGGGTGTGTAAAAAGCAGGAAGATCTGGGGAATAATGGAGAGAGTGGGTGGGAGACATTCAACAGAGGTGGTCGCAGGTTACAGGGGAGTGATTTTAAGTGGTGACATCTTGTAAAGGTGTGGGGGGTGAACACAGGACAGAAGACACAGGACCACTGTCTTGACATCAACCACTACTTGCTGTTTCATTATATTTCAGTGTTATGTTCTAGATACTTTTATATTCTGTACATCCATGTGTATGTGTGCATGTATGTATAATGTTACTAATGCTTTTTTTTACTATATACCAATAAAGCTGAAGGCTACCCTATCTATATTTCCTGTATGTGAATCTCACGAAACCTGTCAAGAGCATATTCATGCCAAAATCGAAATAACCCCTAATAGTATATGAAATTCTAATATAAAATAGTGTTGTCAAAAGTACAGACCACGATACCAAGTCGGTACTGAAATTTTAAAAACGTGACGCTGTGAGCGCTGCTGAGCAGATTCGTAAATACCTCTGATTGGCCATTGTGTTCACACGCTCATCAGCTTTGTCTGTGATTGGCTACAATGATCAACACTTCAAAAACATGTTGTAAATAGACATCAATGACGCTCTTCACCGAGCACTTACACAGATACACATGGGAGCGCTTGAAAGCAGGCGTCTATCAGCGGGCCGGTCCTGCTTTAAAATGCTGCCGCTACCACATTCAAAACGCATTCAAATTCAATGATGGCATTAAAGAGCTGTATACAGAAAACCTTGGGGTGTTTGTGGATCAGTCCATTTGAACACATCAATACTTCAGTCCAAAACCCCTGAGGACAGGAAGTGGGCTTGGCTTGAGCAGATCCCTGGGGCTGCTGGCCTAGAGTGATAGATCCATCAACCTCCATCATCCACCCTCACCACTTAAAACCACACACCAGAACATCTCACGGCCCACCGCAGGCTGTTCACACCTGGACATTCTGCCCAGAGTACCCCCCTCCTTCCCAGCCTCAGCTCCATGACCATCACACACACACACACTTACAGACAAACTCAAGCTTGACCGCATGATTAGGAGTGGAGACCAGCAGCTGGAGGTTCAGCCAGAGTAAATACACGCCACGGTAAAACAACAAGCCACACAGCACTGTCAACAAAACAGATCCTACTACAGCTAAAGTCAACAATAAAGGAAAATACACTACTTCTTTAAAAAAAAAAAAAAAAAAAAAAACTCATGGAGATGCATTTGCTAAATCTGATTCGTTTGAGAAATATTGAATTAATTGATTCTTTCAGACTGAACCAGTTTAAATACAATTATTTGATTCATTTGAGTCATCGCTAAAAATAAAGTCATGTAGGAGTATTAGCACAGCCCAGATCAATTGAGAAACAGTGAATTCACTCAAAGGTTTTGACAGAAGTTTTGTAGTAAATTAGTCATGCTTTGCAAACTGGTTCAAGTGAATCATTAAAAAGAACTAAAAAAAAAATGTTCTGCAAGATTCTAAAGAACCATCAATACTCAGTTTACGCCAGCAATTTTGACCCAAGTCAGAAAATAATGTGAAGTCGAAAACTTTTTCTTATATGGTGACTTACTTCACTTTCATGGTGCTGCTCCAGTTACTTTCCTCCACAGTCCACGGTTTTCTCTCCCTCCAGCTGGGAGTGTTGGTGTGGGGCATTAGTCCGAGTCTGCCCACCATGAGTAGATATGTGTTTGGCTACACTTCACTGCCTACCAGCTCACTGCATCAGTGTTTTCCAAGTAACTTCACATTGGTGTGTTCGCCACTATCAGCCTTGACTGAAGTGCTCCTGTTTCCCGGCTCCCGTCACTCAGCTGCGCAGCAGGGCCCGGCTCCGCTCCAGGACCCCGACCACTCAGCATTAATCTGTTTTCCCAATTTGTCCCTGTCAGGGATTAGTGCTGTCACTCAAGAACAGCCATCCACATGGATCATTTTCACCAGTTTCTTTCTCCTCTGCTGTTTTCCTCTGTGTACTTTCTCTATCTCCCCATCTCTCTGCCCCTCCTGGATCTCTTTCTCGCTGTAATCCTCCGCTGTGATGGGTGGCCTACGGAGCCGACGTTATCAGCTTTAGCCGAGAGCTGTTGTGACTGTGTGTAAGAACTCTCAACAACCCCTCTCTTCTCTTTCACTCACCTCTCTGCTCCAGTCAACCATCCCCCATGTCACCATCCCATCGCCTCCATTAGAGCCCCGCCCCCTTGTCCCACCCATCAGAAGACCGCTGTCCACATTAGCATTGACACAGCATGTGGTTGGAAAGGTGAATGGCATCCCCCTGTTTACAACTCTTGGGATGCTTTATCATTATTGCCCCACTACAGCAGGAGAAGGAAGCAAATCTTCTGAACAATGACATTAAACTGATGCATTTATGTACCTAATTGACTTTAAATTGGAGCACACAGTGAGAACTCAAGAATTAGGCGCAATGCTAGTCATAAAGGGTTACCCAAAGGGGTACCAAAATGCATCAACTGACCTTTCATTTCAAGAGGAATAATTGTTAAATGTCTACTAACTTATGCGCAGTTAGCCACTCATGAAAGGTTACTTTAAAGCTTTGTAGTCTATACACATGCAAAACAAATCAAAATACAGGCCAAATGGAAGATATTTAAAGGCATGTTCAGTAGTTTGGTGCTAAAAGTTTTACAAGAAGATTCATCTGAATGGTGTACACTCACAAGAGATGAAGACTGAACTCATAACAGTTTTCTACAAAAAGTGTTTTAAAGGATTAGTTCACTTCAGAATTAAAATTTCCTGATAATTTACTTGCCCCCATGTCTCCAAGATGTTTATGTCTTTCTTTCTCCAGTCAAAAAGAAATTTAGATTTTTGAGGAAAACATAGTATTTACAGTGGACTTACAATGGTTTGAAGATCCAAATTGCAGTTTAAATGCAGCTTCAAAGGGCTCTACATGATCCCAGTCGAGGAATAAGGGTCTTGTCTAGTGAAACAATCTGTCATTTTCTAAAAAAATAAATAAAAATTATATACTTTTTAACCACAAATGCTCGTCTTGCACTGTTCTGCGATGTACCACGCATTACGTAATCACGCTGAAAAGGTCACGATTGATGTAGACGGAAGTACCGCGGTAGGGCGAAAAACAACTCATCTCATTTTCTCCTCCAACTTCAAATCATCCAGCATCGTTGTTTTACCTTTTTTTAGTAAAGGGCGTTTGGCTTAGTCTTTGCACGTTCACTTTGTAGTTGTACCCCAGTGAAGTCTACTATATGGAGAAAAATCCTGGAATGTTTTCCTCAAAAACCTAATTTCTTTTCGACTGAAGAAAGAAAGACATAAACATCTTAGATAACATGGGGGTGAGTAAATTATCAGAAAATTTTAATTCTGAAGTGAACTAATCCTTTAATTGTATATGTTGTTGGAATACCCTCAATGTATTTTGCCATGTTGAAATCACATGATGCAGTGTTTCACTAAACGTTAGAGAATACTCTCGCTCATTGGCTTTGTACTGTAAATACTCTTGTGGCATAGTGTTGGTGATGCAAAGAGCGAAAATTAGACAATGTAACACACTTACTATTACACTGTCCCAACGGAGACAATGGGAGACTCAGTATCCATCATCAAATCTAGGTGTAATTAACATAAAACTCAGAGACAATCATGCTTGAACCAAATTGATAGATATATATTATCATTTATTCATTTATCAGATGCTTTTATCCAAAGCGATAGATGGCAGTGCCGCATCTAATACAAGTGTGGTATCGGAACTTAAAGTACATGAAGAGCAGTGATGCTAATGCTAACTAAAGAATGGCCCTTAAACATAAAGTATTAGTAGATTATAAGAACGTAAACCTATTTCAGACTTGTGTATTTGGTAACAAATACATAAAGATCAGATGTTATACTTCAGACATTCTGTGACTAAATAATAATGTAATAATGTTAAAATAAAATGTACTATCAATTCTAGTTCAAACAACTGTGAACTAGTGCCTAGGAAAGCAATTCAGATGTGGCACAGGAATAAATGTCATTTCGTAGTTCATGCCTCCCTTTTGTCCTCAACTGGCAATGATGTTTATTCAAGGCACAGCATAAACATCCCATGAATTAACTTCCCTTTGTTTCTATGGTTACGCCATAAGACCAGCGCAACAAAGCACTTCGGCTACTCAACTCGTCTGGAGAAAGTCTGGATTGTTGTACATGTAATTACAGTGGAATGTTTACTTCAATCATAGTCATTACTGTTCAAGCTCACCTGGACAGGCAACTGAAAATGAGTGCTAGGCCATAAAAAATGTTTAACTGTGTGTTGTGCTCAATGCCACTGCAAGTCCACATACCGCTAAACAGCTGTGCCTCTCACATGCTGACCTGCATGTACAAGCATATACCCTCCATTTACACACCTTGAAAATGCAACCCTAAACTTGGACTGGGTGGTCAGCTAATGAGTTAAGGGCAGCACTTTAAAAGGAATGAATTCTAGCATGACTTCAGCATCACACAATGTCTATATCGCATGTGAATAAGCATCACGTGTAGACAGTGAAAGCAGCACTGCTTATAACAACAGGAACAGTCTTGTCACGTCACAATGCACCACTCACTTCCAGTGTAGACAAGCTACTGTTAGGCTATTAGCATGCTAAAGCACAGCATGCTATCAGCATGCTACAACCCTCTTCGAGGAGAGCTTTTGACACAAATTTGCAACCTTGAACAATACATTTCTTACAGTAAAAGGCATTTTACACGGTCATCCATCCATACACATGGATAGCGCTGAGAAACATGCTAACACAGGCTCAATGACTGCATCTGTGAGATTATTGTACATATTGTGTTCCATGCTATACGTAAGTGATAGCTATTAAAGCTAACTAAATTTATGAAATATAAAGATTTTTTTTTTGTCTCTATACCTGGTGTTATTTCTTACATTCCAGAAGGAACAAATTACTTCAGTGCTAAAAGTAGCAGCTAAAGGTTTAGCTGAAAAGCTTATTTTACCATGTGAAAGGAAAATCCTGTGTGACTGGTTGTGAAGAAAATCACTTCTGATTAGTCAACATGCTGCAGTGGCAGACAATTTTATTTTTTATATTCCCCGAGCGTATGTTGCTAGCAGCCATCCTCAATACAGTGACTAATGATTCAAGGCTTCTGTAGAGGTAGACCACTAACCTAAACCTTCAGCTGAAGTCTTGTATTTGGTACTTTCCCATTTAAAACCCATGACGCACACGCATATACACACACCAACTCTTTTAGCATTCATTGCACATTTTATACCCACATGGACAGTCACTCTGATCTCTAGACAGACAAATCTCTCAACCTCATTTTCTTTCCCTTTGTCTCATCCCCTTTGGAGTCAATAGAGCATGTGGCCGTCTAAAACAGTCATATCCTTTTAATCAGTTCTACCCCAACTCCCGCCTAGCAAAAGCTCAGATGATTCACTCACATGACCCTGCACACGATGCTCAGTACCATTTCATCTCACGGAGCACTGAGTTGAAATAGCCAAGCACACCAGGCTGTTGAGTGTGACAGGGCATCCTAAAGCTCTGGGAAGCTCTTTGGGCCCTGTGTCTGTATTCATTACAGGAGCCAGCTAGTATGTCAATACACTAATCATATGCTCCGCCACTCTGGAGCATATGCCGAGAATGGGGGTTAGGGAAAAGTCAACTTCTCAGCCATGCATCTGATCTACCCGTCATCTGCTTCTATTTTCTAGATAGATACTCACTAATATTTACACAGTACCATCTGAATAAAAGAAAGTTAAAGGATTAGTTCACTTTCATATAAAATTTTCCTGATAATTTACTCACCCCCATGTCATCCAAGATGTTCATGTCTTTCTTTCTTCAGTCGAAAAGAAATTAAGGTTTTTGATGAAAACATTCCAGGATTATTCTCCTTATAATGGACTTCAATGGCCTCCAAACGGCTGAAGGTCAAAATTATAGTTTCAGTGCAGCTTCAAAAGGCTTTAAACGATACCAGATGAGGAATAAAGGTCTTATCTAGCGAAATGGACGGTCAATTTCGAAAAAAATGTAAATGTATATGCTTTATATAAACAAATGATCGCCTTCCAAGTGCTTCCGCCAAAACCGTACTTTCGTATTCTTCAAAAAGCTTACGCTGTATGTCCTACGCCTTCCCTATTCTACTTACGGAACGAACGCAGTGCCAGTTACATTTTTTCCGTTTTTTTGAAAATGGCTGATCGTTTTGCTAGATAAGACCCTTATTCCTCGTCTGGTATCGTTTAAAGCCTTTTGAAGCTGCACTGAAACTATAATTTTGACCTTCAACCGTTTGGAGGCCATTGAAGTCCATTATAAGGAGAATAATCCTGGAATGTTTTCATCAAAAACCTTAATTTCTTTTCGACTGAAGAAAGAAAGACATGAACATCTTGGATGACATGGGGGTGAGTAAATTATCAGGAAAATTTTATATGAAAGTGAACTAATCCTTTAAATCACCTTACAACAGCCAAAGATGCCTTACAAAAGGACTGTGGCAGTAGCATGGCTTAGCAATGGTACCATATCTAATATCACGGTACTGACTGATTGCCTTATTCATAGATCAATGTATTTAAATTTTACTTTAAAAGTACTATGGGACCATTACGGTAGTGTCCGTTTCCATAATAGATTTAACGTAATACCATAATAGATTTTTTTGGGGATGAAAGGTGATATTGTAAGGCACTAAGGAACTAAGATAACACACAGATTAGCATTAAAAGCCAGGTGTACACAAACTGTACCCAAGAAACATTGGGATTGGATCACTACCATATTCAGAGGAGGTCCGAGATGGGTTCTGACCACTGCTATTCTGAAAAATTACTTTAAAGAAGTTTTTGGAATCAAATGGATAAGATCATAACACTGAATGGATGACTGGAAACAGATTTACTTTATCCTCCGTCGCTCTCCTTTCTGCTGTGCAACTCTAATTGCACTCTAATTAACATTTCACCTACAAGAGGATCCAGCCTCCTGCTAGTTGTACAAGCAGTTTAAAGGCCCAGTGCGCACTAGAGGAATAACTGCAGGTCTGGATGTTCACTACTAGCTCTTAATTTAAATGTAGAAGTTTGATAATGACTCCTTTAGAGGATACCCCTCATTATTTTTTTTGGCAGGCCTGAAAGCAAAGTGTTGCACTGGCATTTCTAATTCTGCATACTCTGATTAGGTCAAACATCTTTGAAGGAAAAGGTGTCTAAAAGTCTTAGTAAATTTCTAAGATGTTATTAAAATTGTATGGTCTTGTTTTAAAATAAATAGCAATAAATATTTTGCACTTGTTTCACTTAATAAACCATGCAGTTAAATCAACTACATTTATTACTTCTTATAGAAAACTAACAATGATGCAAACTTATGTCAGACTGCATCTAGTCAAAGTCTCTAAGGCAAATCACGCTACAGAATAAGAATTACGATTTCTACGACTCATACATGTATAAGTGAATTGCCTATGCCTTATAAAGTCCCTGATCTAGAGCAGTTATTCAATTTCTCTGTCCTTGGTTATTAATTTAATGACGGTTAGAAAATTAGTGGCTGTTATTAAAGGGATAGTTCACCCAGATGAAAATTCTGTCCTCATTTACTCACCCTCAAGTACTTCCAAACCCGTATGAATGTCTTTGTTCTGCTGAACACAAAGGAAGATATTTGGAAGAATGTCAGTAACGAAACAGATCTCACCCTCCAATTGACTACCATAGTATTTATTTTTCCTACTATGGTAGTAAATGTGGAGCGAGATTTGTTCGGTTACTGACATTCTTCCAAACATCTTCCTTTGTGTTCAGCAGAACAAAGACATTCATACAGGTTTGGAACTACTTGAGGGTGAGTAAATGAGGACAGAATTTTCATTTTTGGGTGAACTATCCCTTTAACAAAGTTATGTACAGCATGTCCTAGTCTTGGAACCAGTGAGGATTCTAGGGTGTCCAAAATGATAACTGACCTCATTGCTAACCATAACAATAAAATTCTTGGCAGGCACTGCTATTTGCGATGAAACAAGAGGTGGTACCTAACATAATTTCCTACCACTTCTGTTCATCCACCCAGGAGTTTAAATTAAGAGGCCAAAACAAATCTATTTTCTCACTCTCTTCCTCAACTTTCTCTTTCTGTGACACAACAGCCTCCCTGCTTATCCGCTTCTTTTGAGATCAACTCCAAAGAAAACAGACAAGCAATTATTAATCAGACCGCAAAAATTAACCTTGTCCTACATGGGGTCACATCTGTCTGTTGTCTCAGAATGACCTGGAAGTGCTCTGGCAGGTGGCAGCATCCCAAGCGGATCTAAAAACTCGGCAGCCGTCATTCTCCACAAAGGGAGAGGCCCCTGATCACTCTTTAATGTCCCATGCTGTCACTTGGCTTGAGAAATATGTCAAATGTGTTTTCCAGGAAGCATTCCAGAAACATTCCTGTCACCACTCCTTTCCACATACCAGTGGAATTGAAAAACTAATACACTGACTAATAAAAGACTAGAATGCATGTTCCTAAAATCATGCAATCAGTGCTCTAGTAGACACGTTAATCCAAAGCAACTTTAAGTACACTTACTACAGGGACAATCCTCCTGGAGCAACCTAGGGTTAGGTGCCTCTCTCAAGAAAGCAGGTTGCCTATAGCTACTATGCCATATTATACTATACCACATTATATTAAGTGCCAAAATCTATAACCGTGACATTCAATTCTGAAGTCAAATATCCAGAAGTAGTTAAAGGTACACTATGTAACTTTTGGCCCTCTAGAGGTAAAAAAAAAAACTAAACTACATGCATTTTGCGAAAGAACATTGTTTTGCTTTGGCTCTGCGTGACTGTGTGGATGAATATGACCAAAGACTATAGATATAGAAAGACGGTTCACACCTATTAGTTATGAATGGGAGAAACTGCAATGTGCAATATGGCGGAATACGTCCCGCCTTCTAAATAAAAGAGCCAATCGCTAATTGATAAAGTCATTGCATCACTGCAGCTACCGTTAGAAGCTCCGGTTCCCACAGAAACCTGAGACTCGCGCTTAGGACTGCACATGCACATTGGCTCATCTAGCCTGAAAAATAAGCTTTTTTAACGCTATTTGCGCATAAGATTTATGGAACAGTTCATGTCAGATTTTGTTGCTGATCTGAAATATGTTATTTAATTGTGAGTTCGCCAAGCAGTTTTTGAGATTTCAGGATTCCCCCATTCAGATACATAGGACTTGGTCTTGAATGCCTGAAATAGCTGCCCAGAGGCGTTGCAAATATGGCCGCCGTGAGAACAGACTTTCCTTGAAAGGGACTTTGATATGATCCTTCACAATAGATAATGCTTTACAATAAACTCTGTTATAGAACTATATATGGCAATTTATCTGTTCAATAAAATACCTTGCTCACTTGTTGAGTAATAAAAACGCTCCACGTTGCTTTTAGAACATTTTAAATCCTCAGTTCTCGCCATCTATTGATTCTTGTTTTATTACGAGCTCTGTCACATTCTCTTTTTGCCAGTAAACTCTCCTTTGTTTGGCCGTTTTTTTTAAACGGGTGATTTCCCAAAGGCTCAAGATTTACACCGTGTCCTAACCAGACACGGACACGCCGTGACATGCGATAAAAGTTATCTTTTCAATGTTTTGTCCAAACCAGCCACGATGGTGTCACGCGGCAATTCTATTTTAGAAACGGTTTCTATTTTTCTGCAACGTCGCCGGCTGGAACAACAACGCAAAGTATGGCAATGATAATCTCAGGTAATGTTTACATGCTTTATTTAATGTTAAAAACATGTAATGTGACTTTGAATATAACTTTCTGTCTTTTATAGCCGTACTGAAAGCATCAATGGACAATTCACCTCAGATCTTCAAAATAAATAAAAGGAAACATTAAAACTGTCAACTCACTGTGAACAGACAAGTGTATTCTATGACAAAAATTGCTTCAGTAACTCTTCAGTATCTATTTTAATAATGTTAAAACAGTGTAATATTCATGAATTTGATTATGTACTTATCCATTTTGTTGCGAAATGCCAGAGTTGCTGAGAGAGCCCGCCCATGTGCTCTTCTTATTGGTTGTGATATTTTGATTGACTTTATTAAGTTTCATAATTGCGTCGCATCTGGTGTGGACAGGCAAATTGTTTGTCGCTGAAATCTTTTCACATCGCGTCTGGTTAGGGCACGGTGTTAACGTGTTCCATGTCAGCCTTTCTCGCTCGTTGTGACAACTAACCTATGCACCTCCCACACCAGACGCGTCAAGTAGCCGAAGCAACTTTTCGAGATGGATATGATGAGACACGCACAGGCGAGTGACACATGTACGCAATTTCCCACGAAAACCATCCTGCTAGGTCTAAAATATAAACACTTATAATAGGCTTGCCATAGTGAAACAGTGTAAGTGAAAAATGTTTTGGTAGAAGAATTGATGTATTGACTCATCATTTAAATTTTGTTAATTTTGAACAAAAAAAAGTTACATAGTGTACCTTAAATAACAATGCATTGCTATATATGGATATTTGAGGGCCCATTAAGTGATTTATGGTAAATATGTTTTCTTACCTGATGAAGAAGGATGCCGCAGCTGAAGTGGGATGGTCGGAGCAGGGGGGCACAGCCTGGCCAACCTGAACCTGACTTCTCTGTCTGGAGGGAGTTAAGGACACTCTGGAGATGGTGGTGTCTGAAGGCCATTCGCTCTGCTCTGCTTGACCCACGAGGCCTTGTGTCTGGGGTGGGAAGAAGCAGGATAGAAGACGATTAAAACATTGAAACTCAAAAATAAGACACTAAATTACCCTCTTACACAGTTCCAAGTATGCTACGCCTAGGCTACAGAGGATCACACCTTCTAGAAGAAACAGACAGCAAGTCCTTACAAGGAGCAAGAGGCAGTTCCCTTACAAATTATGTTTCAAAGGTCACATATAAAAAAGGAGGTGGTAACGATTACTCGCATGCATTTATCATAAAGTACATAATTAGCCACAGGAAGGAACAGTCATCCCTGTACTGAAGGTATGAATAGGGTTTCAATGGGTAGAGATTAGACAGGCTCACAAGAAATGTGAAATCCTTAGCAAGAACCATCGGGAGGTTGTCAATCCAGACGTGGGTCCACCAGGTCTCTCATGACCCGAGGCAATATAGGCACATCTTCCTCTGCTCTCAAGAAAGAGGCCAGGTCAAGAAACGAATTTTCTGTCGGTGTCCACACAAAAGCTCAGTGAAGGGATAGCAAGTGGGCGACTTGAAGTGAACAGAGAAAATTCTAGGAATCAAATATACATTCTGACATTTAAAATGCTGTTTCATAATTCTTGCATGGAGTCTGTGAGGAATTGCTTTTTCGCAGATAAGGAACAGTTTCCCAGAGCTCTTTTGCAGCTTGTTAAATATCCCTGCACTGGAACCCATTCACTCAGGGATGTTTTCATTATTTTACCAAAGTCACTCTTTGTCTCCGAGGCCTGTGAGTAACTAAGTAGCTTAAACCCACAATCAATATGATCTGTCAAGTGCTTGTTTTGAATGCAGGCAGTGTGCTAAAAGGCTTCAGGTAAGGTTGGGCCATTTCCCAGAGACTATCATGAGTTAAACATATTGAGCAATACACAACTATGGCTTTAGCATGGCATGTCGTCTACGTTTGGTGGTTGTGCATAATGGCTGGATTCATGTTTGCTCTGGATTCATGTCTGGCAACTAAAATAACATCATTAACAATCTTTTCATGAAGCATATACCATCCAGTGCGTGATGTGTCAACAGAACTCTGACAGGAGAACTATTTATATACCTAGGATGACATATGAGCTCCATACATCACAAACCCTTCAGACACATGGAAGGATTACTCATATGAGACGGAGTACAACAAGCAGCATCTATTTTGAGATGTTTCTAGTCTGCACTTTGTTGAACTGTGACATTTGATTGAATAATTACTATTAGCTTCAACTTATTTGAGGGTTGGGGGATTCTAAACAAAGCACAGAAAAAATAGATTTGTTTTATTTGAGTTGTTTGTGTCTGTGTATTCAGATGCTTCAGTTTTGTGTTTATGTCTATAATTGCTTTCTGTTTATGGTTGAATAATTGTTATGTCTGTTAGTTCTGTTGTAGAACTGGCAAATGTGTTATTTAAAATGACAAATTCATGCGGACATGACTTAAAGTCACATTGAACAGGAAGTTGCTATCGACTTTATTTCAGTATTGTGAGGTATTTTCTGAGTGAAACAGAATATTGAATGATAAAAATAGAGGGTGTGGCTTGTTTTTTCATGTTGGGAATTCATTGGATCTAGAAAAGTGGGCATTCCATTCATCTGTTGGAGGGAATGTTCTACCCAAATTGTCAAATTGATGTCATTAGAGAAGAAAGGCCATTCTAGAGAAGTACATTTTCTGATTTTGATCAAATATTACAAAGACAAAAAAATTGGGTCCCACTTTATATTAGGTGGCTTTAACTACTATGTACTTACATTTAAATTAATCATTTGATACAATGAACATATTGTGTACATACATGTTTTTACATTTTACTTATATTTTAAAAATACCTGCATGCAATTACATCTGTAATTAATTTCTGTGATTACATACATAATTACACTGTTGACCCATCCCTAACCGTCCCTAACCTTACCTTTATCAACCTCAATAGCAGCAAAAGTGTTTTGCAATACGATATGAACACAATAAGTACATAGTAGTTAAGGCCACCTAATATAAAGTGGGACCAAAAATTGTGAATCAACTTGAATTGGATGAATTGTTCACCGCAAGACTAGTAATGTGCACTAACAAAGTAAACCGGGGCAATTTGGATTTCGTGCCGACTTCAAATTTGTTTTCTGTTGAGCTGTTCCTACAACTTTTTATGTGAGCTGTTTTACAGTATCCAGGTTTTTATGTCTTTAAAAAGTCAGAACAGGCTTAGAAGAATTTAGCACTCATGCATTCATCAACACAAAATACATCATGCTGGATCTGTGACATGACAAAGTCATATCACAACGCATGGCATTCCGATTTCAGATGAGCCGTGATAAATCAAAGCAACGTCACACTGACAGCGAATGGTGCCTATCTGGACAGGACGGTAATCCCCCACATACAGATAAAGAAGAAACAAGTGTCAGGTTTCACGGGCTACGCAGTCGGAGCGAGACTGAATTGGGACACACAAACACAGACATTAGAGACACATTCACAAACACACACACTGAAGCAGCTGTCAAAAAACCCACTATGGGTTTTTGAGGACTTAAGCCCTCCAGTCAAGCTGTTTTCATGAGTGTCAGACACAGAGCATGAGGTGCGCATGCTATATCCCCAGGTCGGGTCATTAAAGTACAGCTGCAGAGAGCTCTCAGCACTCGGTAAAATCAGGTATTCTCTTTATGCTACACCCTACACCCTGTCTACACCCAACCAGAGTCCAGAAAATCCAACTATTCACATCTCCTTCCGAATGTCTGTCTTTTCCTTTCCTTTCTGAAAAGGAGCAGCATAATTTCTCTCTCTTTCTCTATCCCCTTCTTTCTACGGCTCAGAGGGAGGTAGATCACAGTCTGTTCACGCTGCTTAAGGATTCCTGGTTTTTAGCTCCCAGTAGGCCAGTAGGTCATTCCAGCCTATATGAGGCCCACGTGGAAAATCCCACCTCGATATGCTCTAATAATTTTATCTGCCAGCACGAGTAAAGAGCAATAAAGCTGACAGTAACATGCTCTCAAGGCAGTTTTTCTTTCTCTTTTTAAATATGCTACTTATCAAGATTATATTTTTTTTTCACAGAATGCTCTAAGAAGCACAAAAATACTTTGCATACTTTGCAATTCTGGAATTGTCTTCATTGAAAATGATAAATGCGATACTGTCTTAGAATTTGGCCAAATCAAGATTAAGCTGTCGTTTTGGTGCACCCTACATGTCGGAAGTGCCGCTATGATGTGTAAAAACATGAAAATTATATACACTTTCTTAAGTGTGTGTCTGAATGTGTTTTTATACCTCTATATAAACAAGTATTATGATGGTAGCACATTAGTATTATCAGGTAATATCATGGTACTTGAATTTTGTAATCACTTGTTACCATGTATCATGATATTTATCTAGGTAATCCAAAGGAATGCAAAGGTATTAACATAGTATGTGTTATTAACATACACTCAGATTTTACGATACTGTTCAGTTTAATTAAAAAATAATTTTTATTTAACACCATTGTATTATTGTACAATTGCATTGTGTTAAACTGACTTGAAACAGTTATATTTTGGATCAACTCAATATTTTCATTTTGAAAGAACATGTTTCAATTAAAGTCCCCCTGTGGTGAAAATCAAGTTTTTAATGTTGTTTATATGTCTATCTGGTGTTTTTAAGACAAACCATGTGCAAATTCATAAGTTAACACCATTGTATTTTCTCTTTAAAACTGCAGTAAACCAAAGACAGTCTCAAACCCGCGGTTTGAAATCGCTGGTTATTCTGACGTCACAAACTACCTTGTAACCAATCATGTCAACGTGCCGGCGGGCTTTACCATTAGTTACGTGGAACCTGTTGACATAAAAAAGTTAAGTAAATCCAACGTATAATTTTTTTGAGTGTAGTATATGTATAAAAAAAAAAACATGTGGTCTGTCTATGTTTGAATCTAAATGTGACAGCTGTCAACTTCTTCATCTTGTGTTGATGGTGAATGCCCTAATTCTCCATCAAAGTGCTCCTTGCCATTTGATGTTTCACTTCTTGCTTTTCAGGAACTCTCACCTGCTTCAAAAGTAGTGATGTATCTTTACCCACTAGCACAGACATAAAAATACTTCACAGAACACAAGGCCCCTCCAAAGACTTCCTGTCAGACTCAGTCCATCTCAATGGCTTTGTCTCCTCCTCTTTCCTCCTGCCGCTGTCATTTCTCCCCACAGAAATCAGATGAGTTAAAGCTCTTTGCTCAAGGCTCTGCTGAAGTCCCATGCGTTATTGTCATCCCTCCAATCTAATAAAAGGAAGGAGCCTTTCCAAATTATACAAGGCATATCTTTGAACTAGGGGAAAACGTAGAGCTCTTCCCATTCATGCACAAACTACATGTGTGAGTCGTGTGTTTGGGTAAGTACCGCAAGGCAGACAGCTTCTGTTAGTTTTTCAAGACATACTGGGCCAGTTTTTTTTATCCAAGGCTTTTTGCTTTGTCTGTGCACAAGCACATGCTGGTTGCTAAAAGCTTCAGTGTCGGCTCACTCGATGGAATAAAAGAACTTGTTGACATTAACGCAAAAAGGAAACGCACAGGCGTCACTATTGTTAACCCTCCTTCGTCAATAGCGGTAACTGTTGACAGGAACAAAAAGGCTCTATCAGAGGAAACTGCAATAGATTGTAAAAGCAACATCAATACCACAAAAAGATGTGATATGTATTACAATTAGAGACCACTCTGATGCAGCAGAGACTCGGCTATGGAAGACAGACAGGAATAGTTGAGCTGGCCACCTGTGGTGGTGAGTTTTGTTTAGTTTAACACACTGAAGCTGTACACTTATACAGCTTCAGCAGTCCACTGTGGAATGTAACAGTGCAGTAAGGCAGGCAGTCAATAAAATGCAGGAGTAATAAAATGAACTCCTCAAACTGTCAATCTGCCAAACCTGCATTCTGGTGATCGATCAATATATGGCTGAGAGCAATGTAGCAGACAGATGATAATCACGTGATATTCAGCCATTATGAGATTATTGTCATTAGTCAATAACCCTCCTTTAATTTTAATTGCATTTATTTTTAATGCTGCATATATATATATATATATATATATATAAATATATATATTATATACACACACACTGCCGTTCAAATTTTAGAAGTCGGAAAGTCTATATAGTAAAAACAGTAATATTATTAACATATGATCCTTCAGAAATCATTCTAATGATTATATCAACCATCTCTGATATGGTGATCAAGTAACATTTCTTATTATCACAGTTGCTTAATATTTGTGACCCGTGCTGGCAAAATGAGTCAGAATGCGCACAGGCTAATTTCGAGCTACAGGCAAAACAAGTGAAAAATGTCAATTTTGGTCGAAATTGAGGTTTTTACAAAAATGAGTTAATTAAGCCCTCGTCTAGCGATCCCAATGCTCCAAATAGCAATTAAACATCTAAAAGTATCTTTATTTCTACGTTTTCTGAGAGAAGTACCTTTCCTTTGACTATGAAAAATGCTGTTTTTCTCTGCTCGCTTTCTCAATGACTGGTGCTTCCCTCAGCACAAGTTTAGTATCGTTTTAAAGCGCAGCATTCCAACTTTGTGAATATTCATAGCGAATTCTCAATGGCATGAGTCTGATCCAATGAAATGTTTTTTTTCAAACTCATGCTGATTTAAACAAAATGATCTTACTCGAGCTGACTGACAGAACTGAAGCGCGCGCACAAAGACACCTCAGACAGTGCGTGATCCCGATATACACATATACACAGAATTACAATTACACATATACACAGAATTACAATTACACATATACACAGAATTCTTGGCGAATATTCACGCAAACATTATCTGTAAGTGAACTTTTGGTTAACTGCTGGGGAAAAACATCTGATGTGTAACATTATATTAGATCTGTGCGGTACAGTAGGTCTTAATATAGGCTGTCTGTTTCATTAACGTTAATCAAACAATTGTGAAATCCGAATCATGGAAAAAAAGTTTAATAAATATATATTTTTCCTATAGATATGGGTTTTGACTTGGTTTGTGCCAAATTTGGTGAGTTTTTAAGGTATGTATACTAGGTGATTTTGTTTTGGAACCTTCTAAAAACTTTAACTCGATTTTTCTCAAAATTGACTTTGCTGACTCTATCGACTTCAAACAGGTGTAGCTCAGTCATTTTTTTGTCAGATTCAAACAAATCATACATCATTTTGTAGGTGTTTTTAATAGAGAATATGAGAATAACAATAACTAATTTTTGAAAATTTGCTCATTGCAACTCATTTTGCCAGAACGGGTCATATTTTTGTAGAAACTGTGATACTGTGATCTCTGGATTCTTTGATGAATAGAAAATTCGGTAACACTTTATTTTAGGGTCTTTTAACTAGTTGCTTATTAACATGCATATTACTAGAATATTGGCTATTTATTAGTACTTATTAAGCACATATTAATGTCTTATTCTGCATGACCTTATTCTACATTCTTAATCCTACCCAATACCTAAACTTAACAACTACCTTACTAACTATTAATAAACAGTAAATTAGGAGTTTATTGAGGGAAAAGTCGTAGTTAATAGTTTATATGTGTTCCCTATACTAAAGTGTTACCGAAAATTCAAAAGGTCAGCATTTATTTTAAATATAATTATTTTGTATCACTGTAAAAGTCTTTGTCACTTTTAATCAATTGAATGTGTCAATGCTGGATAGAAGTATGAATTTCTTAAAAAAATTAAAAAAATAATGACTGACCCCAAACTTTTGACTGGTAGTGCATCCTACCTCATTGTAAGCCTTATTGTAAAGTGTAACTGAAACAGCAATACTGATCCCTACTACATTCACCGACAACGTGATACTCATTTCCAAAACACTCACTCATAAATTAACAGGTGCACTGACAATGTGAAACTGCACTAGAGATTTACAAATCTGTTAATGAGACCGCATAATGTTAACACACAGTCTCAGTGCATTATGTTTCAAGCATGCTCTCCATGTCTGAGTACATGTGATTCAATTATGCAGGTGTTTTAATCTGCAATTCATTCAGACAGCTGTAGCTCACATAATCGGAACAAACGTAATAACTGATGCCTATGTTGGGGACTTTTAAACAATCACGCATCAAAAAGTCCTTCAAAGTGAACTTTTCCATACCTCTCAACCATTATATGACAATAACAGCAGCACATTTGACTGGGAAAGATGTAAAAGTGCATCTAAATAATTTATTTTCAACCCCTACATCCCGTAAAGCTTGTTTCCGCACTGAATAAAAAATAAAAAAGGTAATTACGACTTTTTATCTCATAATTCTGACTTTTTTTCTCAGAATTGTGTGATATAAACTTGCAATTTCGAGTTATAAAGTCAGAATTGTGTGATATAAAGTCGCAATTGTGTGTTAAGTCATAATTGAGATATAAACTCGCAATTCTGACTTTTTTTTTCAGAATTGTGAGTTTATATCTCGCAACTCTGACTTTATAACATACAATTGCGAGTTATAAAGTCAGAATTGTGAGTTATAAAGTCAAAAATGTGATATAAAAACTCAATTGTGAGTTATAGTCAGAACTGCGAGTTCTAAAGTCAGAATTGCGTGATATAAAATCGCAATTGCAAGTTATAAAGTCAGAATTGTGAGTTACAAAGTCAGAAATGTGAGATATAAACTCACAAATGTGAGTTATAACGTCAGAACTGCGAGTTATAAAGTAAGAATTGCATAATATAAACGCAATAGTGTGTTATAAAGTCAAAGTTGCGATACAAACTCAATTCTGAGAAAAAAAGTCAGAATTGCGAGTTTATATCTCATAATTCTAAGAAAAGACGTCAGAATTGCAAGAAAAAAAGTCAGAATTGCAAGAAAAAGTCAGAATTGCGAGTTTATAACTTTCTCGTAATTGTGAGTATATATCTTGCAATTCTGACATTACAACTCGCAATTCTTACATTATATTTATAACTCAGAATTGCGAGGTGTAAATTGTCGCAATTGTGAGAAAAAAGTCAGAATTACCCCTTTTTTTTTTTATTTAGTGGCGGAAACAAGCTTCCATAAAAAGCTCCTACTGTGGATGATAAAGCCTTTGCAGGGAATAAACTTATAAATTGAACACATAGGAGTTTGTTTTCTATTATAGTAGTAGATGTGATCTGATACATCAGATCAACTGATTACCAGTAAATTCATTCAATGCATAAACACAAGATCTCGTGGCTGGAGAGAAATGGAAGGTTGCATACCGGGTTTGCTTGAGGCAGGAAGTTATTGACGCGCGAGATGCTCCACATGCCCTCCAAATATTGCTGGGCTTGAATGGTGACTGAGCTGATGGCCCCCGTCAGAGGTCTTCCTCCCATGGTCACCTGCACGCTGGGTTTCAGCGCACCAGCACTGGGAGACGGGCTCTGAGACCAGCCCAGCTCACGTTGCCGCTCCCCCACAGGTAGGACGCTGTGCGCTGGGTGAGGTATCCTCGATTTGGTAGGTCTGGAGGAAAGACTGACCACGTTGTGAGTCATCAGCCTGGTGGGATGCCCAGGGAAGGTGTTGGGAGGCAGGGATGGCATGTCGGAACCAGGGTACAGTTCTTGGAAAGTCTGAAGTGCCTGCTGTTTTAGTTGCTGTGCAGGTGCGCCGCACACCTGACACCTCGTTCCTTCATGTCCTCCTTTCAGCGGCCAATCAGGCACTTGCAGCTGGTCGATGATAAAGGAAGCAAATCCAGGGTCCTACAGAGAGCAAAAGAGGAGAAAAGAGCTTTTACAACTATAAATGATGATTGTTTTCATTATGTTTTCCAGATGAATTCTGGCTTGGTGTCTAAAGTAAAAAATAACAGTAAAGTTATAAATCTCTGAAATTTGAAAAAATAAAAATAATAATAATAATAAAAAATAAAATATGGTTTTAAATAATAATAATAATAATAATAATAATAATAAATGCATTATTTTTATTACTATTATTACTATTATTATTATTATTTATCATCATCATCTTCCTCAACAACAGCAGCAACAGCAACAACAATATTTTGTTTCTGTATATTAGCTAGAATTAGTTATATAATTATATATTCTATCTATTAGCTATACTTATAGCTATAACCATAAATCTCTGTAATTTGAAAATGAAAAATATAAATCTCTGAAGTTTTTAAAAAAAAACTACAACAACTACAATAATAATAATGATAAATACATCATTATTATTATTATTATTATTATTATTATTAATGTTAATATAGTACCACTACTAATAATAACTACTAATAATACTAATAACAACTACTACTAATAATAGAAAAATTAAAAATATAATGAATTCTGGCTTGGTGTCTGAAGTATAAAATAACAGTTAAAAATCTCTAAAATTTGAAAAATAAAATAAAATAAGGTTTTAAATATATATATATATATATATTTTAACGCTGTAAATCTTTGACATTTAAAATAAAAAAAACACAAAAAATCTAATTTATAATAATAATAAATTAATTATAATTAGTCATTAACAGCAACAAAACCACAAACCTTTTTTATAATGTTTCTGTTTTATAATGTTATGTATAAATGTTTTTATATTTTATGTTGTAAAGAATATAGAATAAAATATTAAAATATAGATACATTTTCTTATTTCCAGATTTATCCATGCTCAGTATAAAATAAAGAAACATTTCAAAGTGACATTAATAATAAAAATGTTCATTGTTTTTATAACAATAAACGGCATTTTATTAGCAGGCCATTTAAAAATTTGCAGAAAATGTACATTTGGATGTATTTTACTGATCAAAACCAGCACAGCCATAGCCTGCAGACATTTAGATAAGATTTTCCTAGTTGTCCCAGAAGCCTCATCGTAATTATAATATTTCAAACTAAGCGGAGCTGAAAAGTAAGAGTTTTGTGGGTGGAAGGATTGAGCGGTGGGGTGGGGCGGGGTGGTGGGCGGTAGGGTGTAAAGAAAACAACAGCTGAGCCCGGGCATGAAGCACATTGCAGCGTGTATTTACATTTGATAAGACTCCCAGCAGGGAGAGATATGACAAGAGACCCAGCATGAAAATAATCATCTCCCATTCAATGCCAGGGGCATGACGCCAGTCTACCTGATGGACAGGGGCTTATGTCTATGTACTCGCACTCAAACACAATGAAGTGCTTGAAGCAGGTAACTATTGCTACAATACAAGATCACTTATCATGATAATACTACCGAACATAAAGGATTAACCAGCCGCCGTTATAAAAACACTTACAAAAGATAAACATGTAGAATTGATAGGAAATTAATTACATGCTTGTACAGATTTTAAAGGAATTCTTCACTTAAAACTGAAAATTCTGTTATTATTTAGTCACCTTCTTTTTCTATTCATGGAGAGAGAGAAAAAAAGCTGTCTGGACGTTTTGTCTTTTGTGCTCCACAGAAGAATGGAATGACATGAGTGTGAGTAAATGATGACAGAATGCTAATTTTACAGCAAACTATTCCTTTACAGCACTAATTTATAATGCTGTAATTACTCTTTCACATCCACACGCACTTCTGGTCTTTGGAGAGACAAATCTCACACTCTTGATCAGTATTAAGGAGGTTAGACCCTGACTGGAGCCCAGGGCAGCATTAATGTTTATGGAGCCTGTTTTTCTTAGAGACACAGTAGTAACCTGGATAAGCGCGAGCCCAAAGGGACTACCGCTAAATTAGGATATTTACTGCAATTAAATCATAATTACTACACAAAACCCTCAAACAGACTTCAATATGCAAGCAAAAGTCATCATTAACTCCTCTGTTAAATAAAATATGGGGTCTCCTCCTACAGACGGTTGAGAATGCAGACTGATATGTTTGTGATTACGCCCTGATTTAAGCTTCTCAACTCAGGTGTGCTAGAGTACAATTACTAAATATTCTGTTTGGGACTATTCAAAAGGGCATGAATATTTAAAGATGATCATTTAGATAAATATTTGAATGTTGTAGCCTGTGAACACAAAGCCAACAAAATATTCAAAGATATAGTGTTGAGAAAGAACCAGTTAGTGCTGAGGTGTGTGTGAGTGTGTGCATGTGTTTGCTCATCTGCAATTTATTTCTAAAATGTTCCATGTCAGATGGTAGAACGACATTCTACAGATGTTTTCATGACATTTATGATTTACACTGTATGTACACTCCCGTTCATAAGTTTGGTGTCAGTAAGATTTTTTTTTTTTTTAAGATTTTTCACGGTTCTCACAAAAAAATATTATGCTGCACAATTGACCCTTCGCCAGGAGTTTGATTGACAAGCGATCTAACCAATCTTAACGCCGAATCCGCCATTTTGTCCGACAAAGCAGTCAGGAGTTAGAAGATTAACCTCGGTGGACTTGAACTTGAAAAATGTGTATTGACGTCTTTCCGCGTTTGAAACAACATTCTTTCTCATGTTCATTCATGTTTATTTGATGCTATAAATTAACTAGTAGGAAGAGATGATCGGTTTACAAGCCGCTTGAGCTGGCGCTACAGCGATCTGTCACGACACATTAAAGAGCCACAAAACATTTTTTATTGTTCGAATTTCTTAAAATATTACAAAGCTGGGACTTTGTTTAATATCCTAAGTAACCTGCTCTGTTTTGTCTGTCAACGTGCTGTCAGTGTCCTCTTTGCTCCGCGATGTATTTTTCACTCTGAGCGACCCCAATCTTTTAAGTCTTGTTGGATGTAATCTGATATATTCAAGGATAAACAGGGTTTTCAATGAAAAAAAGATGGGACTTTTGGGACAATTGAATGACTGAAAAGTGGTTGTTACATATCAGAATGAAGCCAGGTGGTTGAAGGGGTATGAAAAAGTAAGTCATTTCAGAGGTGGGGCAAGCTATTAAATTTTGGTGAAAAATTGCAAATAATTTTTTTTACAATCCTTGAAATAACATGAACAGAATCATGAACAACAAGACCAGGAACTGTAATGTTATGCTTTTTGAATATTACCTTTCATGCAGTGTGTAATATATCTGTTTGTGAATGTCAAATGTCTGCAAAGTTTTAAAGATCAAAGTGCGCTACAAACAAAGTTATTTTCTCCTAAACAAAAGAATTGATTCTGAACTGCTAAAACGAGTCGTCAGCAATTCCAGTCTCACTTCCTGTTACATACCTACATAACAACCTATGTTCTTCATTGGCTGCTCGCGAACAACGTCTTCTTTGCCCTGCCCTCAAACACTGTAGCTGTCGCTGAGACTGGAAGAGTTTGGTTTGTTTTGTTGACATGTCAAGAAGACGATGTTTTCAATGCTGTGAATTAGGGCTGCACGATTTATCGCAATTAAACCGTACATGATTTGGCAAAGGCTGCGATTATTTTATGCGCAGCTTGTCAGAGCTGTACGGCTCTGTGATCAGTAGTAAATGCTTCTCCATCTGAAAGCCAGAGGGCGCTCTTGTGCAGAAACTCCAAATATGCCCTGCCGCAGAAGAAGATAACACGCGTCATATCGCTGTAGCTGAATAAACAGAAGATGGAAACGCTTTGACTAATAAATGTTGACTAAAAAATACAGAAAAACCAACACCACTGTTACTGTTCGTGTCAGTGTTTAAAATTCAAGTATTTTTACCTTGGATGCACATAAACCTATTGTAGGAGACCTCCAAAACAAAATTAGAAACCTTTAAAATAGCACAATAGGGGCACTTTAAGACTGTAAATATGGTGATTTCTGATTTCACATTGACTTAAATACATACATGTACTTGCTGCGGTATAGTAAAATGTACTGCCATTAGGATGGTACCATCCATCCACCAGTGCCAGAGAATTATAAAAAATTGAGAAGTGAGAGAGAGCGTGAGCGAGAGAGACAGGATGAGAGGTAAGATGAGGGTTAGACCCCTGGCCTTGGGGCTTGTATTTGGCCATTGTGTGACTTTATTGGCAGTCAGCTCTGGGTTTTTATGAAGCTCTGGGGATGAATGCAGGGATCTATCCGCTGATTAGTGATGCACTAAAGAACAGAAAGCGAACAGAAGGATAAATGACTACATGTGTGCCCTCAGCCCGCTAGTCTGACTGTCTCTAAAACTAATGATGATGAGATATGAGTGTGGGGAAAGGACAGAGAATACAAGGGTGGGGGAAGAGCTACAAAGATACATGTGAGTGAAAAAAAAAAAAAAGAAAGGAAAGGGAGACGCAAAAGATATAGCTAATAAATGAGAAGGTGAAAAGAGAGAAAAAACATAAGATGATGGATGAGATTGTAACACTTGGATAAAGAACTTTATCTATGATATTTGACCACCATGACTGAAAAAGATTGCTAGATGCCATATTTAATTCGACAAGACTGAAAACAAGGCTGTGAGAAACAGAAGTAGCCCACATTCCATTTAATATATCAAAGCTGACAAAACACTATAATTTAAAAAAAAAAAAAAAAATGTTGTGAGCTATATATACACACACATATATACATATACATACACACACACACACATACACACACACACACACACACATATATATATATATATATATATAGCTGGTTGATGACATCACTGTTTTCTTGAGAGCTGCTTCATAGCTGAATTGAACTCATTTTATAATTGATGTATTTTACTGAAGCGAAATTAATCAACACTGAACTGATTTCAACTGAATAATGACTGCTTACTATTATCTTTTTAGAGCTGCTTTACAGCAGAATTGAATTCTGTTTGCATCATTGAATCGTTATTTTCCTGTTTATCACTGTAAAGCTGCTTTGAAACAATCTGTATTGTATAAAGTGCAATATAATTGAAGGTGATTTGACCTTACTTAAATGAGTCTCCAGCAACTGGTAAAGGTGATTTGGCACTTTTGCCGCAGGTATGTGAGGGAGGAGCTTTTCTCAGATGGAAACCAGGTTGCGTGAAAGTCCTGGGAACAGCTGTTGCTACACACCCTGTAGTGAAAAGGTGAGCACTGGGTCTTTTCACAGCAGGCCATTAATACAGATTACATTCACTATACTCTAAAAAGCTAAAGACCACATCCAACGCTAATCCCTGTGGACCTCTACACAAATGCACACACATATGCCATGGTCAATCTACCCAAACGCAGCCCAGGAGGGATTCCTAAGCAAGGCCATAATGTAAGCTATAGACCAGGAGCTCTGAGATCCTCTGGGCCTCTATGGGTGTAATTACAGGAGTAAGATAGGACGGCGGCAAGCGTGTGTGTGTGTGTGTGTGTGTGTACACCCGCATCCATATCTGTGTGTGTGTAATAAGAGCATATGGGGTTTGACTTTCCTTGGCTGCCAATAAAATAAATAAATAAAAAATCTGGTGGTGCCACGAGCTTCTTAAATGTGAACCCAATTCTGAGTTTAAAAAAAAAAAAACTTTATCTTGAGATTTATTAACAGATTTTAGAAAAAATCCTGATACCTTATAAGAAATGTACGATTAATCAACTTTACTATGATTATTTCTAGGACTACTTAAAATACAATAACAATGTTCACATTAATTAATGAATGAATTAATTATGCATTATTCTGACTTACTGTAAAAACTTCATTGCTTATATTTCATTGAAATGGAGCTGTATAGATTGGCACATGTAATATACACTAACGTTCAAACATTTGGGGTCACTAAGATTTCTTTTCCCTTTTTAAAGAAATACTTTAATACTTTTCAAAACTGTATCACAGTTTCCACAATAATATTAAACAACTGTTTTCAACATTGATAATAATAAGAAATGTTTCTTGAGCATCAAATCAGCATATTAGAATGATTTCTGAAGGATTTGCCACCACAGGAAAAAAATAATATTTTATAATATATTAAAATATAAAACATTTTAAATTGTAATAATATTTCACAGTATTACTGTATTTTGATCAAATAAATGCAATGAATGAATGAATGAATGGGGTTAAATTGATCTACCAGTAAAGGAACAGAAAATGTTAAACTACAAAGAAAACACTATGATAATATTATTACACATGGCACTGTTCATCTCTGTAAAAAGACACATTAGTGAAATCAGTGAAAACCAGCAAACCTCAGCCCCTATTAACATGTGTTTACTGCAGTAAGACGATCACACACACACACACACACACACACACACACACACCACGGGAGAATGAGACAGAGGGTCATTAGAAACACAGATGTTTGTCTGTCTGCTGAGTGACCGTCTTGACAGGCCACAGTTGGTGCTCTCTCATTACTGTCTGATTGATTATATCCTCTGTCAGTGGCATTATTTCTTATATTCTGTATGCGTATGATACAAATTACACAGCTTTCTCAAATACTTTATTGAAATTGTTCAACCACGGCATTATTTTTTTGTAGTCACTGCTAAACTATAATTGACCAATTTCTTACACAGATGTAGTGTCATTTAGGCTACTATATGTCTGTCTGTCTGTCTATCTAAATAGCTGTGGCATAAGCAGGAAAATTTAGTCACAGCCACTTTACATTGAGTACTGGTTAAAAAGCCTCTAAAAATTCCCAAAATTAAATCATATGATTTCAATCCTATAAATATGAAAAAGTGGCAGGTTTCATAAATCAAAGTTAGCATGCATGAATATTTATGTAGCACATAGTCAAAAGATCAAGACCTCTCTAAAACACTGGCCTGCTTTTGATGAATCAGTTGTACTAAATCTTACTAAAGTAAAGAAAATGTGATTACAGATTACTGACCAGTAAAAATCATGAAAAATGTATTTGATCAAGAAAAGACCTTGCTAAAAAAAAATCGTAATGTCTTCAGTGAGCCAGCCAGCATTTACCAGATTTTAAAAGTACATCTATGCACATATAGTCTGAGTAAGCCAAATTTTACCTTTCAGGTGTAGTTCACAGTCAATTTACTTGTATATAGGCATGAACCTCTTCAATCTCCAGGGTCCATGCAAAAAGAATGCAGATATGTCCCAATCACCTATCCATCATAGATCGCTCTCAACGGTAAGATACTTAAACAGCTTTTCCTGTTCACTGGGGCTTGAAGAAGAAACCAGTTTTATCCTGAACTGTTTGGATAACCCACAATACTGTCACCCGTCTGTCTGTCACCCTCCCATTCACTCTCCTCATGGATCACTCCAGCTGTCAGAGCCTCGTCAAACCTTGGATGGGCAGCCAGTCAGTATTGAGACTGCTGTAACCACAGACCATTATTTTCAAAGCTTAAATAGCAGTTTATTGCTGCAAGACAAACTATAAGCACTTGTTTGCGTGTTTAACTTTAGCTATGTTCCCAAACCTTGTGAGCTGTCTTGCTGTCTGCATCCTATGAAAGCCTGTTTCCGGCACGGAATAAAAAATAAAACGGAAATTGCAAAAATTGATCTCACAATTCTTGTCTTGCAATTCCGAGTTTATACCTCACAATTCTGACTTACTTTTTTTTTCTGAATTGCAAGTTTATCACAAAAGTGAGAACAGCGAGATTCTGAGGGGAAAAAAAGTCTGAATGTTCGAGATGTTAACTCACGATTGCAATTTAAACTTGGATTGTGAGATGAAAAGTCTCAATTACCTTTTCTTTGTATTATTATTTATATTTATAAGAGAGGCAACTCACAACCAAGAGAGTTAGCATGTTGCTTAGTTAACAACACACACATAAAAATGCTTTTCAGTATTGAATGAAATATGGGTCAATGATGTGACTGGTCATTTTTTGTCCAAAAGCCTTAATAATAATAAAAAACAAAGATATGACATCCAAAGTATGTAAGGTAGTACAATTAGATCTCTTTTACTGAATCCAAAAGGTTTTAATTATATTTTGCTACATATAAGGTTATTTTAAAGATTTTGAAAGTGTCAAAAGGTCATTCGGTTTAACCGTCCAAAGGCCAATACAGTCATTTCATTTGTGATTAAAATATCTTAAAATGTAATAAATGTATATATTTTTTATTCTGGCATGATTTTATTACATCATATATCAACACAGAGCAAAATGGTATTAAAATTATGTGTAGAAGTCGTTGTTTTGTTATGAGAAAGATTGTGGCTTGTACTAAATAGAAAATGTTTGACTGTCCTTTAGCTAGCTAGCTAGATATCAGCCTGTTATTGTTTGAAAATATCGTCATTCGGTATAACCAAAAGTGTCATTCACTTTGTCATTCACAGTCTTTTTTGGTGACAAATTTTGTCCATCTTGTAAAAAATGACAAAAACAGTGCTAATTGATTATAAAAACCACATAATCTCATTGTTAACACTTAATAAAACTTCAAAATTAATTATATCTCCATTATGTTTTTTTACACTTTTAAAAACCTTATTCATCAATGACCCAAATATTTATAGTCAAATCTGTCCATTTTAGGTGTTTTTCCCCATTACAGTGATTGCTTTCTACATGAAGCCCACAGACGATGCCTGGTTTTGGCCAAAACAATAATTTGGCCCTAAAATGCGATCTAGATAGGCAGCTCACTAAGTTTTGGAGCAGAACTCATAACTCCAGACTTAGCACAACAGAGTTGTATGTGACCCAGGGCTAATGCAGGAGTTAAACTTAGTTAAACTAACAACAGTGCCTTACGTTGCACTAGAGATTCACTTGCGCATACATATTTATACATGCTCACCGGCTTACTTTCTGCAACTAATTAAAATAGTTGATTTGCAGAGACTGTTTGGAAACTCTCCAGACTGCTCTTGATTTATTTATCTATTTAGCCAGAGTTTATGGAAATAAAAAACAATAAATCAACTCTTCAATCTGTTTAGAAGTACAGCTGCCTGCAGAAAGGTGAAGAACAGGGAAGGAAAAGTAATTGCTGCAAGGCATTGTGGGTGTTCTTGACTATTAATAAGCTAATCAAGGCGGATGGCACCACTGAGCACTTTGGGAAAGAGCACCACCTGAGTGAAGAGTCAATGTGTGTTCAGACTGACGGCAGTTCAATCACTGTTGATTGCCACACGTGCCATGAATGGATGTTTCAGCCAAACATTCTGATCAAAAATTATGATTTGTCAGTCATAATTCATAATCATGTCCACTAGCCCTATAAAACGTCTGATCTAGTGCACAGAACAGCCTAAAACCTTAAGTATACCTCAGTTTTGGTGCAAAAATTTTGCATATGTGATATTATGCGTATAGATTTTCAAAGTATGGTCAATGTGATTTCACCAAGTGCAGCATGTTCCTGGATAAACATCTATGTTGATCCTGGAACAACATTTCAACAAACCAATCAGATTTGAGGGACAAGTTTACAGTTTATGTCAAGTTTAGGCAGGGTGCTTAGGTGCTTCTACATCAGTGTTATTCACCTATTATTTCCCTCTGATTTTAGGGAAAAGTTATGGGTAGGGTTAGCTTTAGGGTTAGGGATATGGTTAGGATCAAATTTTCAAACAGGAATGTTGTTCCAGGATATGTCTTACTCTGCAAAATCACGGTGACCAGCAAAGTATACTTCACTTAATAATGTCTGCAAACAATGATGGTCAACAAATGTATGCTAGAAAGTTTCATCTTTGTGTAGTGTCTGCGCTATTTCTCTCCAGAAGTTATGAGCGATAAAAATGTCTTTGTACTTTAGAGTTGAGGTTATTTCTAAGCCCTTTCCACAAGCGCTAATCAAAAAGCTCTAAGTTGCATATCCAGTAGTTCGTTGTTGTTCCGTCTCTTCAATGTCTCTTCCGACATTGAAAAAACAGGCTGGGTCAGTGTCGCCACCTTGTGGTCGAACTACTTAATGCAAAACAATTCAAGGCGCACTAGCACACAGAGTAAAGCCTTGGGTATACTTCGCTTTTTTACGCGTGCGCTAGTGTACACACAGTAGAACACAGTCGATATACAGGCGTTCGACGCATGCGCAGTTTTGAGCAATCTCTCGCCACCAGGTACAACCCATGTTAACATCTTTGTATTCTTTCATGCTAGAGTTGTACAAATGAGGGTACTTTCTAACCTCTTTGCACAATCTCTCGTCTATGTAGGCCTCCATCGTCACTGTAGCTTGCATGTGTTCCCGTCTGTTCTGTTTATGCAGTTTTTCTTTGACGCCCCCAGGGCACGGTTGCCACCTTGTGGATAAAAAAAAATTAAATGCGCATGTGTGACCTGCACGTACAAAGTAGCGGTTACAAAAATCCAGCGGTGCACGTACAGTACGTGTGTACTCTTCTGATGACGAAATTTGTATGCTGACCCTCGCGTACATCTAAAAAGTGAAGTATACTTTAGGCTTTAGAGGCTGTTCAATTAGAAAGCATTTTTTTTTCCATTCCACTGCGCTGCATTTCCTTTGTTTTTCTATGTAAAAATACGTGTTTGACCATTGTGCTTGCCTCTCGAATCTTTTGCAGGGTCTTGCACAAAATATGCCTATATTTGCCTAAAAATATTCTAAGGAGCCGTTCACGTCACGCCTTTTGCATGCTCAAGTTCATTATTTTAAATGTAGACGCGCAGCAAACACGCTCACAACAGACGACGTCGCTCTTTATTGTGAGCACGCTTGCTGCGTGTCTACATTCATATGCATATATCCTGTAAAATCAAAGTACCTTAATCCACAAACACTCTGAACAGAGCTTCTATCCAACTTTCATGAACTTTTCCACAGCTCTAAGCCTCCTCTCAACTTCCTATAAGCCCTCCCAGAGCCATCTGCTTTCAACAGAGACCTGCTCTCTCGGCTTTAACACACACCAGCCCATGCGGGCGAGAAGAGAAGTTAATTACCTAGTGAAAAATGCAAACAGGAAGAGGTAAACACACAAACACATGCGTCAGTAATTTGCATGAGCTCCACTCGTCTGCAACAGCAGCACGGGAACTGATGAGATTGCTCGCTCTAAAGCACTCGTCCCTGGAACTCAATCTCCAAAGTCACATCTAAAGCAGCACATCAGCATAATTAGGAAGAGTAATTCACACAAGAGAGTGATGTCTTAGACCGCTCTGAGTGTGTAAACTCTAGAGTGGAATGTGATTAGATGACTATGGCTACTATATAATTCACAGGATGACATCTGCTAGACAAAAGATGTGAAAGTAAGTCTTGGTTAAAATTACTGTCAAATTGTCCTTTAAAACACAATTTATATTCAGATAATATATACAGATTATTCGCAACAACAGATGATGAAAGATGGCAACCAGTGACCTAAACCATTTGTAATCAAATGTAATTCAATCTGTCAAAACAATTGGAGCAAGGCCAAGTTCACAAGGATGGGAAAGAAAAATGAAAAATCATGTCTTGTTAATCATGAATCTCATTTGTTTCTCTTATACAGCAAATCAAGTTAAATAGAAAGTAAACTGAGCAACCTGCTTGATTTTCCAACTTCTCAGCAAGCGTTTTAAAGGGGACATATAATGAAAATCTGACTTTTTCCATGTTTAAGTGCTATAACCGGGTCCCCGCTGCATCTACCAACCCAGAAAATGTGGAAAAATGGACAACCCAGTAACTTTGTTTTGGCAAGCCTTTCTCTGCAAGCATGTGAAAAAAGCGAGCCGCTCAGATTTCGCTCCCCTAGTGACGTAGGAAGGGGATCTTCTTATAATATTACCACCCATTAATCTGCACGTTTCCACCCAAGGCGCCATCATTTTGTTTTCACCAACGAAAACAGCGTACATGTTCCAAGGCCATGGCAAAAGTTCGAGCAAAGCATGCTAACTGTTCTGTTGTTGGCTGCACAGACGAGCACAGAACACTTTTTAGAGTCTCGTTAGCTTGGATAGCCTGCAAATTGACCCTGGCAAGCTCGATTGCTAAAAAAGAGCAATTCTGTCCGAGTGATATTTTGGAAAAAATATTAGTCCATTCACAGCATTTGATAGCAATCATAAACGTTAGCCTGGTGTGTATGGCTCTGTTTGGCAAACAGCTACGCTTTGTATGGTGGGCGTCCATATGGGTTTTGCACAAAAAATTAACATGACGGCACGATAAGTTGAATCAACTCCACAGCAACTACATAAATTTATTCACTAACCATTCAGAAACATCCAGTTGCATTCTATAAGTTGTAACTTCTTCCTGAGTCTCTCCATCGGTGTTCGACTCCAGTTTAAACAATGTAAGGCTGAACAACACTGTTACTGACAATCTTCATTTTGGCTGCGTGAGATTCTCCAGCTTTGTTGCTGTTGAGAAACCGAAACGCGAGCTGTTAAAGCTCCACCCTCTTCTGGAAAGGGGGCCGGGAGCAGCAGCTCATTTGCATTTAAAGGGACACACACAAAAACGGCGCGTTTTTGCTCACAGATTTGACAAGCTATAAATGATCTGTGGGATGTTTTGAGCTGAAACTTCACAGACACATTCTGGGGACACCAGAGACTTATATTACATCTTGTGAAAAGGGGCATAATAGGTTCCCTTTAAAAAACCCTCGAAATTCTCATGCGTCTCCAACTCTGATATTTCTCATCAATAAAATACAATGAAATAAGTAATCTAGGTAAATTTAACAAATATATTGACCTTTTATTATTTGTTTGGCTGTTAAATCTGGTGTGTCAAAAAAGTCAATTAAATAATCCAATAGACATTTAAATTTAATAAGCCTTTGTGCTGCAGATATTTGGACACACATCAAGACAGACATCCAAGACTCTCAGAGATTGGCAGGTCTGAATGTTTTCTTTGGGTGAATAGAGACGTCTAGACACAGCGAATAAAGATAGAGAGATAGACAGAGGATTCCCGAACCCTTCTCCGTCTGGAGCAGACATAAGGAAGAACACACAAATGAATCGCCTAAATGTCTATAAAAATGCTTTCCCCGTTCATTCTCTTCCTTTATTGAAATCTTTGCTTATCAAAAATAGTAACAAAAGGCATTTAGCCACTTTGTGTGACAGTAACAATTGGAACGACTATAAACGACCTTGAAGTGAACCACACAAAGGCAAAATCTATCTGCTACCCATTGATGGCAGGATGAGGTGAGGCATAAAATGGGAAGAATTGAAATGGCAAATTTAAGGAGAGGGGCAGACCATTGTGAAGAGGGGACAGAGAGAAAAAGAAAGATTACCAAGGTGCTTTAGACTGTTTCTACTGAACCGATATTATAACTGTCATTTATCAGAGCTAAAATGTCTCTTTTGATAGAAACAAGGCAAAAAGAAAAGAAAAAAACTGAACTCTCCATCCTGAACTCCATTCAAAACATGTTCAATTTGTCATGGCCTAGAAGCACTACACTTATAAATGCATCTCTCCTGCACTTACAGCAAACGTTGATGGATTCAAACCGCCTGTTGGTCCTCTGTCCATCAAGGCAATTAAAACATAAAAGTGTTCTGAGAATATCTCCAACAGTGATGTCACAAGCGTCAGTGTGCAATGAGGCAGCAAGAAAGGCCAGGGCTGAATCCACTCTGATTTGCATATGAATGAGAGCCTATTACATTGAGAGTTCATTACATTATTTTTAATGGCCTGACACATTCAGTCATGTACTCAGTTAAAGCGAGGCTGAGCGGCATTATGGACACTCTCTTTATCCAGAGTTTCAGTGAAGACTGAGTGATTCTAAACCCTATCCAGTGTGTTCCTGCTGTTCTGAATTTAGAATCATAAAGATGGATAAAAATGCTGCAAAAGTGTATAAATTGGGCATTTCAACTTGAAATTAGCTGACAGCTTAGTATATTAAATATAAAAAGCACAGGCATTTTTACGAGTACAATGTGCAAGGTTAAGGCAAACAGTAATTGCTTTGGATGCAGAAAACAAAGTTGAGTCAGACACTTTAAGAGCCGTAACACTCGCCTTCATTCAACACACTTCAACAAACACACACACAAAATGTAGGACAAAGGATGTGTAAGCATGTTCTCTGTGCCTAAGGGTTCATTGGCTAGGATGAAGTGTCAAAGGTCAGCTAATTGTGCAGCTTCTGAAGGTCAGGGTAGGAGTGCACTGCAGCTACAACTGAGTTAAACGTTCAGGAGCACTGACCTCTGACCACTCACAAAATAACCACACACGGCACATTCCTGTCCTAGAATTGATTTACAATACATAGATCAACCCACCCATAATAGTACATTCAAATACAAACAAATATCCTGTCCAGACTGAATTTAGCATAGGCTATAGCCCTTATGCACCAGAGAAACAAGTTTACTTATTGAAGTTTTACTTATTGTAGAGTTACCGAAAATTAACATGAGCATTGTACAGATTCAATGTCATTACAAATGTCAGTAGACCAGGAAGAATTTGAAATGAGCGGTTCATTCATAAATCCTTAAGATCTTACCTTCATGCTGTGGAAATACAAACCGGAAGACAGAACACAACGAGCGCAACGCTGAAAGGGGGCACGGCTACATGAAGTCTATAAGTTTGTTATATGGCTCTCTGGAACACTTGATTCTGATTGCTCAAATGTCTTTGCATAATGACCAAGCTTCTTCTCGCATAAAAATAAAAATATTTTCTAATATAATGCAGCATTAAATCATTTGAAGGGCAGAGTAAACAGAAGGTCAAACTGCTAGAAAGAAAGGGAGTAATCTGTAGTATGTCAAAGCATAATATTTTCCAAAAATCTAAAACAGAAGGCTTTTGTGTGCAGATGACAGCATGGAATTGCTTTCTCTCTACAGTCAAACTAAAAGTAGCATTCAGAGTAAATCAACTCCAGGCTATAATGAAAGAAACGAGGAGATCGCTGTCTAGTGCCAAGGTTAATAATCACTGAATTTCCTAATTAGCTATTCGAGGCTGTGTGGGGGGGGCGGGGGGTTGTTCTGGCTGCCTGTCAATGTATCTGCCCTGAAATCTGAGAAAGAGGTTAGTCTCAAGATTTACCTTAATCACAAATACTTCTAAACAGTGTCCAAAAAAAAAAAAAAAAAAATATTCATGTCTGCCAATGGTGGGTGGAACTGAGAATCGAATGTAATATTAAGGCTAGGAAACAATTTCGTATTTGTTTTAAACAATGATTAAAAAAAAAAAAAAAAATTTACTTGCAGAAATTCAATTTGTTCAATCATTTTAGTCTTAAAATTAACAAAAAAACTAAACTACAAGCAATCATTTTACATGCTACAAGTCATTTGAGGCATCACAACAATAATGTACATTATGAAAAATTAATATTCATTTGCTTAAGATTACATTTAATAATATTAGTATTAGTTTTAAAAGATTAGTTTACTGAGCGTTATAGTATGGCAAAAGTAAAATAGGAGAAATTGCATGCACAATTAAATATCCAATATCGACTAATACAGCTAAAAATAAATAAATAAATAAAAAACCTCTAATATCTACAGAGCCCAACACATGACATGTGGACAAAATAATATATATCGTGCCACGAATTAAGAACTCGTTGGTTCTCTCATTTTAGTAAATCGTGGCCACGATTTACTAATTTATTTTTTTGATTTACTAAACTTATGTTTCATTTTTGATTTACTAAATTGTGGCCACAAATTAAAAATTTCTTACCACGACTTATTAATTCGCTCCCTCGATTTAGTAAATTGTGGCCACATTCTCACAACTTAATTCGTGGCCACATTTTATTAATTTGTTTAATCGTTTTAGTCAAATCATGGCCACATTGTACAAATTTGTTCCCTCGTTTTAGTTAAATCTAAACAATCAAAAAAAAAACTTGTTTTAATTTAGTTACCTAAAATGAGGGACTTAATTAAGAAGTCATAGGAACAAAATCTTAATTTGTGGCCATCTTGTTTTTTTTTCTCTCGCATGTCATGTAATAAAAAAAAAACCCAATAATAATAGTTATCAAGATAAAGCGAGTATTCAACTGGTCACTGTTTATGAATCAGCAGGTGTTCATCTCTGCAGAGCAGCCAAGCACTGATGTTTGAACTTAAATGTCAATTGAAAAATGTTTCTTAGGTACACTGTAACATCTCAATTCTACTCCCACTGGGGGAAGCTAGGTGTGAACAGAGGAGACGACTTCCCTCCCCACAGAAAGATGGATTACAGTGATGGATGGAATGTGATGGAAAAACAAAAGAAACCGGTGCTTTCAAAAGCGTTGCATTGTGTGCAGGTCAAAAAGAGCGTCCTGGGAAGAAGGGCACCACTTCAGAAATGATTAACAGCATTCTCCACAAAAGCTTCCTTTCCTAAACACACGCGGCAGGCCGATCTCATTAACAGGGTGTAAGCGGTCCATCAACGCTTTCGCCGAACTACCTGAGGACAGCTGGCTGCGCTACCCAGCAGTCCACTGCTCTTGCTGTTTGTGTGAGCAAGCCATCTTCCTCTGCTTCCTGTCAAAACAGGAAATGAGCGAATAGGAAATTGCTGTATTGATGTGCATTGGCTAGAATCCTACTCTTGTTTCCACAGTTCAGAAAACAGGGATATGAAGGGTGTGACCCATTGCAGGACACTCTATGGTGTTATTTATATCACTTCAACATGGAACTACGGTCAGTTCATTTCCCAGGAATTCATTTTGACTGTGGATCAGATATTCATGACCGAAATATGTAAAGACCACCTGCCTCTAGCTAAAGCCAAAAGACAATTAACGGTGTGTTCACACTTGTAGTTCGGTTCTTTTGGTCCAGACCAAAAAAGAAAATACATTTAGTCCTGGTTCACTTAGCGTTCACACTGTCATTTTTAACACCGAATCTAAAGATACAAAACAAAACAAAAACAAAAAAAAGTGTAGAGTTTAATGTGTCAAAACAGTAAACAAAATAAGTATCAAGTCTTTCAATATCAATAGTACCGAATCGGTAGTTGTCAGATATGAGAATTCCTGAATATATGAATACTTGAAATAGCACCTAAACAAACAATCACTGTAACTTTATTTCTCATAGTTAATTTCTCACATTTGCAACATTATTTCTCATAACTGTGACTTCATTTCATTTTATCACATTTACCCATTTTATTTTTACATTTCTCTGAGATACAAATGAGCCCCTAGAGGACTTGATGGACAAAATTTGAGATAGGAGTGAAAATTATATTGCAATGCTTTCGCGTTCCACAGAAAAATTTTACATTCACTCACAAAAAGCATTAAAATATTTTTTTTGCCCCATTTAAAATTATTTCCATCACCAATTTTGCAAATTAACACAAATGTTTTGCAAGCAAACACAAAAATATTACAATATTTTTTACTCCCATCACATATTTTTTCCATCAATGTTCCTTTATGGACTCCATAGAAATGGGTTTCCATATAATGCAAAAAAAAAAAATAAAATAATAATAATATTTTTTATCTTTGTTCCATGGTTTTTATTTGTTCTTTATTGCTTTTAATTTATTTCTTTGTTGTTGTTTTTTGCTTGTCTTATTAATAACTGCTCAACTGACAAACAAAAATAACTATTTTATTGTATATATGTTTATTTTACCATTTAACGTTTTAAATAAAGGAATGTGTTAATTAGTATATCCATTTTTTATACTAAAAATGACATCAAAAATCATGAAATTTCACTTTTAATGGTGACAACTACTGAAATGTTGGTATTCTGACAACCCCACCCTCGGCAATGATATCCAGACAGACAGACAGAGTGCCAAAACAAAAGAAAGAAAAAGAACAATGCGTACATGTATGCGTATGCTGTGTGTATGTGTGTGCTTAAAGCATCCTAATGAATGTATTCTGCTGTCTGCATTTACGGGTGGGAGGTGGAGCAGGGGGGTGGCATTCACTTTGAAGGCCATAGTTTGGTGTTGACAGGAGTTCCTCCTCTCTCCACACGTGTTTTTTTGGGCAGTGTGTGTTCCTTTCATGTGTTCAGGAAGCTGCTCACGAGGAGACACAACAAGCCCCTCACTTGCCTCTCTGATCTTTACTGGTCCATTGTTCAAGAGTTAATTAAGAATCATGCAGCACGGCACTACATACATACACTCTCTCACACGCCCCTCAAAAACACACAGACAAAACAGATTCAATTCTTTATTTCTACCCGCAGGCATATTTGCATTTTTGATGCTCAATTTAACTTAATTTAACTAAGTTATGCCCATGCAAAACACACGGCCATAATGCTAGGGTGTTCTAGGCAAATGCCTGACGGAAAAAAAGAAAAACGATAACTATAGCGATAACTATAACAATAAAGTTTTAATAAATATAGCTGCGAGCAGCAATTATCAGGGTTCAAGTGCGTAAAGACCTTTAAGCACATTAGAGTTGTCAAAAGTACCAACTTTGGTACCTAGTCGGTACTGAAATTTAAAAAATGTGGCGCTTTGAGCGCTGTTGAGCAGATTCGTAAACACCTCTGATTGGCATTGAATTCATGGCTCATCGGATATGTCTGTGATTGGCTACAACGATCAACGCTGTAAAAACGTTGTAAATAGTCATCAATGAAGCTCTTCACCAAGCGCTTACACAGATACACACGGGAGCGTTTGAAAGCAGGCGTCTATCACGGACCAGTCCGCTGATAGACGCCTGCTTTCAAACTCTCCCACTCCCACTTTCAAAACGCTTTCAAATTCAAACACTTCCACGTGCTTTCAAACGCTGTCGTGCGTTGATCATTGTAGCCAATCACAGACATATCTGATGAGCGCGTGAACACAATGGCCAATCAGAGGTGTTTAAGAATCGGCTCAACAGCACTCAAAGCGTCATATTTTTACAATTTCACTACCGATAGGTACCGAAGTCAGTACTTTTGACAACTCTAAAGCACATGAGTAAAAAGGAATTATGTTTTAAATAGCCCGTAATCATCTCGATCATAGATGGAAAAGACCATTTACAGCCAGTACAGGCAATTTACCATATGAAATGTATGGTTTTTAAAACTTTTTAACAGTTAACAAGGTTGAGCCAAAAACCTAGGACTAGTTCGCCAAAGTTCGTTTTTGAAATAATCTCCAATATTTAATGAACAATTCGATGGACAGTGGCGGTCTTAGAGGCAAAGTTGCTCAGAATGAGGAGCTCTATCATATATATATATATATATAGTACATATATTATATATATACAATCCTTTACGCTCGTGAAAAACGCGGAGGCACCCCCCACCCCTCCGATTTCTTTCAAATTTCTCACAGACCACTAGGGCCTTGAGTCAAACAGGCCCAGCGAGTTTCGTTACGATCGGCCTCCGTTAACCTTGTCTGATAGCTGGTCAAACTTCATTTGGCCACTGCCGACTGCTTTTTTCGAGATAAGCAAATGTCCTCAAACGCAGTCGTGACACCTTGGACAAAAGCCGCTTTTCCACCGTCGGGCCGAACGGTTCTCATTGCGTAACCGTTCCATTCCGTGCCGATCTGGGCCAGCTGGTACGGTTACGGTTTCATTTTCCACTGTGGGGCTGATAACGGCCGTTATTTGAAATGTAATGCAAAAGCGTCAGTCGTTGCCTTGGTAACGCAATGGTTTACTGCTTATATGAGATGTAAATAATGACCGCGTTATGGAGGATGTAAGATATTTCTTTAATTTTATTATTAATTTGTGTTTACTTTGCTCAAATAGAGCACTTAGCCAGGTACGGAGAAACTGGTAGCCAGGCAACAGACAAGTGACCAATCCTGAGTGGCGATGTCACTTCACGGATTCTACCAGCACGATTCAGCGCAACCGTGCCGAACCAGGCTCAAATGGAAACACAACTGGAACCGTTCCTTACCATTCTAAGAACCGTTCGCCCGACGGTGGAAAAGCGGCTAAAGACACCGCATTCCATTTTTCAAGTCAATCAGACAGGGTTGCACAGTTATTGCCATGTTATACTTTTTTCCATGTTATAGCGCCACCAAGTGGCCAGTTGCCGCATCCTTTTTCACACAACCACAGAATGTAGTTAGCTATGTGTGCTGAGTTTGGTGAAAATATCTTCTTCCTTTCACGAGTTATGGCCATTTTAGCAATAGTGGTTCCGCCTACTTCAAACAGCCCTTAGAGACCGTGAATCAAAATTTTGAAAATTACTGACAATCAGACTCCAGGGAATCTTGCTGCACTAGTTTGGTTCCGATCAGGCTCAAAACCTATGACTAGTTCGCAAAAGTAGGTTTTTCAAAAAAATCCAAATTTGAGTTTCAAATCCAATGCATTTTGTCCACCTTGAGCCAAGCATTCCAGTGATATAAGACACTTGAGTCTACGCCTAACGGTTGAGGAGTTCTGAGCCCCCGTCAGGCCGATCGGGGTGAGCCTCGGTGACGCTGTAGACATTGTGAGTATTACCAGCCCTCAAATTTTCAAGTCTCTACAACTTACAGTTTGGTCTGCCCGATCAATTTTAGGGGAGAATGCTGATCCTTGGAAATTTTAACAACTATGCGCTTGAACCCATAATCATCCAAATTTTATGAGAATAGGCAAGGTCACACCACAGCTATAAAGATAACGACACAGAGGAACGATATATTGTTTGGTATGTCTGTCTGTCTGTCTGTCTATCTATCTATCTATCTATCTATCTATGTCGTTCTCTCCATCCATCCATCCATGCATCCATCTATCCATCCATCCAGTAATGCCTATAAACCTTCAAACTTAAAGGCCTTTTTCAAAATTTTCAAACACGGTTTTCTTAAGCCAACATTTAAAGTAAGTCTCGACAAACTCCTCTAGTTAAAAACATATTTATGAATTCCAAATCATTTTAATTCCAATTCCTGTTTGTTTCCTCAATTTCCCCAACTGCTAAAACTAACTGCACTTCCAAAAAAACATGAAAGGATGAAGACAAACAACTCTATCAATGGCTGCTGGCTCAGGTAGTGTGGGAAAGTAGAACACAAGATTGCTCCACACCACCCATTGACCCTTTACTAGCATAACAAGCGTACATTAATAGCTGCGTCACTGATAATTAAACTCCTCCTTTAATGGAAAGACCACAGGGATAACATGCAACTTGTAACTGTAACTGCTTTGAGGCTGCGACTTCACAATCCTGTGTGAAACTCCCGGCTGCGCTGTTTAAGTGTCCAAAAGTGACTAGCTTTTACACAGAGGACCGGAGAGTGGTTGATGTCTGTGGGAAAGATAGCAGTGGGGCTCATAAAGGGAGCTGTGAAGTAAACTAACTGACACACTGCAAGGATAAAACACAAGCTCTCCAGGACCAAGCTGCAATCTGACATCATAAAAGCCCGCTGTAGTAACCTCAGGCTAGGAGAAGGACGGTAGATTTTTGACATCATAAATGGTGCTATGGTAACAGATGGGCTAATACAGAGCTGCTTTTGTTGCGACATCATTAGCAAGGCCATGGTAACAGATTGGGTTATACAGAACACTAGCAAGAGAGGCAATTACAGGCCAACCAGCAGTCTACTATGGCAATGACATCATAAATATGACATTTGTCCCAAGTTTTCAAGTAACAAGCTAGTTTTTTCTAACAAGCAGAACTTTAGCATAGCAAAATGCTACATCTCTGTCTTTGAAAGAACGCTAGCTGAATAATCAAACATGCTCTCCAAACACAGTTCATTCAGACATTAAATCGGTTCAATCAGACAAATTAAGTAGTTCAAAAAACGATTCACTGATTCACAATCATTTTAGGTCTGTTTTATAGCAAAATATATAGCTAAATGCTAACTGTTACCGTGATTTTGATTCATTTATTTCAATTAGGGTGTTTTGCTAGTTGTTGTTGTTGTTTTTTTGTTTCTATTTTAGTACTAGCCTAACAGTAGTTAGCTACTGTTTCCTAGTAAAATGAATACTTTCTCAACAGTTTGTCTTGACTGCAGTTTAAATTATTTGTAGATTAGCATGTTTTACGGTAAATGATTCTTAAACCAAGTTTAAAGTCAAAGTTAAAGATGATTCTTGGCTGCATCTTTAGGTCTAGAGCAGCATACCTCCCAGGTTTTATCAGAATAGTCAAAAGAACAAAATGTAAATTGCAGGAACTGGTTTAGGAAACTTTCTTTGTCGGTATATGACTAACCCTTGCCTCCTGGCGGGAAAACAAAATAAGGGCCAAGATCTGGCACTCTGACAGCACTCAAAGACATGCAAGTGATTCATTACTCCTATTCTGTCATTTGCTCTAATCAAAGTTCAAAGAACATTAGGCCATTACTCATAATAAGCCATTATAATAAAGTGTGATCTTCAACTATGTTACACATTATCTTACAAATTATCAAGTTTTACATGTCCATCACATAAAAGAAACTCACTATAGTTGAAAGAACAGATAGTAACCACACCAAGAAAACAGAAGTGATTCTTATCCACTCTTAGTCATAAAAAGTCTGTGCAAAATGTGAGAAGAAGCCAGATGCCATGAAATTACATGCCTATAAAACAGAGATTAGAAGATCTTTGCAGGAAGTTTCGATTTATCATTCGATGACAGTAAAAGACTAAATTAGGTGATCAACTTTTTACTGTGGAAGAAACGGAGAACTAGCTGAAATGAACTCAAGAATCAGAAACTTTAAAGTAAGAGTTAAGTGGTTTAAGATTACTTGAGAGTAAATTACATTACTGCATGCCTTTCCAAGCAACAAGACCAGTGGTTCTTAAACTGTGGTCCATAAAAGATTCAAAATGTTGGCGAGTTCATTGGCTAATTTGTGTTCCGAAGATGAACAAAGGTCTTACGGGTGTAGAACTACATGAGAGTGAGTAATTAATGACAGAATTTTCATTTTTGGGTGAACTAATCCTTTAAATTGACAATGAATGAACAATAAATGAATTGACTGTATAAGCATATATTTGTAATACATGTTTTCTGTTGTCTCATTTCACTAACACAACTATTAGAGTTCAAACTTTCTTATTTATACATTCTTTTGATTTTGAAGTTAAAACTGGGAATTGTTCTGAGGTAGTTGCTGGGGTTGTAGGTGGTCCACAATTTTTGTTTTACCTGGAAAGTTTGAGAACCTCTGAACTAGACTATTATCCAGACAGACAAAGGCTTTTGTTTAACTCAGTGAATCCCGTTACCAAAGCTAAGACAAATCATTTTTACTGTAATGGCTGATTAAATCTTCCATCTTTGAAAGAAACCTTTTCACAGCAGAGTTATCATAGAAGAGCCTGAATCAATTCTGAACACGCACACACGCTCAAACACAAAAAGAATAAACGATTATCATTCCATGATAAACCAGCATATTTTTATGCAAAATCTCACACACAGACTCGCATGATAACATGCTGCACCACACACAAAGAGGAAGACAGTGAAGCATGAAATGAACTTAGGTGTGAACTTTGACGGGCATTTCCTTGCACAGATTTATGGGGCCCACATATCACAATGAGTTCTGCAGAATGGAGAATAAATAAGGGCTTACAAGAGGCATCACACACACACACTCGTATCATGCTTACACATGCCAAGCCAAACACCACAGGGGATCCTGCCAAACTTACATGTATGCCAACAATACAATGACAGTTTGGGCTGACAGTTGACCCACTGACCAGCAGACACTAACACTGATGTCAAGGCCGGAGTAGCCATAATGACGTCCTTCCTTCCAAATGACTTTACAGTTGTTCAGGTTTGTTAAACGGTAGCCAGTCATGGCAGGTCTGAAAACAGTAGCCATATTCTTTCAACAGTGGCTGCAAATCTAATCAATCCCTTTTGTTTGGGCTCATTAACATTTTAGCTATTTGCTATTGCTAGTCAGGGGTAAGTGTATTAGAGGGAGATTTCTGTAGAAGGTTCCCTCTGGTGGAACGAGAGAGGTGAGGAGGCTGAACTGTCACAATCTGCTTCTGCTAAAAGTACTAAGAGCTAAAATCAACTTTCATATGGACCTCATATCTTACGGAGATTTATTTAATCACTTTTGTTTGGGCTCATTAGCATTTTAGCTATTTGTTATTGTTAGTCAGAGGCTGGTATATTAGAGGGAGGGAAATGACTTTAAAGAATTCTTGTGAATATTCCCTCTGGTGGACTGGAGAGCAGCTGCTGGCTGAACTGTCATAATCTGTAAACGTCAACATGAAACGGAAGTTGTGATGGTCTTTTCTTTTCTGTTGTGACATACATCCGTTTGAAACACAAGAACAAGAAAAAATGTAGGGCGGGACTTGATTTTGTCCATCAGGAATTGATTGGATCGTTGGATGGTTGTGGTTTGCTATTGGTGGATCTCATGTGAGTGACAGGTTGCCCCGCCCTCACACCAGTAAACACATCATCAGAGAGCAGAAGAGATGTCACTGCAAGAGGGAGGGGTTATTTTGATTAAAGGGTTAGTTCACCCAAAAATGAAAATGATGTCATTTGTTACTCAACCTCATGTCGTTCCACACCCGTAAGTCCTTCGTTCATCTTCAGAACACAAATTAAGATATTTTTGATGAAATCCGATGGCTCAGTGGGGCCTCTGTTGCCAGCAATGTCACCTCTCAAGATCCATAAAGGTACTAAAGACATATTTAAAACAGTTCATGTGAGTACAGTGGTTCTACCTTAATATTATAAAGCGACGAGAATACTTTTTGTGCGGCAAAAAACAAAATAACGACTTTTCAACAATATCTAGTGATGGTTTCAAAACACTGTTTCGAAGCTTTACGAATCTTTTGTTTCAAATCAGTGGTTCGAACACCAAATTCATGTGATTTCAGTAAACGAGGCTTCAATTACGTGATCCGAACCACTGATTCAAAACAAAAGATTTGTAAAGCTCTGAAGCAGTGTTTTGGAATCGCCCATCATTAGATATTGTTGAAAAGTCGTTATTTTGTTTTTTTGCCACACAAAAAGTATTCTCGTCGCTTTATAATATTAAGGTAGAACCACTGTACTCACATGAACTGTTTTAAATATGTTTTTAGTATCTTTCTGGATCTTGAGAGATTCAGTGACATTGCTGGCAATAGAGGCCTCACTGAGCCATCGGATTTCATCAAAAACATCTTAATTTGTGTTCTGAAGACGAACGAAGGTCTTACAGGTGTGGAACGACATGAGGGTGAACAATTAATGACAGAATTTTCATTTTTGGGTGAACTAACCCTTTAAAGATGTTCATGGTTAAATCATCTATAATAAATACTAAAATATTCCATAAAAAATAAGAATGGTCTATTTTGATTTTAAGGTGACATAAAACATGCTAATAGCTAATAAAATTGGCAGCCTTTGGCTGCATCCAAAATTGCCCCATATTCCCTACATTACTTAACTAATTAAGTTAGTAATTAAAATGTGTGAGCAAATTCGGACACTGAGTGCACGTGATGTGCTACAGACGCCATCTTCTGTCAAGATGTGGGAATTCATTCAGCACAAAGCTAACATTGCATGAGTATTCTCTTGCGAACAGCTGTTGAGTAAACATCCGTTGTACACTTGTTAATGAGGTGCATTATGAGATTAAATGAGTGCGCTTGATAATGTCCACAATGGTTTTGGACACCACTACAAATGATTATCCACTCAAATAGTGCTCTATATAAGGGTATAGGGGGCAATTCTTGTAGAGGAAGGAAGTAACTTCCTAGAATTCTGGTGAAGGTTCCTTCTGGTGGCTTGGAGAGGAGCTGCAGGCTGAACTGTACAATCTGCTAAAAGTGCTAAGAGCTAAAACTAAAAAAAATCTACTTTTAGTTGTACACTAGCATATAGATGGCCTCAAATCTCACAGAGATGGATTAAAAGCCACAAAACTCCCATTTTGATTTCATGCGGTTATTTACAATAACATGAAGGTGTCGTGTAGCTTCTAGTTCAGTCTCTACAAGAAATGAGTCATCATTAATGGGCCATGAGAAAGGCACTTAACCTCTGGTTGCTCAAAAGCAAATGTCCTTGTGCTGTTCTATGGTGACATCATGTCAAATAGGTTACAGGAAAATGATTCCAGAGGTTATGTGGTGATAACTAAAGATTCTATTCTATTCTATTCTATTCTATTCTATTCTATTCTATTCTATTCACAATGTCATCTGAACTTAAAAACATGTTTTTTGTACTGACCACAATGTGTTTTGTGTGGTGAATTATTTGCTTCAGAGTATGAAAATACTTTGTCTAAAGTAAATTTTGCATCCTAAAGCAAAAACGGTTGAGAACCACTGGATCAAATAACATACTTCAATTTCCTGTGCTGAAAATTCACTCAGCCTATGAGACATTGCACTGATCAGCTGATGGCCATATGTGATCAAATCTACATAGTCAGAGCTGGTGCGATATGCTGCATGCTTATGTCTTATCTGCTAGCCTGCAGTCGGCCTGACATTTAGTGTAATAGCAGGCAGGACTGGACAGAGAGAGGAATGACAGGCAATAGCAATTACGTTGGTTAGAACATTCCTGGATGTTCTTTTTCCACACAGATTCAGTCGTGTGGATTCCCAAACAGTCTGACACCACACATATGCCAATGCACTCGAGCATTTATGCACACACAGTTACACAGCCTTCAGCTCAAGCCCTCTTCAGTCTGTTTCCTGTGTCACACCCTACAACATTGAGAAGTTTCCTCTTGCTGTTGGCAGCCTGGGATAAAATACAGAATGAGAGAAAGTATGGCTATAAACTAGCCAGTGTGAACTGTTTTTTTCTCTGACATCTTTTTCACTGCATATCCTGCAGCAGTGTTTGAACTGAGGACGGAGGAGGGGGGTGGCTGGAGAGACCCCCCAAAAGCTGAATTTGAACACTGTCCTGCAGTGCCGCAAGTCATAACTGGGGCTGCATCTCTCTTTTTGAAAATATTTTCTTTCTTTACATTACATTAATTAATTTTTTTATTTATTAGCAAACTATTTCACATACAGTAGTTATATATATTAAAATTTACTAAAATAAATTAATATTATAAAAATATCTTTGAAAAGTTTGAAAATGTTTTTTTTTGAAGAATTTTTTATTTTTTCCTATATATCCAAATACTTTTTTGGCCATTGTATATTACTTTGTTGTCATTTAACCTCTAAAAAAAATAAAATAAAATAAAAATAAAAGTCAGTAGATACATTTGAAAATAGGTTGAATTAAGAAATTGATCTGACTGGCAAAAGATAAAACCACTTTCACCAGCTCAAGTCTTTCTATAAAACCAATGGTCAAGAGTGCGTTCAAAAAAGAAGCCCATGTGCCTCTAGAGGACAAAAGAGGAACTACAAGTGCTTCAAGATTTATATTTGACAGCTTCAAACAACATGTCTGAACAATCTACATAAAACAGTAAATAGGCCAAAGTCTCAATATGCAAATGACCTCCTTAGAAATTTGTTATGATACATATATATTTGCGAGCATCCATACATGCCCTAAGAAAGACAAATGCAAAACAAGAGCTTTGTTTCAACATCAAAGGCCTGAGACTGAGAGTAAAACAATTTAGGAAGAGCTTATCATAGTCATATCAGCTGAGCACACAGCTTAACAGTGAAACAGCCCGGAAGCAAACAATGAGTTTAAACACTCACTGATTGAGAATCAGATAGCAGGGCTGACCGGAGTAAACATCAATAATGCAATGTAGTACTTGGCTTTCTCAACCCATCATTTCCTGTGGTTTACATTCTGGTTTTCCTATGGTCGGCGTTGGGTTGAAAGGTTAAGAGGAAGACAAGAGCGGCATGCATAAAACGTCCATCTCCAGATTTGGAGGTCTGAACCTCTGTAAGTTGAGTGAACCCAGCGCTACAGACACACACTGTTAAATATTATTCAGACTTACCATTCGGTATTAAAACGTCACCGGTATTGACGGTTTCACAGGGGCTGACCAGTTTACAAAGTCATGCTGTCATGGTCTTTCTGGATTGAGGTATATTTTTTTAATTATATTATATTTTATTTTGGGGATTTTTTTTAGGAAAAAACTATTTGCATTAGGGTCAATGACACTGATCTATTAAATAGATTTAAAAAAAAAAAAAAAAACATTAAAATGCAATTAATTCAAACAGTAAACTGAATACACCTCTTCTATGATGAACATGTTTTTAAATTCGGAATCAAAATTTATTTTGATATTTTATGCCATAAATGTCAGGATAATATAAATGTCCTGATATTACAATCAAGAAAACCTTTAAAAGAATGAATTCTTGAAAAAAAAAAAAAAAAACTTTTAATTTAATTAAAATTTAATGAAATTTAATGATTTTATTTTAACAAAACTGCTTCACTACTTATTAATATTTCCAAAAAAATGTCTGTCATGTTAACAGGTGTGATCAAAGTCATTTGCAACCAACTTGCATAAATATGCAGGAAGCAAAACATGACATCATTGTTTTAGTTTAAAAATTGTTTTGTGGTGCAACTCAAAAACTTGATGGTATTTATGAATTAATAATGCATGATATTGTTTAGAAATACTTGCTACCTTGAAATATATATATATATATATGTGTGTGTGTGTGTGTGTGTGTCTATAAATATATATATAGAGAGCGAGTAAAAATATAAATAAATAATAATATATTTTTTAAATAGTGTTTAAATTTAAAATAAATACATTAAAAATGTCAACTTTTCTTGAAATTTTAAAAGTTTTTCAAAAGTATATGAAAGCAACATAAATACAAAATGTACATTTCTAAGAACTTGGCATGTGTGTTTTAAAAAAAGATTTTTCTTTTTCTTTATCAGGAACAGTCTTATGTCATTGACCCATTAATCATAAAATGCTTTTCTTTCAAATAACATCAGAGACATGTATTGAAAAGACAATTCAAGGAATCAGGTGTGGGTTGACGTAAAAATGTTTGACGGATGCCATCCGCCCCATGTTCGTCACAATTCTCCTGTTGTTACATTCTGATAAACGGCTTTTAATTTCTTGTAAACTCTGAGCATTCGAAAGTACGTGAAAAAGGCACAGGAGCAGAACTGAATGAGAAACTAATAAAGGCAATAAAATTGAGTGATTTATAGTGACTGCTCTGGCATGTGCTATAGGCAAACCTCCCCTGCAGGGTTAAGAGTGAAGAATGGAACGAGCAAGTCGAACCAGGACTACCAGTAGACCTTCAACTCCACTCCAACCAGCCTCGCTTCTCGTGAGAACCGTGAGCTTTTCTCTGGTAGGGGTGTGAGGAAATAATTAAACTCTTTGGAATAAACATTCAAACAATGCCGTTGGGCATGCAGTCACATTTAAAGTAAAATGAAAACGCAGATGAGCTCACAAAAGCATAAGGCTTATTGACACATTTCAACCTATTAAGCAACCTGAATATTAAGATGAACTCATGACAATGTCAGACTCATTGACGCATTTTACTCTATAAAAAGAGGATACATTCAAACATTCTTGGCATCTATGGTTCCATAAAGAACCTTTTAAGGGATAGTTCACCCAAAAATGAACATTTTGTCATCATTTACTCATTCTCATGTTGTTCCAAACCTGTATGAGTTTCTTTCTTCTGTTGAACACAAAAGAAGATATTTTAAAGAATGCTGGTAACCAGACAGATGACGGCACCCATTGACTTTCATAGTATTTTTTCCTACTATGGAAGTCAATGGGTGCCGTCAACTGTCTGGTTACCAACATTCTTTAAAGGCAGCGGCTATTTGCACCAAGTGCAAAATAGCAATAGATGCTATTTACACTAAGTGCAAATAGCTGTAGATGCTATTTACACAAAATGAAAATAGCAATATATTCTATTTACAATAAGTGAAAATAGCAATATATTCTATTTACACTAAGTGACAATAGCAGCATTTTCTTAGCGATATGCTATTTACACTAAGTGAAAATAGCGATAGATTCTATTTACACCATGTAAAAGTATCAGTTCTTTGCAATAAGAGTAAATAGTAATTAGATGCTATCTATACTTTATATCGGCAGATACTATTTGCACCTCAGTATTTTTGTACATTAACAGGATGCAATAATATCATAGAGTGTAAATGATTATAGTTATTAAAATTATTAAATGCCTTATTGGGAGAATAAAAACCCAGCCTACACCTTCCCCTAACCCTACCCAATAAACACTTTTAATATTATTAAACACTTGTTTGCAGTTTATTTCCACTTTTAGAACATTATTTTCATTTTTATTGAAAATAAATGCGAGCTCGTAAAAGGCGGATTCGAACCCGTGTCGATCGCGTTACAAGCCAGGTCTGCGAGCCTTACTCACTACTGCTGCGCCACTAAATATGTTTTGTTCCGCGTGTCTACTCTAAAACTTGAGGGCCCAACCAGACATTGGTAGGCAGAGCTAGTGTAAACAGAGTTTGCCAACAAGGGACGCTATTTGCACTTGGTATAACTTGGTTCTTTAAAATATCTTCTTTAGTGTTCAACAGAAGAAAGAAACTCATACAGGTTTGGAACAACTTGAGAGTGAGTAAATAATGACAAAATTTTCAGTTTGGGGTGAACTATCTGTTTAACATCCATGGAACCCGAACAAAAGTTTCGTTATACACTCTTAAAATAAGGTTCCAAAAGGGAGTTTTCACAGTGATGCCATAGAAGAACAATCTTGGATTCCACAAAGAACCTTTCAGTGAACAGTTCCAAAAAGAACCATTTTTTCTTAGTGTAAAGAACATTTTAATAAACTAAAGAACCACTATAAAGAACCTTTTGTGCAATGGAAAGGTTCCATGAATGTTAAAGGTTCTTCATGGAACCATCAAAGCGAATAAAGAACCTTTATTTTTAAGAGAGTGTCGAAAAAGGTTCTTCAGATTATTAAAATGTTCTTCACCTTATTGAAAGGTCCTTTGCGAAACCAAAAATGGATCTTAAAGGCCATTGCTATGAAAACCCTCTTATTTTTAAGAGTGTATGCGTAGAGTTGGAGGTTTTGCTTTTTAAAGTAGAATAGTTTTAAAATGTCATGTCTTTTCAAGCCTTTTCATAATACTCCTTCTGAGCCCTGGCATACAATACAACATCTAAGTGGCTTATGCAACTACAAATTGAATTGAGACAATTAGCCACTGCCCTTTAAAATATCTCAATCTTTATTGTCCAAAACAATGTAGTCTAATCAGGCATGGCCCACCCATTTTCATACTTTGTTATGATTCTTATCCCAATAGCAGCCAACCACACTGACCTTTCATGTGGCAGTTAAAGGCCCAGTGTCGCTCATACGCATATATAGACACACAGCTGCAGGGGTTAAGTGTTCGAAATGAAAACGGCAAACTGCAAATCCATCTAGCTTTGCTTTAGATGATCCTCCCAGGGGGTTTTTAGGAGGTCTGGTCACAAGAGAGTTGAAGGAGATGACTGACAGCAAATGAGAGCTAAGTATTCTCATTACAGCCATCATCTAAAGTTTCACACAGCATTTGAAGGACGGAGGAATGCAGGTGTTTTCGACCTGCCTTGTGAACGGGCTTTAAACTTCTTACATGTCACAACAGAGAGCTTATAGACCCTTAGAACTGTAGTGGTCATTATAATTGATGACAGCCATTTCAGTGCCTTTCTTTGGACAATGGAGATGAAATAACGGCCGCCCCCAAGCGCATATTCATCTTATTAAACGTGATACCATATACCGTGTAGTCCTTCATCATCACAATAATGGGATTGGGAACGCCACATTCCATACCACTAGATTGTTCTAACCCAGGTGCGAATGCCCTTAAATTTTGTTGAATGATCTTGTAATCGATGCGGACAGCCAGTGGAGTGAAAGAGTTTGACATTAGATGTCTCAGATTCATTCTTACCGGTTAATGGTTATCGTAGCCAGGCATATGATTTAGGGTTAACGCTGGCCATTTTTTAAATTGCGAGTCTTGGGTAATGTGCTGGAGCTTTGTGACTAGTTAAATGCCAATCATTGTAGGCAATGAAGTCTTTGTCCATTGTCCCGTGTTAAGCTTCCAGGCATTCCATCCTCAGGCATTGTTCAGGTGTTAAGTGCCCTGACATTGAAGTGAATGAACTACTGAGGGAAGAGCTTCTTTATTGTTTGAAGAGAAGAGACCATTCCTCACTGATATCAGGTGAAGGAATCACTGGTAATAAATAATAAAACAAAGGATGGCGCAGGCTGAAAGCAAACCTGGTGAAAAAGAGTGAAGCCATTAAAAGCTGTGGGGCGTAAAGAAAGACTAATTGCCGCCTGCGAGCGTGTGCTTGGCAGAAGACTGTAAAGAAACGGCCTGTCACACACCGGGCTGCAGTGCTGACCATGCATTTCCTGGAAGGAACTCACTTTTGAGCAAATTTTAAGATTTTACAATGTTTTTAATGAGGATTTCACTTGTGAATAGTTTGTTTTAGTGGACTTGCCAATACATACAAGGTCAGTTTTCACATTACAATTCATAACTCCAGTCCTGACGTTACATATGCGTCAAATTTGCTTTCAGTTATTAATGTACATGTTTCACAGATCCACCTAAAGTTTGCGTATTAGTCTCAGCCTTTCATAAAACACCCTTTGGAAATAGTCATATTTTCAAGGTACCAGGTTGCTACATTGAGCACCTGAGAATACAATTTCATTAAATTTGCCAAAATCTGAGAATTTCGTGCCATTAATTTGCATCATTTGCAGACAACCACTGCTGTGCAATTATTTTAATTTAATTGGTATTAAATGGTATTAAGTTAATAATAGATAAATTATTAACTTAATAATAAATAATTAATGTTGTCAACCGATTAATCGCGATTAATCACATCCAAAATAAAAGTTTGTGTTTACATAATATAAGTGTGTACTGTGTGTAATTATTATGTATATTTAAATACACACACATACATGTATACAGTCAAATCAAAAATTATTTAGACATTTTTGATATTTTGATATAGTGGGTGTAGGACACTATAGTTCATTTATGTAAGTGAGGATAGCAAAATAAAGTAAACTGTGACATATTATACCCAAATATTCTTCATACAGTGGACTACCAGTAAAACTGATAAAAATTTGGAACCAAAAATTATTCAGACACTTTGACCTGACCATGTTTTGCTTAAGTGTTATCTGACATAATTAAGATTCATTTTTTCTGACACAGTTTAACTCTTGTCATATTTTATTACCATTTATTTAAACTATAGTGAATAAACTGTATTAATGAATGAAATGTTCAAGGTGTCTGAATAAATTTTGGTATATTTAAGAAATATTTGCATGTATATACTGTATATATATTTATATAATTTATATTATATATAAATATAAATATTTTATTTAGAAATATAACAATTTTTTTCTTAAATATATACATGCAAGTGTGCGTATTTATATATACACAATAATTATACACAGTACACACACACAAACTTTTATTTAGGGCGTGATTAATCGCGATTAATCGTTTGACGGCACTACAAATAATATATTAAAAAATCTAACCGTATTTATTAAATAACTGTATTTATTGTGTACATAGTACACAGTTCACAATAAGTAATTAAGATTATTTGATAAAAGTAGAGAAATCTAAAGATGAGATATTTTATTAACAACCAATAAACACGTGCCATATGATGCGTGATGCATATATGCATATCATATAATTTTATTACAATAAATTGAATATTTTTATTATTATTACTATTTTATATTATTATTTGCTTGTTTGTTTTGTAATTTATTTAATATATTATTTAATATATAATATTATTTAATAATATTTTCATCTAACCTAACGTCACTTTAGATGTCAGTCAGTTCTTTTTATCACTGCCATAAAAAGACTGCAAAGTTTGCCTAAATGTTTTTTTGCCAATATTCAAAAGTCTGGCTTTACAAGCCTATTTGAATGTTGCCACTGGATTGTTAAACTACAAACAAAAAACACATAAATTTCAGCAATTACACAAAAATAATTGACCAAGAGGCCAGTACTCCTTGCCAACACAAGCTGGCGGGGAATAAATGAGCTCTAGTATGAACCACTGAAGTGCAGCTGGGTCATTAGGGCAGCCTGATATCTGAAACTTATTGAGTGCTGCGGTTCCCAGACTTTACCAGCAAACTGAGAGCAATTTTCATAATGAACATATGAGGGGGGAGCAGGTGTGAATCGCAATTGAAAATCACGAATAATGAAAACTCGACCAATTTAAACCCAGGATTTAAGCCTACAGGCCACCCACACTTTGGTAGGAGCTGATAAACAGTAACCCTCTGTAGCTTCTCATCTAGAACCATATCGCTTGAGTCTCTAAGTTCAGGTCAGGTAACCACCACACATCTCCAGCTGGACAAAGCATCCTTTCTTTTCCCAACTGCAGGGAAAGCAGGACTCCCATGGCCAGTGCTTCCACAGTCTCATTAAGCCATCAGCAGAGGGGCCGATAGAGGCGTAACCTCTCCGGCTTGACCCCATCGCTTTATCCCCCACACCTGGAGCAGACCACACAGGGCAAACAGCCAAAGTGAAACGGCCAGCCAAACTTGGGGTGATTTCAGATAACCACTGGTGATGAGAATGAGTAAGTACATTAGCAATCTCTGGAAGCACTAACCAAATAAAATAACACATCTTAGGGTGGGACGAGGTCATACGCATCCACCAACACCGATGCACACCCACACAAAAGCCCTATCTTTATCCCCTGAGGTAACCTGGAGAGAAGAGAACTTGAGGGGGGGTTCAAAGCAAACCGGAGGGCTTGTAATCCTACCTAAGCATGAGATCTCTCTTGAAACACAACCACAAAAGAAAGCGAAGGGAGGGGGAAAACCTGAGGCTAACCCAAGCAGCAAGTCAGACAACAATAAAAAGTCGACAGCCTATATTTAACTGTGGTGGGAATTTGGTGAGGAGTATACAGGAACACTTTGAATGCATGATGAAGGTCAACTGGGTCTCCACTTCCTCCACAGACTCCACAGCTAGTCCGCTCGACTGTTTTCTCCCCCCAATGTCGATGGACAAGGGGGGAGATAAGCATTGTTTCCCAAAACAATGGGCCACTTCCAATAGTCCCTCCCCTATTGACAAACTTGCAGAAACTGGCACTCACATATTCTGCATGAAAACAGTGTGTGAAAGTAAGAAAAGCTGTTGAAAACTCTAGAAACGGAAGGTTGTGAGAAAAAAAAAGTGGCTTTAGGAATGAGCTGATAGACTGTGAACACTCCAAACAAACAATGGCGAATGGTTTTATAGCTTCAGTTTACCAGCATTCAGAAAAGTGTAACGCGAGGGTGTCGACTTGGATGGTTTTGTGGTCTTGTGAGTTTGTGGATTACTTCAAAGTATCAGGGATTTTTACTTTCAGCTTTTGTTATACATAAGTGGTACAATGGAATTCTGTCCTCTATTTGATTGATTATTTTCCATTACTCTCCATTATAAATGAATTGGTTTTATAAATTAAAGAACAGTTAGTTTCAGGCATCAAACCTGATTGGTCGAGCAGCATTTCAAGAGTGCTGATATAACAGTCTGTCAGCACTGAAACTTTTCACTGTTTGCATCATGCCACTAATCTGTGTTTCCGCGTTCCAGACAGACTGTCAGTCTGTGCGTTAACGGTGGGGATTTTACAGAGACTCTTTCTGCAGGTTACATTGTTACAGTATGCTGCAGCAAGTGACACTCTTTATGAGTGAGTCATGGAGTAATACATTCAAGTGAATCATTCAAAAATGCTGATGCATTCAGAAACAAAACAGGTGGCTATCTTTATGAGTGAATCATTTGAATCATGCACTCAAATGATTCCCTTTATGAGTGAATCATTAAATCATTCACTCAACCGATTCATTCAAAGACACTGATTCATTCAGGAATGAAACAAGTAACTCTCTTTATGATGTAGTCAATTCACTGATTTTTCAGTGAGTCATCAAAACTCAGATTTTTTGATGAATAAAACAGATGACTCTCTTTAAAGGCCCACTGAAGTGCCTTGGAAAGTGCAGAATTATTCACTGTGTTGACGTAATTTCCAATGAAACAGAAAGACAGGGCGGGTTATATCTAGAAGCCCCTCACCTTTTTTCAAAATAGCCAATAGTGTTTCGCCTAGATAACAGCTCGGCCAGAGCCATTGAGCTTGTAAAACCCAATTTTCCTCATAATATCTAACTGTTTCTCCTCCAAATCTCCTCCATACTGCTTTAAAATATAGCATTTTTGTAGAATTCAAATATGTCTGAACGTTTTGTGGTCTGCGCCAACTCGCGCGTATGATCCGCTCTGTGCTAAGTGCTGTGTTAAGCGCTGCGGCGGTTCATGTGACAATAACGCGAAAACGGACTTCATTCGTGTCAATGGAAAGCATATTTACGCTGTCTGAATCAATCCCTATCCTCTATTTAGTGCATTCACCATGTAGAAACTAGTAAATGTGTGAATAAATGACCGATTTCAGCCGCAGCTTCAGCGTCTGTTAATAGTGTAGGAGGGGGCAGGACTTCAGATTCTAGAGAACATTTGATTGGACAGAAGATTTGATGAGAAGCTAAAGTCCGCGGTGATCTATTTTAGCGGAAGTGAGAAACTGTAAGTTTTGAATGCTTATATCTCCTAAATGCGAATTTTGTCATTGTTTTGGAACACACCAGCTTATTCATAACCTTAAGGCTAACATATTCATACTAAAAGCTTAATTTTAATTTCAGAGACTTTAGTCATTAAATCATTCACTCAAGCAATTTGTTTTAAAAAAAACTCATATTAATTCAGGAATGAAACAAGCATCTTGTTTTATGAGTCAATGAACCATTCGGTCAGCCAATTAGATCAGTGGTTCGTTCCTGATTCATTCAGAAATAAGTGATTGTGTTTATGAGGGAGTCATTGAATAATTCACTCAAGTGATTTGTTCAATAACACTAATTCATTCAGGAAACAAGTAACTCTCTTTATAAGGTAGTCATAAATCATTCACTTAAACCATTCATTAAAACACTGGGGTTTTTTTCAGTGAGTCATTTGATTCATTAACTCAAACGATTTGTTCAAAAATGATGATTCAATAAAGAATGAAACAGGTGACTGTTTTTATGAGGTAGTCTTTGAATCATTCACTCAAATGATTTGTTTAAAAACACTGATTTATTCAGATATAAAACGAGTGACTCTCTTTATGAGGTTGCCTTTGAATCTTCCAGCCAAAACGCAGATTTGTTCAGAAACTAAACTCGTTTCATGGTTGAGTCATTTAGTCAACTAATTTGTTCAATCCTTTCATTAATAAAAAAAAACATTCAGGAATGAAACAAGTGACTCTCTATATAAGTGAGTCATTGAATCATTCACTTAAATGATTTATTCAAGAGAACTAAATCATTTAGGAATGAAACAAGTGACTCTCTTCGTTAATTGAGTTGAATCATTTGACAAAAGCGCTCTTGCTCATGTGATATTGCTTAAACAGCACTAAAAATCTACAAATAACCTCACAATTGATAAGAATTTCAGTCAATTTAGTGCTATTTTAATAGTTCATTTTTTTCATCCAGATTGCTCTCTTTATATCATGCCCATCCACTTACAGCATTGGCAAGCACAGGGGCACATCACGCCACACAGCTGAGCTTCTCACATCTCACTCCAATCATCTCACTCAAAGGCTTGATGAGGCTTCATCACCAGTGTGACCATAAACCAAACATCCAGCAATAAGCCATTTCAAACAGCATTAATTTCAAACAGCATTTTAAGAAAGTTGTGTGGTGAAGCCATGATCACACTTTTATCCAAGCCTATATGCATTTCAGACAAATTATGACTTGAAAGCATTGTAAAGTACAACAAAGCCTATAGTTTGAAAAAGAGGTTGTTGAAATATTTGCTCTCTGTGAAGGTACAGTAAAAAGATTAACCTTTTGATGACTGGGTGAACTTTGTGAATAGGAGCCTGAATAGGATATCGGTTTTCTGATAAGGGGGTCGTAAAACTAGAAAGACAGGGCTTATTTGTGTCAACTTTTCATCAGATCATGAGATTTTACACAAAATGGCCTTTAAGAGGCATTCACTGCATTCCATCTGATTTATGTGAGGCTTTCACAATGCTTTGAAAAGAGCAGAGAGACAGAACGTAACAAAGAGAACAACTTCCAGAGCTTTGAGGCTCAGGTGAAAGTCAAGTGCTCCTTGAGACTAACAAAAGCTTCTTACTCATGCATTTCTGCATGAATCAAAGCAGATCCTTGAAAGATAACATTATCAGTTTAAATTAGTACTAAAAATACAGCAACAAGGTTTCCAATGCCTTGGATGTGCTTTGCAGTGGCATCAAAATAATGTTTTTACTCACTGACCTTTAAGGAAGCGGGGTCGGACAGAGCGAGTGCTTGTCTCCTCAGTTCAGCTACAGTCATCTGACACTGCTTGCACAGATCTGGCCTAGTCTCGTCCCTGTCTGATTCCGACACGCTCACGGCTCCTGCGCCTTCAGGTGGTGGTCTGCTGGCACACATTTCCTCCTCCGCTGACAGTCTCTTCCTCGGGCTCAGCTCAAGTGAGAGTGAAGACTCTCCGCTCGAACAGCCTTCCACCTTTTTGAAAGACAACAAAATCAAAATGCAGAAAGAGCACATTTTCAAACATGAGTCAAAAATGGCTAACTATACATTTAGAACGTTTACATTACAGTTAATTGCATATTTCCAACTGTTTATTAGACTACATTAATACAAGTAGCTTCACTACATAGTTCTTAACTTGTGTAAATACACGTAACATAAAAGTTTGGTTAAACTTTTTAACGTGTTACACGTTATTCAACCACAAACAGCAAACTTGGGTATTCAATTCTCAGCATCAGTTGAGGACTTACAGTTGACCGGCTCATCTGGAACTCTCTTTGCGCATTCCCTTGTGTTAAATCCGTCATCTCGGTATAAAAGATCAAAACACTGCGGACATCTAGTGCACTTTATTGCGCCTCTGTTTTCTACACACATTGATTAGGAACTCAGTTCATGGATAGTCAGTGGGAGCGCCAAGGAAAAAACATAACAAAATTCCCGCAAAGTTTTGCTTTGCTGTAGTTCCATGACGACGCGCGTACACGAGAGTGAAGTTTGACTGCTGTCAATGCATGTGCGCGGCTCGGTCACTTGGTTGGAGGGGTGGAGCTGCGCTTAGAGCGTTCAGTAGCTATTCAAACACTAATATGCTGTTTCAGATACTAGTTAATAGGCTGCCTGTGCTGCACAAACAAAAAGTGAAAAGAAAGCTGAAGTCACTGGATTAGTTGTGAAATTGTGAAATTAATTATGTTTTGTGATAAGGAATGTGCTTTAGCTCGTGTGAACCGAATCAAATGATCAAATTGTTTAAAATCTTCAACATGCATGCCTGATGTACAACGGTTCATAATAATAATTTTTTTATAAAATCATTTGCATTATTGTAAGGAACAGCCTATACACTCATTTTACTATTTTACAATTTCTATGTCTGAGATATAAATAAATAAATAAATGATTGCTTCTAACATAAATTACGTCATCTTTTATGTTGCGGTTCACTTGTGTTGACTGTGAGATTAGGGGTGTGCTGATGTCGTTTGCTTATTACTCTGGCGCCACCCTCTGGTATTTTTTTTAACTGCATCTTACAAACCTCTCGGTTTGCAAGAAATTGTGGGAATGTTTGAATATTTAATTACTCGTCGCTAAATATTTTATGTTGATGATGTATATGCTGGGGTCACGTGATTTTAAATTGCATCCCAAATACTGCCAATCTCCCGCCTCAAATAACCCACATTCAGTCCTTTGTTGGTAACAGCGCAACTAGTCCAATAAACCATCAATAATGCGCCGTTTAACGTGGGCGAACAAAACAGCAGAATCTACTGACAGAAATGTGGCTCTTTTTTGTGAGCGTCTGTGTTATCTGTAGCCTGTATTGCTCTGAAAGAACCTTTATTCGAACATTAATGTCAGTTTGTGCACCTTTATAGTGGTTAACACATCAGACTGATTCTGAGTTGAATTGCTGAAAAACTTTTAATCGAGCACAAAGTTCACAAAAGGATGAAAAATTATGTACAAAATGAAGGGTTTAAGTTGCGATACCACTTTAATATATTTTGGATGTTTTTAAGGAAGTTGCTAAAAGCGCGATTGATGGGGACGCTGAGAGCTGTTCGTGGTGCTGAAGTGTATAAATCGCCACACATCACCAATGATAACTTATTATTCTTATGAACCTCCAAATATAGCCTTTAAATATGACAATAAGTGTGTTTAAGCGAAACAACCCACATTGAGTCTAATGAGAGCTCTAAATGAGTCAACTTGTGGAGTCTTTTGTACTCTCAAATGCTGTGATATGCTTACCTTGGCTTTTCGCTTTAGCAGATGACTAGTAAATCCAAAAATGATGTCAGCGTCCACGAAAAACGTCCCCAAGTCAATCAGACTGGGCTTCTGCTTGTCCGCCCCAGATGACCCGTTAGAGTTTTGTAAATCCATTGTGCAGCTGTGACTATATTTCCTCGCCCTGCTTACAGTAAATGTGGAGAAGTCATCGCCGCGCTCTGGAGTTCCGAGTCATTTTACAGATGGCTCTCTCTGATTCCAAAGCAGTGTCATGGTCTTATCCAGAGGGTCCCTCTCAGGTACATCCAACTGTTGACTCATTTAGATCGTCCGGTTTTTGTTCCAAATTACTTGCCGCGTATAAAATCATACATCCAAATGTTGACACTCGTCAAAGCACTCAAGAACCCCATACAATCCATACATGATCCATGCGCTTCTGGCATACATCCTGGTTGGATAGGCAGTCCACGCCTTGTCTTGTCTACACTGCAGGTTAAGGAGTGAACTCGCGCGAGCCTGTTGAGGACTACCTTGAACAACTCCACCTCTTTCTCTCTCCCTCTCTCTCTCTCATCCTCGTGGCTAGTGTGGTCGCTCTCGCGCTTGATGCTCAACCAGTGCGCGCTCCTCGCTGCAATCCCTTGAGTGCGCTGTAAGTGACGAGTATTCTTCATTGCAGACAAGGCTGCTTAAATCATATTTACTTAATTTCTGACATTGCTAATTTGCAAAGCTGCTTATTGCTTAGTACTGATAAGATTCAATAGTTTTATGGGTGTTTTTAAAGGAACATAAGTGTGTGCTTGAGACAATATAATATTCTTAAAGGGTTAGTTCACCCAAAAATGAAAATTCTGTCATTAATTACTCACCCTCATGTCGTTCCACACCCGTAAGGCCTTCGTTCATCTTCGGAACACAAATTAAGATATTTTTGATGAAATCCGAGAGATATGACTCGTGGTCAGCACTTTCAAGGTCCAGAAAGGTAGGCTACTAAAGACATCGTTAAAACAGTCGACTTGACTGCAGTGGTTTTATGAAGTGTCAAGAATACTTTTTGTGCTCAGAAACAAAACAAAAACGACGACTTTATTTAACAATATCTTCTCTTCTGTATCATTCTCATACGCTGTTTATGTCAGAACCCTGACTCAGTATTGGCAGACGCTGTTCACGTGAGCAGCACGACGCATGTGTGTGATGTTGACGCAAGAGCCGGCCAATAATGAAGCATTGAAAGTAAACAGCATATGAGAATGACACAGAAGAGAAGATATTGTTGAATAAAGACGTTATTTTTGTTTTGTTTTTGCGCACAAAAAGTATTCTCTTCGCTTCATAAAATTAAGGCTGAACCACTGCAGTCACGTCGACTGATTTAACAATGTCTTTAGTATCTTTCTGGACCTTGAAAGCGGTGGTTAAATTGCTGTCTATGGACGAATCCTTTTGGATTTCATCAAAAATATCTTAATTTGTGTTCTGAAGATGAATGAAGGTCTTACAGGTTTGGAACGACATGAGGGTGGGTAATTAATGACAGAATTTTCATTTTTGGGTGAACTAACCCTTTAGTTTTTAGACATAAATATAGACATTCATACAATTATACATTTATAAAAAATGAATTTAAACCATTTATTTACTGAAAATGCGATCTGGCTTTAAAACGCCATGTAAAAGGAGAATGCCCTTATGTGTTTTGTTTCACGTCTAGTAAGTTGATCTGTGAAAGAAATTTCTGAAACTGTAACATCTATTTATTTACTGGCTTTGTTGTGGCGATGAAAGACTCATTTTAAAACTTGCCATTATTTTTAAACGCCAGATCCTTCAACACCAAAGCGGATCCACCAGAAGACTCCCTGGTGAGTGATTTCTGAGCAGCCGAATGCAAAACCGGGCTGTTATTGAGCAGTTTAAATACGAGGCTTAATACGCCAGATAAAGGCGGTTATTTGCTGTGCTTTGAAAGCCGAACACAGGACATTACTGCTGCCCTCTTAATAAAAAACTCTTATCTCGAGCATACAGAGGAGCATGCTGTAGATAAGCAGGCAGGCATTATTGCAATAATATACTCGTTCCTGTGGACTGTCTTTTGAAGGAGCGGGGTTTTGTCGGTCCGATTAAAGGGCATTAGGCAGTTGACTGTTGACAAGTCTGATTGTGAATTAGAAGTGATATTGGCTCATCAACTTGGCCCAATATACTAAGTCGTAAGTTGCATTGATAGCCAGCTCGCGCAAGGAGTGTTTCAGATTAGTTTTTGGATGGGGAAGGGGTCGCTCATGCATTAGTCCTTTAGGGCCTCATGATTACAATCCATTGTAAAGGTGATTTACCACGTACACAAGCCTTTCTCTCACTGTCCTCTTCGGGATAGCGCAGGGTCATCCCGACACGATGATGAAATTCCACGGATCGAGTCTCGCGGGAGCGCTGCTCGACATCTGCTGCCCTTGCGCATGTACGCAAATCGCTCCGGGCTCCTCATTAAGACTGTTGAAATATCTTCCACCCGGACTCAATACTGAGCTCCGCCAGTGGGGTGCAAGACGGAGCGTTTAGCGAATACTGCCGCTATTTAGGACGCGCCTCTGAGATCAAGAAGAAAGAAAGCGACGCGCGCCTGAGAGGGCTGGGATAAACAGAATAACTGATCGGATTGAACGCTCATGAATAATTTATCAATAACAAAGGACACCACTGAAGCATTCGATTGGAGCGAGTTTTTGGAGTGAATTATGAGCGGGGGGTGGTTTGGGGGGTGCCATATAAGCTTCAAACAAAAGGTTGCGGTGGATCTTGAAAGTTAGGGTTAATTAATTTTTTCCCAGTCATCTCAAGGCAAATTGTGTCCCAGTTTACCTGAATTCACTGTAGGCTACTTTCATTCCTGTCAAAAATTAAATATGGCGCTAGGTTTATTGGTTCAAAAATCAATTTGATGTGTATCTGGGACGCTAGGGGCGCCAAAAGACGACAAATCTTTGAATAATTATTTCCCGAAAAGTACTTAAAATTCCTATAAAATTGACTCCATGAATGCATGTTTTTTTTTTTGTTTTTGTTTTTTTGCTAATTAGCCCCGCCTCCACTCACTCGCACGAGCTCAGAGATCCACTTGGTCAGCTTACTGATATAGGCTAAACGCTGCACAGTGGTATCGCTTTATACAATGTCGGATACATAACGGTAATTAATATGATTAGCTTTTTGCTTGACTACATTAAAAATCGGTATCCTTAGAAATGCTTTGAACATCTTAGAACATCGGTGGAAAAAGGCATATTCATCATAACATCATAATATATATCATACACGATTTTTCACGATCTTCACGATTTTTCTTATCAAAAGTAAAATATACCAACCCGATCTCACGGCAATTCGTACGTATTTTACGAGTTGACAAATTCGTATGAATCCATACGAATGACCTACCCCAAACCCTGCCCCTAAACCTACCCATCACTGGGGTTTAGACAAATCGTACGAATTCGTACGAGTGAGGTCGTATGAATTCATACGAATTAGCCACCTCACAAAATACGTACGAATTGGTCGTGAGATAGCGTTGAATATACCGGGATAACCTGGCTTCTCTTGAGACTGCCCTACTTCAGAGCGGTCATAGTTAATGATATGCTAAAGCCCGCCGGCATGTTGATGTGATTGGTTACAAGGTAGTTTGTGACGTCAAAAACACCAGCGATTTCAAACTGCGTTTTTGAAACTGTCTTTTTTTCACTGTAGTTTTAAGGAGAAAATACTCAGCAAAGGTGTTGACTTATGAATTTGGGCATGGTTTATCTTAAAGCATATTAAAAACACCACATAGACATATAAACAACATTAAAAACTTCTGTACATGGAACTCATATATGCTATTTGATACTTAATCATTTTTTTTGCTCCGTCTGTGGCATGGATTAATCTTAAAGGGTTCCACTTTAATTTGCAATTCATGAGATGTTTCTCCAGTCCCCTCCATTTTGCCCCTCTTTATTACGAAACACATGCACAATCGATTTGTCCACAAACAGTTTGATATGTGTACAGTGGGTGTAAGATGCACAGCTTGGAGCCTCTCTGTACGGTTTCGTCAGGCTCTTTAATTAAAAGCAGGGTCACGGGTCGGTCTTTTGCTTGCTTAATGAACTGATGAAACTGTTGAGACGCGATAATTGTGACTATTGATTTGCATGACAGTTTGCGCTCATCTATGTTTGTTCGCTCTCGTTACCTAGGCGTGCCGTTGTCAAAGCGTAATACAAAGCGTTAAATATTAAGTCTCGGACAATTTAATCATGTAAGCAACCGAAGGACCAGCAAAGGCCGTCAATGGTCCCCAAGAGACTTAGGCGGTTCAGCACCACGGACAGCACACCACTGAAGACACACGGTCAGTTTGGTGTGCGAGTGTCCTGTTACCCTTTAGCTGTGAAGAGTGTTTTAGGGGGCACGAAGCTGATATGTTGATACTGAATAGGCAAAATGAAAATACAAGTTGAGCAACTAATTACTAGTCAGTATTAGGAGGATTAGAAGTTCCACAGGGAAACACAAGGGGGCACAAGAGAGAGTCTTTAAAAGAGAGATTTCTTTTAGGTTTTAAATGTCTTTAATATGTCAGATGGACCTATAGGCTACACAAGATGTGTAAAAATACTTAAATAAATAAAAGTCAATTTAAAAAAAGCTGACCACTTAAAAGGGAAACTTTTCTGGAATAGACTAACCCTATCCCAAACCCAACATTAATTTTTGGGATTTTAAAAGTATATATAGGGTAACATGGTGATAAAAATGCTATGCTATTTTTAATTTTGTGATTTTATCTGAATATGTTTATTTTGAAGTAAAAAGATAAAATTAGACCCTTGGGGTAAGATGACCCCTCATGAATTCCATGTACATTTCAGACATCTTTGCTTTCATTAAAACCTATTGGTTAGTTGGGTAAAATCATCCAATTTGATTTCACTGTTTCTATTATGACATATCTTCAATTAAAATATGGGCAACTAAAATGTAAATATTCATATGCCTATAAATAAGTCATATAATCATTTTACCTTTCAGATTAATCTCTTTTACTCGTATTCTGCTTTGTCTGTCATTGGTTATTCAATTATTCAACTAAATTGTCAGAATAAAATTTTAAATAGAATAGTAGTTGATTTAGTATTTTACATTAATTCCACTTTAAAAGTATATAAATATTAATAAGAATTATATCAAATTTAATTTATATAGGGGAAGGAGGGGGTCTTCTTACCCCAGGTGGGGGGCCAATTTACCCTAGTAGGGGCCATCTTACCCCTCTTTTAATATTTGACATTTTGTGCTATAACAACTAAATTAGCAAACGTTTCTATTTTTTCCCCTATAATAACACACTGGTTGATGTATCATCGTGCACATGCTAAACTTATATTTAAATATGTTACAGTTTAAAAGTATTTTTTAAAGGAGTGTTTTTAAGGGGGGCATCTTCCCCCATGTTACCCTATATATAGGCTAGGCTATACATACAACACACACACACACACACAAATACACACAAACACAAACACACACAAGCTCTAATTTCTGGGGACGTTGTTAGCAAATTTGTCCCAGGTTTTAGCTAGGTTAGAACAGACACCTCCAATCCCCCTAAAAAAAAATAAAAATAAAAAACCATTCAGACTTTTTAAACAGATTTCAGCATTCCCCCGTAATTCAAACGCAATTCCCCCTTTACAAGAAAGAAAGTGAGTCAAAAACATACAGTTTACACTATATCTTCGACCTCAAATACACAGCAAGCAAGTCTTCAGCATCAACAACCAGTACTTTTAACAAAAACATTTTACTCTTTATAACAATTTAAACAGTTTTAGTGGACAAATTATGTCATAATCCCATCTCAAGCGTTGGACTGACACCTGTTTAAATATTAAAAAGTTGTTAAACATTTATAGAGCGAACAAATCGTCCCAAAGCATATTATGATGTCATCTTTGTCCTAGAACCAATGACAGTGTCTCCCTGATCAAGTGGTCCTAAACATTTCACAATTTTGAGATAGAACTGTTGAACTGTTAAGAACCACTGCACCAGAGAAACCAGGAAAGACCAACGACATCCACATCTGAAGCTGTCCAGGACCTCCTCTTCAGCTTTAGCGGGGCTGTTCACACAGAACGCGTTCACTGCTTTCAAAAACAGCTAGACGGAGCGGGAAGTCTCAAGACGTGTTTCCAGGAGTTGAACTACGTTTAACGTAAAAACGCAACGCTCATGGTAGGCATAAAAACAGCGAGACATACGTAGAATGACGATTAAAAAACTGTGAAGACGGAACGCGAAAACACGTCCTGTGTGAACGGCCTCTTAGCATAGCTCGCGCCATAACTTTCGGGAAGGTATTTCTTCCTTAAAAAAACAATCTCTTCAATAACAAATATCTTGCGGAGCACCTGGTTCGCGTCACCATCCGGCATAAGCGTTCCAAGACAAGAAATGACTGATTAAAAAGCGCAAGCAGTTCTTCTGGAACGGTCTGGCCTCGGCAATGCAAAACTTGGGTGTGCAGTCTTTTATACTGTGCGGTACGTGGATAATTCACTCTGGGCTTTTCATTCAGACTGGAATGACGACTCTGCAGGTCCGACCGGCTTTTCTGGGTTCCTGGGCAGAAAGAGCAATCAGCACCGCATCTTACACGTCCGTTTTAACTATAGGCTGTTCCCTTAAAAGTTAAATTTTATAATCCTCATTCTTTATTATCAGCTTGGTCCAGTCAATATATAGTGGCCCCAAAAAGGATTTGGACACTTAAGCAGCACTTGAATGTCATGTGTTAAATAACAAAATATCTAAGTCAGCAAACAAATAATGCAGTAACCAGAGATGTAGTTCATGGCATGTTGTTACACTAATCTTTGACCACCAGAAATTGTTTAAACACCTTCTATTGTTATATAATAATAAAGAAATCTGAAATGTTTATATTGAAAAGTGTTGTACCATGTGAAGCCCAAATTATAACATATAATCAGAAAACTTCAATGTCATGATGCCCAGGTCATTTGAATCATCAACAGAATTCGATAGAGTTTTGTAGGCTGAGATTCTTGTGATTAAAGGAATTTGAAGAAGTTGAAGGTTTAAATCAAATGGTGTCATTTAGAGATCAGAGTTATTTATAGGTTTTCTTCATAACTGGGTTTTGATAAAGCAATATTTAACTTTGCAGATTGTAATAATGTTAAAGAGAATTGAAGTAAATCATTTTGAAAATTTCCTTTAGTCTTTGTGCTTAACACGGAATCAAACTTCAGCCTGCAATTAGTTAAAGTGTATTGAAGTAAATGATTTTGTCAATAAGTATTTGTGCTTAAAACATTATCTAATAATGTTGAAATTAGAAACAAAAAGTTTTACTAGTGAATCATTTTGTGCTTGGCAATTATAACAAGATAGTAGAGACATGCTGAAACTGGTATTTTTAAGAGCATTTTATTGATGAATCAATTTAAATTTGGCCCAAACTTTTCCTTTAGTAATCATTTAAACACGACAGATGACCACTAAACAAAACTAAAGAACAAAGAAAAACAACTGACATCACTGAATTTAATATCAATTCTGGTTTATGAACATACTTTTTTATAGTTACCCAAGGATAATTTGTTATTTTACTTTTTAAGGAAAATCCAAATAATTAATTAAACATGTAAAAAAAAAGTATATAAAGACATCAATACGATTCACTGTCATTACTCTGGCAAATGCTGTAAATTTTAAAATAAATAAATAAAAATATATGTTTTTAATGTGAATGTAAAGCATTTAAAAATACAATAATATCATCTTTTTTTTTTAAATGTATTCACATTAAGTAGACATCACTGATTATCAAACTTTCCCAGAAAAAAACAAACAAAAAAAACCTGAACAAAACAATACTTTCTCTTATTATTTTACAATAAAATTCCCCTGTTGCAGAGGGATGAGGTAAAAAACAATATACATTATAAATTTTTCATTTTTAAATTTTTCTTTAGTTTTGCTAAAAATGAGAACCTGGATGGACAATAACGGCAGGAAGTGACAGCAAGCAGGACGGCCTCCTCAAGATCTTGTTGGACAAGCAGTAAACTCGATAAACTTGCCGTTCTAGAGAACAGACAGACAGACAGAAAAAGAACAAGCGTGGCCACGGGGCTTTATTTATTTGTTAATGTGTTCGTTTTTCCTGAATTTGTACTTGAAACTATGGTATAATGTCTCCATATATACAGTCAAACCAAAAGTTATTCAGACACTAGATATAATTTTTTATATTTTTTTACTAGTGGGTGCAGGACACTATAGTTAATTTATGTAAGCAAAATAAAGTAAAATGTGACATATTATACCCCAAAATTCTTCATACAGTGGACTACCAGTAAAACTGCTAAAAATTTGGGACCAAAAATTATTCAGACACTTTGACCTGACCATGTTTTGCTTAAGTGTTATCTGACATAATTAAGATTAATTTTTTCTGACAGTTTAACTCTGAGATCTTGTCATATTTTATTACCATTTTTTTAAAAACTATAGTGAATAAACTGTAATAATGAATGAAATGTTCAAGGTGTCTGAATACATTTTGGTTTGACTGTATACAGAGACATACTGCTCATTAACGCAAATATCTAATCAGCCAATCACATGGCAGTAACTCAATGCATTTAGTCAAAACGATCTCCTGAAGTTCAAACTGAGCATCAGAATGGAGAAGAAAGAATATTTAAGTGACTTTGAACGTGGGATGGTTGTTGGTGCCAGACGGGCTGTGAGTATTTCAGAAACTGCAACAAATCTGCAGCAACTGCGTGATTCTGTCATGTCAAAATGGACCAAAACCTCTGAGGAACGTTTCCAGCACTTTGTTGAATCTATGCCATGAAGTATTAAGGCAGTTCTGAATGCAAAATGGGTCCAATCCAGTACTAACAACCTAATAAAGTGGACGGTGAGTGTGTGTATATACTGGAGTGCTGCTAGCTGTACTTTAGGGGGAAAAAATGTTCCCAAAGGTTATCAAAATCTGCTAAATCAGAAATATAGCTAAACTTTAGAAAAAAAAAATCATTATGTTTAAAGTTTATATTGCCTGAATGTGAATGGAATTCATGAAAGATTACAGGAAGCATGACAACATTTTCAGCATATCTTAACATACACATTTGACATTTGCTTTGCCAGCATAAGAGTAGTCATTTAGAAAATAATCACAAGCAAATATGTCTGATGTAACTTCACTGATAGCTTTATGAATGAAATGACATTGCAGGACTTGTTTATTTTTAGATATGGTTATGTTTTTCATTAACTCAATCAGCATCTTTCCATCATATCTAGACATGGTTGTGACTGGGTGATATGACTGCAACCTCATTTTATAAAACGGATTATTCTGACTCTAGATTCTGACTGGATGAGCCATGTTCAAAGTCATTGAGTTGATTCAATTGATGTCACTTATCAATTGTAAACAGCAGATTGTTCAGTAAACTAATAGTACAATAGTATTTGGTGGAAAATTGATCATTATGATTATTATTAATAATACTCTTTGAGCATTCTTGCTTTTTATCATATAGTCATCTGACCACTGTTTGCTTTGATGACAAAGTTCAACCATGAGTGCTTTACATATCTTTGGTGACATATTAGTGCTGACTGAAGGTTTGATAGGCCACAAGACACTTGTTGTCGTGTTTAGAGCCAAATTCCAGAAATATCTTTGCTGTTTCAATGTAATGTTGTTTGGGAGCATTTTAAAAGTTCATGAAAGTCCCTGAATGACTGGTCAGACGTGAGTGAATGCTACAGAAGAAGAGGGTAAGAAGAAATGTGTGAGTGTTTCTGTGAAAGAGAGAGAAAAAAAACAAAACAGGCACATCTCTGTTTCAGTATCTTGCAATTCATCACAAGAGAGGTGAGCTCCAGCACCTCCACAACATCCTTACTCATACAGACATAGAAATGTGAAATACAGAAAAAGAAATTAATTGTAGAAAGTCTTACGATTTGTCTACGACCCTCTACCATCCATTTAATTGAATCTGTGTAAAATTAACTACATTTTCACATTATTCAAAGAAAATGTGAGTGGTGCTTGATCATACAAAAGTTGCCAACATGATGCTTGGGTGTTGGTGGTGGTTTTGAAAATTTAGGGTGGGCTGTTTTTGGGTCACCATGATATTCTAGTCTACAGGGCCCAGTTTTTCAACAAGTTTGGATCAGGGATAAATCTGGATCAGAATGAACTGGAATTTGGAAATACCTTGTTTTGCTACCCAGGATCAGGTAATCCAACTTAATTTTGTGATGGTTTTTCAAACCAACATTGGATTGGATCAGCCTGATCAAGGTACAGATTTTCCAGATGACTATCACAATGTAGGCTACTAGCTATGTAATTATATATGGCTATGTATTTTATATTTTATATATATATATAAAACGTTTAGTTCCAGTCTTTGATTCTGATTGGTCAATAGCTGTGTTTTATTCATGATAAAACACATAACCGCTTCACCCAACGGTTCTGTGTATCACTACACAACACCCTTAGCAACCACTCTTAGCAACGTAAACTCTATGTTCTCAATTGATATTGTTCATTGAAGCTTACTGTATTATGTAGAAGAGTACTGTGAGAAAGAGATCGAGTGAGCGAGTTTATTACCTGCATTCAGATTTAGCATTTTCCTTCAGGTCAGTCCTATGTTCATAATAAAAAATCTGTTTAAATGTCCGATGTATTATCTTGTCCTTTTAACGTTTAAGGGGTTTTCACGTGACTAACAGCGCTAGTCAAAGCATTTGTCAGTTCATCTTGTTCCGTTTTCAAAACAATTCAGTCTTTTCAATGTAAAAGTCTTCGCTGCTGACTGACACACTCATAAACACAGTCTTTGCCGCTAATGGCGTGAAAATGTAACTTCTGTTGCTGTTCACGGTCAGGGACTATTTTTTTCCAGCGGAAGGAAGGCTTTTAGAAAAAGTTTACTTCATGAAAGTTGCATTGATACATATTTCTGGCTTTAATATTTGTATTGTGTGGTAGCCGTTTTATAAAAGCAATAAGGTACTCGAGGCTAGGTACTCTCATACCTTATTGCTTACATATATATATATATATATATATATATATATATACACACACACACACACATATTCAATAAGGGGTGCAATTTTTAGAAACTATTTTCTATTTTGACTGGTTCATCTCTGATGATTGTGTAATGGTAATTAATATACAGTGATAAATAACAGTAAAAATGAAATTTATTATTTTTGTTTGACAGCTGTTTGAGGGATTATTTTTATGGGGAAAAATCTTTCCCCCCCCCCCCATTTTTTTTTTACTATACTGAAAGGCTTAACAGTGTCACGGACCTGTGTAGTTTTAATTCCAAGAATGACAATGTATGACGCAGAATGACTGAACAAAGAGAACTTTAATGAACACAGGCGAGAACTCTACACATTCACATTTACCGTTAATGCAGAACGAAGAACAGAGAAAACCGAGGACTTAAATACACTAAAAAAAATCAATGAAATAGGGAACAAGTGTGCAGCTAATCAGAAATCATAAAAACTAACCAGAACTCAGGCAAAGACAGAGGCTGTTACCATTCACAGTATAGCAAAATTTGAATATCGCACAAAACATTTGCGAATAAAGTAGCATTTCCATCCCATGTGTTCAAGAGAACAAAATCATCACATCCTGGGAAATTGGCACACAAAATCTGTAATAAAAAAGGAAGTTGCTGCAATCAGGGAAGAAACTGTGCCTCTTTTATCCTACTTTACATCATAAATGACTTGGTCTCAGAGCATGACCAAATGCAATAAACGCTGTTATGTTATCTTGCTCTTACTGTAGATACTGGTGTTTGGGAACGCAATAATGCAAGACACTTATACCAGGTAATTATACCAAATCATTCTGATGACAGACGTTGGCTCAGGCATTTCAGAATGATCAAACCAACATTTGAGATGCTGTGCAATGAAATTGGTCCGCTGGTTAGTCCAGTTATCCAATCACATCCACTGTTGAGGCAAAGTCACATGAGTTTGTTGGACATCGAAGGATTTATTCATTAAATGTGTTTCCATCGTAGTTTATGTGGATGTCTACAGACGTGAAGTAAAAAAAAAAAAAATATGAGATGAGAGGAAAAATTATTTGTCCTTGCTTTTGTGTTCTCTTGCAGATTTTTTCCATTCCCTTGAGATCCTTTGCATTCGCTCGCAAAATTTGTATAATGCAAAGTTTCTTGGGGGAACGCAAACGTTTTGTGAGAGAACGCAAAGTTTCTCAGGGGAGTGCAAAACCTTTGCGAGAGAACGCAAAAGCATTGAAATATATTTTTCCTCGCATCTAATATTTTTTTCCATCACCATGTCCCTTTAGGGGCTCCATACATCTCTTCTTATTGGATAAAAATGTATCCGCCTCAATTGAGCGCTTAAGTTTTTTTATGCATATTTTTAGAATTTATGCATTTTTTTAATGTGATACCCCAAAATCTGCATCAAAACTGGTGGATGGAAACATAGCTAATGACAATGAAAACCATGACCTAGAAACTAAAAAGAACATGACAAAGAAACTAAACAGAACATGACTATGACATTAAATATGACATTACCATGACAAATGGACAACTGACTTCTAATTTTTTTTTAACATTGATCAACGCATACACACACAGAGTAATACTTGTTATAGTTTACTTGGCTTAGTAAACCCACTAATAAATGTTGCTAAATCAGATAACTGCTCAGGTTTTAATGAACTGTTGTCCATTGCACACCAGCAGCAAATATCTAGACACACAGGGACAAGCAAGGACACCTGAGAAATCATTAACTCAGTTTAATTGCATTTAAGTGCCATTTCAATACCAGCCATAGGATAAGGGTCCGGCGCAGAGGTGTAGTCTGCAATTAAGAGAATATTTAAGCATAAATTTATTATGAGATTCCTTGCTGTCATTGGTTGTACAGGCTTGATTAGAACCCTATCAATGCAAATAGTTTTATTTTACATTTTAAAAAGACTATGCATGTAACTAAGCAATTGCCATTGTATTCTTGGAGTTTGTTGCAAGGGTGATATTGGTGGTTGCTTAAAATGAAAAAAGCCCACTCTCAAGTTCAATGTGTCCAATGGTTTGGGTCCCTCCTTCAATGTAAGTATGTCTATTGGATTTTGTTTTATTGTCACCAGATGAAAGTCTAATTGCTTATAAATGTCATTAGCAAAGACCACAAATTAAACCTTGTATTCATCTTAGTAATATGACTAGGAGTGGCTCTTAGTTTGTGCTAATATGTAATAATGCAGCAGTCTTACATGGTATCTGGGTGTAGTTGTTCCCTTATCTATTTCAGGTACTTCAGACCTCAGTTTGGCCCTTCCCAACCAAGCTCTGACAAATCTGGTGGCAGTCACCCTTCCAGTTTGTTCTGTTTCTCTTCACTAGTCAGAGTATCTGCCAGACATGAAACTTGAATCAGGTAGGGCTGGTTTAGAAAACACACCTTTTCTTTCTCTTGTTGCAATTTTTTCAGATTTGTCCTTGTTATTTTATCATCTTTAATAAAAAAGGCCACAGATCTAAACAAATCTTGTACGCCCAGACAATACCGACAGGAAGTCGGGTCATCCTGTGTCATCCTGTGTCACTGTACATGTAAAGAAAAGTGTTTTCCATCCGATTCCAATGACTCAGAGTGAGATTGAGCGTTGCTCCCAGGTCAGTTGAACCTGTCATTGTTTTTAAAAAGGGGCGACATGTTTGGACTTGCATGGCAAACAGAAAAGACGTGGATCTCTGGCGTTCCATTGACGACTTGATATATAACCTACATGACTCGAACAGCAGAATGCTAATTTTGAGACCTAAACCACAACCAGAATTTCCAGGGGTTTTTTTAGGTTCTTTAATGGCTTTGAACACAAAAAAAGGTAATAAAGAAGGCAATAATATAGATTCTAAATGTTCTACCTCATTATTAATCTAATTAAGCATTTCTAGTCACTTGAATCCCAATCTGTCTCTCGACATGAATTTACTGATGCCCCGTTCTTAAACTGTCTTAATGAGGTTGACACCACATGCAGTTCTGATCATGTGTTGCTCCACGGAGAGAGACTGAATAAGACATTTACAGGCTGTTGATGGTCCATAGAGAATTTGAGTACAGAAAGGGGGAGATTTTATCCTACTTTCTTTGTGTTGTGCCATAATTTGCTTTGCTCGACAGATTACGACATGCTCATTAAGATAAATTCTTGTTATTATCTGAGGAATTAGGCCAGACTTAACATGCATTCAGGAGAGGTTTGTAATTGCCGTGTAGGCCACGGTGTAGTACTGTGTCATCTAGCTAGCAGTCAAGAGCTAGAAAGATGACGAAGAACACAGTAAAATGAACATTACAGGAAGAGCAGGTTTTGATGATCTGTAAAATGATACTAATAATCTTTGAATCTCAAAGAATCTTTGAGTTTGTCGTTCTGTGGATGTGCAAAACTACATATTTAAAAAAAAAAAAATCAACTAAGAGTCATGGCTACATGACTTTAACAGCAAATTATAACTTGTTACAATTAATTATAATTGAGCTAATTTGATAAGTGGTTAACATAGGTTAACATAAGGTCAACAGGTTAAATAACTATACATTTTTATTGCACAAAACTATGGATTACACATTTTAACGGGAAAATTACTCACAGCAGGAGCTTTAAAGAAACGATAAAAGCCAATAAAGTAAATTTAAACAAAAAAAAAATCTAGTTTAAAATGTGTCAAGTGTAATCTTTGCATTCATGTTGGTTCCACATTGTTTAAAAAAAGATTTATATTTGTCAAGGTAAATGTATTTAAGTATTTAGTGGACAAAATTAATACCCCCCTCACACACACACACACACACACACACAAAAATCAAAATGTATTTTAATTCAGAAATTAAATTAATAAATACGTTTAGCATAGAAGAGGTGTATTCAAGTAATAGCTTTGAATTGCATTTTGAATGCATGTTTGAACCAAATGCCTTGAATTGTGTAAGATGTTGAATTTGTTACAAAATGGAACTTTAATGGCTGTGACAGTGGTGTGATTTTTGAATCATTTAGAAAAAAACATAGTGGATCAGCCAATTATCGATTGAGACAGAACATAAAAATCTTGATTACTGGAGATTAGCAGGAAGATTGTGAGTTTCTGCACATGTTCTGAATAAATGTTGTCTCCTGAATACTTCGGGACTTTGATTTCTTATGTAAGTACAAGACTAGGAAAAAGAGAAAGATAAATAAAGAACCATGGAAAATGAATAATTTTATACAGTAATGGACCTAGGAGTAATGTTTAAACAAAGCTCTACAAGAAAAGAAATGGCACGGATGCTATCAATGGCTCTATAAATGAGGTAAACAAAACTAAAATGGTAATCACATAAAAAGTTTCAGCCTGAATAAAGGGAAGAAATGTGTTACATGAAGAAGACCTGTCATACAACATGCCCATACACATCTCCACACCCGTGCACCAAGTGAAAACAATGGCATAATATGCAGTTGCAGCATTTAGTTATATGTAAACATTCAGTTACATACACATGTAAAAAACTTTTAAATGCTTAAGGTACCACACTAATCCATTTAGCCCTACCTGAGGGGAATGCCATTGCGAAGTGACGAAAGCGACCTTTGGCATAGATGGTGGCCCCTTTACTCCACGATGTACGCTGTGGAGGGAAGTGTGGCCATCATAATCTGCCATGCTCAAGTATGAATGAAATATATCAGTACATTTTTCTATTTATCAGAGTCCCGAAAAAAAAGTATTACTGTCACATAAGGTTTCTGTTTTACCTCTGTTAGTTCTTGTTTCCTTTGTCCCTATTCATTAGTTGCCATGGTTTCTAGGTATGTTCCCATTTGTTTCCATGGTTACTCATTTGTTAATTGATTAACCCCACCTGTTCCTTGTTTTCTCCTTTCACTAAGGGGCTGCTTACTCAACACCATTTTGAACTAAAAACTTTTTATACGTTTTGGCCGTTCTGTAACACGACAACGGCGTTTTGGGGTCCTGAAAATACAAACTTTTGAAAAGTGCATGTTTTCGAAAACAATACAGTTATCTCCATGTAAACTACAAAAACGCGAATTTGTGAAAACAGTGACATCATGCGCATGCATATTACATGTTCAGTCTATAGATGCGTAGTTATTCTTTACAAAGTGACATCGCCAACTACTGGCCTGGCAGAATAATACACCATTTTTAGTCATTTTCACGGATCCGTTTGAACGGGGATTGTTTTGACAGCGTTGTCGTCTGTATGTGAAAAATGCAAGTATATTTATAGTATATCATTGTCATGTGAACGTATTTATAGCCCACATTTTCTTTGTCCATTGTAAATAGGTTGTGTTTCTCGTGAGTTTATCCTATAAATTCAGGTGACAATCAGCCCTATTTATGGCTATACAAATAAAGAAGGACAGACATCTCAACAGTGAACTACAGGCCTTATCTGAATAATCTTTTTTTATCAATGTCAAGCTTTGGGACATGGAGTTGCTTTAAAGAATGTGTGATGTGTCCTTTAAAATGATTGTCAGAAGAACAGGTCTTAAAACTCGCCTGAAACAGGTATTTGGATATTTGTTTGAAGGAAGTGGCTGCATGACAGACTGACAGTTTGTGTTGTAAGGAAATTTGAAGAATCACCCCATGTGCACAGAACTTTAACAAAGCGTTACATAGTACAATAATTGCATAGGCATGTTCTGGTTTAATGGTATGTTAACACAAATGCTTAACATTCCCTGTATGGATGGATCACTGTATGGATCTCATCTATCAGGTCAGTGCGGTTGTCTGGAGCATTACCACTGCCATAGGTCACCAAAATCACCCCCTCAATTTTTTTAAATTCATGTGCCCTCGCAATTTTTAATCAAAATATCTTCCCCTCCCTCTTGGAGCATCATCTATTCTCTTCTCGGATTACATGTTTACTGGAGTGAGGGCGGGACAACCTGTCACTCACATGAGATCACAGCAATAAAGTGCAACAGTCGGGTTCCGGAAGCAAAAATTCCATTCATTTTGAACGTTAACTTATAAACCTTTAAAGACAGCCCTACTGTGAGCTATGAAGTTGTTAATCCAAGGTATTTGCTTCTGCTGAAGCCCGAATTATTTCAGCTTATTTTTAAAATAATCATGTTTAACAGCAGAATTCAGGTGGAAAACTACATTACCCATGATGATGTACAGAAAATTACACCAATCAGAGTCGAAAAAAGCAACACGTGCCAAAAGAGCTATTTAGCTCTGCCCATTCCCATGAAGCACTGCAAATGTCTTAATCAAGCCAATTTCCCTATATATATATGCACATTTTGCAATAAACTTAAAATATTTTGTTTTTACATAAGAAACATATGTAAATGAGTAGTTTTATATTTCTCTATTGTTTTTTGATTATGCTGTCTGCAATGCTTCATGAGATTCTTTCCCTCAGTAAAGCCTTCTACCTTTGTCTTTTTGTCCGATTTTCAAAAACTTGTTTTGCTTCGAATTAAAGTTTGTAGTGTTGTGATTCATCTCATAGCTGATTGGCCTGGTTCATGGCTTATAACTCTTTAAAGAAGACTTTCTTTAAAAATTTAAAATAAAAAATAAATGGAAAAAATACTTCAGGAACCAGCGCTGCTGAAAAAGGGGGCGGGCACTGTTGAACTCTAGAGCAAACCACAATGATCCAAGAATCCAATCTATGCCCGATGGATAAATTCAAGTCCCGCCCTACATTTTTTCTTTTTAAAAAATGAAGCTGTTTTACTCAGATATACATCACAAGGCAAGCAATGTCAAACACATTAATGATATAATGATATAATATATAATTCAACATTATTTTAACCAAATAAAGTCAACATGAAACAGCATCCACAAGCTATTTTTTTATCTATCCGCTTAAGTCGTGACGTAAGGAACGCCATTTCTGGGTCCAAGCCTCGACTCGTTTCACTTGAGAATGCAATCTTGACGGCCGTTTATGAGCACTATTTATTCATATTAAACATTTAACATTTTAAAAAATTAAACATTTAAAATACTTAGTCTACACAACAGTCTCCGTGCTCACAGCATCACAGACATTAATATTTTAAGGATTTATAAAAGATGAATCACTGTCTGGCCATCTGGGATTTTGGTATGGAGATAAAGGTTATGATTATAATTTTTTGGTATTATTACACCACATCGTGTGTGTATATTAGCGCCGTTTGTTGTTTTCTTGTGGTATGAGATAGAGCATTTGGACCCGGAAGCAGTGTCGCGTGACCTCAGACTTAACCGTATAATGTAACAATTCAGAGTGAAATAATAATGAGCAAGAAAAAAAAAAAAGTACAGTGGGACTTGATTGTATCCATAGGGATTGGTGTATTCCAGAGGTTACGCTTCTAAAATGCTTTATTGCCATAAATTTAAGTTTATAAAATTACAGTCATGTTAACACACATTACTTATCTATTCAAAATACATTAAAATGCAATGAATAACTTTTATGGTTGCAGTTTATTTTACAGTACATGTGTACTTACAGTGTACTTATCTAAGAAAGTACTGGTTAATATAAGGTAAATACATGGGTTAAGGTTAGGTTTAGGGATAGGTTCAAGGTTAGTACCTAGTTATTACCCAGTTATTGTAATTACTATAATAAGTACATAGTATGTACATGGGGAACAGGACTGTATAATTAAGTGCTACCCCTTTTATGGTAAGCATAACATTTTTCTAAATTAAAATTAATTTTGATTAAAAGAAAAAGTCATGATGGTACAATTGTCTTGACATTATATAGGACCCCTGCAGACTGTTTATTAAGGTAAATCTAAAAAAGTCTAAAAATGTAGTGATGTTTATATATACAGTATGTTTCTAAGAAATGTAGTTTAAACTACATTTAAAAAAAATATTTTCCTTTTTTTCATGGACACTCTTATTTGTCATTGATCCACTATAATAAGTAAGGTCAATTTTAATTTCATGCTGACGAAGCTGAAGAAACACAGCTCATCTATGTAGGATCCATCTATTAACAGACACCACAAGCTTTTTAATGTTTTAATTTTACACTTTCTTGTGAAGTGTCCCATTGGGATGGCTAGCCCATCACGTCGCCACATTGTTATACTTGAGGGTGTGTGTGGCCGAATAGTCCCACTGAGAAAAGAATTAACGACGCTGAAGATTAAATTAAAACCCTGGTGGACCCCATGCCTGCTACGGCACATCTGGAGCTGCTACCAAACATCAGCATGCTCAAGGACATTTCAGAGACATTGTAGACACAGGTCCTGTGGTTTAAGACCAAATCAAGGATATATCTACTTGATAGCTAAGTTAGTAAGCCAATAATAGTTCACTAAACTCCAGAAATGGTATATATAATCCAATAGGTATCTGTGAATGATTACTGAAGCTTTAGTCAGCACCTAAAGGCATCTAATATGAGGTCATTTATAACATTTCACATGCAGCTTTCTTTGTGTGATAAATATCTACAATTTTTTATACTATTGTAACAACCAAAAAGAGCATATAACCCCAATAAAATGTAAGGATTTCTCCATATTTTCATTGCAGTGCAATATTAGGACTATACATGAACGTGAAGTGGAATCAGAAGCATTTTTGAAGGATCTGCCATAAAACTGAGGTCATAAAAGAAGATAAAAAACAGAGGCACCGCATGGCAAAAGAGCCAGATTGAGGCAGTAAATACCTGCTCCTTCCCCCATGCTGCTCTTAATAGAGGTGGCGTAAACCCTAATGCCAACTCCTGGCTTTTTTGTAAAGGATTAGACATGCTCCATAACTCTGTCTCATTACATACAGACCAAATAACAACATCTGACCAAATAATCCACTACAGCAAATCTGTGAAGTGCTCAAAAAGCGGAACGTCTGCGTGTGAATTAAACTCTCATGGCATGTAGCAGATTTCAACTAACTACAGATGTTTTGTCGCTCAAGATTATTTTTATCTCATAATTATGTTTTAATATCTCATGTTTTCGACTTTTTATCTCACAATTAAGACTTTTTATGTCCTGTTTTTTTTTTTTTTCCCCTTATGTGGCAAAAACGGGCTTCCATAAAATAATTTATTTTCATGACCTAATATTAACTGAGATACTACATGGAATATTTGCACTACAGGACTATTTAAGTGAACAGCAATAAATAAATAGAAAAAAATGATGGTGAAAAACTTTAAAAGTGGTGATCAGTTGAAACACCTAGGCCTACTGTATATTAAATATATCAACATGTATCCATATTATTAATATATTAAAAATAAGAAAGGTTAGTTAAGAAGGTAGTTAAACTGCCCAACAATGATTTTTTGCTATTTATGCTCAGTTTGTATTATATGCATCCAACAAACGTATCTTTGCATTTCTCTAGTTGTTTTCAGTAACTTGACAGACAGATTTCTGATTGCAACAGTGCATTAATGGAAGAACCGGAATCACTGTCAATGCTGACAGCATTGGCTAAAAGCTGCAGGTTTGGTGTGACAAATGCTTTAAAACTTCCAGAACCTATTTGGTGACAAAGAGTGAAAGGGCTATTTTCTTGTCCAAACAGTGTTTCAATAATTGTACAGATCCTTTATTGCGGTCATAGTATTTTCCCGCGGATTCTATCATTTCAGTTGTGTCAGCTCTCATTAGAACACCTAATCATGGGCCGACTGAACTTGTACGGACTTGTTTGACAAGCGGTTTACAGTGTTTGTACTGTCTGAGTTTACAGTATGTCACTCTGAGCCATAGATTTGACAAATCAAACAGTTAAATATGAATGTCAGAATCAAAAGTTCAAAATTTTTGTGTAAACAAAGAGATTTTGGCCTATTTTTGATTTGTACAACACTGAATAATGTGTTTGGTAAAAATGTATATCCTATGTGTTATGTAAAAAAAAAGAAAAAGAAAAGACAAATATTTTCTTGTATCATCACATACTGCACCTGCAAATGCCACAAAAACATCTCTGTGAACACACGCCTCTCTCACATCGAGGATAATAAACTGTCCAGCGATCAACAGCGCCCCCAAGAGGTTGACCCACCTATCACTCCTCATCTCAAAGATGGGCACTTAAAAATAAAATAACACAATTTTAATTGCTGCTATGAAAAGTCTTGAAATCAGAATTATTACAGTATATAAAACTTTAACTGTACCTACTTTAAAACATCCAAGTCTACCATGCAAAAAATGCTTGTTTTGTTAAACACTGCTATAAAGATTTAGAAGGCAGTGGTGGTGTAAGCCATGGTGTCTGTGCCATGCAGGATGACAAAGTCATCATACTGCTGATAGTATTTCTGCAAACAAGAGTTTTTTTTTATTATTATTTCTCAGCACTGACTTATGGTTTGTTTTGCTGGCTAAAATAGTTTACAACAAATGCATACATTCCCTACAATTAGGTAATTACACAACTTAGTAATTAGTTATTAAAGGGTACCTATTATGCCCCTTTTCACAGGATAAGTCTCTGGTGTCCCCAGAATGTGTCTAAAGTTTCAGCTCAAAATACCCCACAGATCATTTATTGTGCGAGCGTAAGGGATGCTCAAAGGGTTCGGTTAAGCACTAGTAGAAATGGTGGTGGGAGTTTCCGGTTAGAGAAACTGGAGCGAGAGAGCGGGTCCCATTTGAAGGATTTTATTTGTATTATAGCTGCATGTATGAAGTATTACAGGCATTCGCCCATAGGGGTATGTGTGGTCTACAATGAACAAAGAAAACAAAATACAATATAAATTTGCTGATATAAGAAATAACAAAGAAAATTAACCTTATTACAGTAGTAGTAACAGTAAATAAATTATTAAGTGTCAAACATGAGGTACCATCTGTAAACCACAGCTTCCCATTATGAAAATATACCGATCATTATTTGAACTAGTACAATTCACTAATGACAGTAGCAGAATGTACAAAATATCTAAGTTGAACAGCTTAGAATGTAAAACGATAACTTACTTCTTAATCATTCACTCACAGGAACAACACAACATGCAGAAGTCCAATATCTGGCACAAAGAACGAGTCAGTTTTCCCACCGATATACTGCCTTCTAATAATGATGCAGACATGTCTTGACTTGCCCAGGCAATAATAAAAATGTATATACATAAAGATACCTCTAGGGGGCATCGTTGGGCTTTCATACATAGCCGCCCCCAAATGTTACTCGGAACATTTGAACATGGTAGAAAGCCCTACCTAAGTGGCAGGATTGGAGTTGTCGTCCACGAGCTTGGGAAGTGGGATCAACCGGGCCACCGGTCTAACATAAGTTCGATCTTGAACCTGAACTGCAACTGTCCTTATTCGTCCATCTGGTCCAGGGAAGGTACGGGTCACCTTGCCCACTGGCCAGAAGGCTCGTGGAAGTTGTGGGTCCATGATGAGCACTACCTGGTCAATCCTGAGTTCGTCACTGTCCCTTTGCCATTTTTGTCTTTCCTGTAGACTTGGCAGGTAGTGATTAACAAATCTAGCCCAGAATTGGTCTGCAAGTATTTGACTATGCCTCCACCTCCTGGTTCCCAAAAGGTTGCTAGAGTCATACATTACTTGTGGGAGAGAGGAGTCATGGCGACCCATGAGCAGGATGTTAGGTGTGATTGGGTCTGGGTCTGCGATATCGGATGAAACGTAGCCTAAAGGCTTAGCATTCATGATGCCCTCCACTTCAATGAGAACAGTGCGGAGGACCATCTCAGGGACTGTCTGTTCCTTCAGAATGACTTTCAAGGCTTGTTTCACTGATTTTACTTCCCTCTCCCAAATGCCACCAAAATGCGGAGCACTGGGAGGAATGAATCTGAAAGAGATTTTCTGTTCAGCTAATTGCTCCTTTAATTGAGGTGCCATAGCTTCATATGCCTCTTTAATCTCTCTGTTCCCTCCAACAAAATTGGTGCCATTATCAGAGAAGAGCTCGAAAGGCTTGCCTCTTCTAGCTATAAATCTCCGTAAAGACATTAAGAAGGCATCAGTGTCGAGACTTTCAAGTAGATCCAGATGGAGGCATCGGGTGGTCATACATTTGAAGACTATTCCCCATCTCTTTTCAGTCCGTCGTCCTATTTTTACTGTAAATGGACCAAAACAGTCCATTCCAGTGGAATAGAAGGGGGCTTATAAAGCCTAAGACGAGCTGGTGGGAGATCTGCCATCATGGGGATGTTAGGTTGGGCACGCCACTTTTGACATTCAATACAGGCGAGTTGATGTTTTTTGATGGCCGCTCTGCCTCTCAAAATCCAATAGTGACGTCGGAGCTGTGCAAGCACTCTTTCTGGTCCGGGGTGAAGTAGGTTGGCATCATATTCCTTAATAAGGAGTTTAGTTAGATGTTGATGGGGATCAAGAACTATAGGATGTAGGGCATTCATGTCTATATGTTCAGCATGACGTAGTCTCCCTCCAACCCTAATTAGCCCAGCATCTTCATCATATTCAGGAGACAGGGACACTAACCGGCTATTAGATGGTAAGGGTCGGTTTGCTGAGAGAGCCTTAACCTCCTCTGGAAAGGAATCTCTTTGGGCTTGTTGGAGGAGGAGCTTCTCTGCTGTAACATAATGCTCAGCTTCATCCATTTGTGTGGGAGATTGAGCCGCCCCGTGTAAGCACGCCACTGTGGCCTTTACCACATCCTTCCAGGTGTTATACTGATTTGCATCTGGGAGTTGTACATCAGGACTGGTACACAGGTGCAGGCAGAGTGCTGACTTCTTTAATTCAGTATCTGGTTCAGGGTCAGCAGCTGGCATGTTTGGCCAGGAGGCTTCTGATTGATACAAGAAGTCTGGTCCATTAGCCCAACGGCATGATTGTATCAACTCCTTTAAGGACTTTCCACGCGTTATGTCGTCTGCTGGGTTATTCCCTGTATCCACATACCTCCAGGAACTAATGTCTGTGAGGGACTGAATTTCAGCGACTCGAGTTCCTACAAAGACCTTATACCTGCAGGAGTCAGACAACAGCCAGCGAAGGACAGTGGTGGAATCTGACCAGAGAATGACTTGCCTGATGGTGACTGTGAGTTCTGTTTGGAGGACTTTAGCTATTTGTGCTCCAGTAAGTGCTGCACTCAGTTCAAGTCGTGGCATTGACATTTGTTTCCTGGGTGCTACACGTGAACGAGCCAGCACAAATGAAATGTGTACATGGCCATCTTTGTCTTCTGTGCGCATATATGATACTGAGCCGTAGGCTCTCTCAGAGGCATCACAGAAAACATGTAGGTCTCTGGTACATGCCTCATCATGTACCTGAGATGGAGTGTAGCATCTGGGAACCTCTAGATGCTCCAAATCAGGTAGTTCCTGTACCCAGGTTTGCCATCTATTTCGTAGGCTATCAGACTCAATGAGATCATCCCATCCCACATGATTTTTCCACAGATCCTGAATGAGTATCTTGGCCTGGGTGGTGAATGGAATCAGGAAACCGAGAGGGTCATACTGCGATGCCAATACCTTGTAGATATTTCTTAAGGTTGGTTTGAGACATTCCACCTGGCGAGGCTTGTATCCTAAGGAATCACTGAGACAGTTCCATCGCAATCCAAGTGTGCCCTCTAAAAGATCTGGACACTTTTGGGATAACCATAACTCACTGCTTTGTGACCTTGCTTCTGATGGAAGGTGCTCAATGACTTCTGGTTTGTTGCTCGCCCATTGGCGAAGATCGAACCCTCCATTAAGCAGCAATTGGCGTAGACCATCTACAAGAGCTCTGGCCTTTTCAGTTGATTGTGTACTTTGAAGACAATTGTCTACGTAGAATGACTGGGTCACTGATTCGACTAGAATGGGATCGGTTACGCTGTTGTCATGGGCTACTTGTTGCAGTGCATATATAGCACAACAAGGACTGCACGTCGTGCCGAACGGTAGCACTTGCCACTCATAGATCTTTGGCTGCTCAGTCCTTTGCATGTTTCTCCAGAGGAAGCGCAAGATCGCCTTGTCATCTGGCAATAGGCGAACTTGGTGAAACATACCTTTCACATCTCCGCTTACAGCCACGGTGTGCTGTCTGAACCGAAGCAGAACTCCAAGCAAAGATGGACCAAGTATGGGGCCAGGAATAAGGTGTTCATTTAATGACTGACCCTGATACTGGAAAGAACAGTTAAACACAATCCTGTTTTTGCCATTGTGTTTCACCATATGGTGAGGAATGTACCAGGATTCAGTGGACTTCTCAGCTTCCTGAGGGGAGATTTCTGCCACATAGCCAGCCTGTTCTAATTTGTCCATCTCAGTGCAGTATGCTTCAGAGAGGTTCGGGTCTTTGGCGAGTCTCCGTTCAGTGCTGCGAAGGGATGCCAGTACTGCTTCCTTTGGGGCTTTAAGAGTGACAGCATTCGGTCGTCTGAGCAAAGGAGTGGCATATCGTAGAGTGCCGTCTACCTCTACCCTAATAGTGCGGGATTGAAGTAGTGTGAGAGCGTGCTGGTCCTCTTTGGAACGAGTGGCTGTTGTTTCGTTAATGTAAGGTAGAGTGTCAATCTGCCAAAGACGCTCAACGTTCTTGAGTAGCTCAGCATTCTGAGTATCTATAGAGATGTTCAGACATTCTTGGTCACAAGGAGCAGTTTGACTGTACCCAACAGGGCCTTGGAGAGTCCAACCGAGTCTGGTGTGAACAGCTATGGGTGCATTAGGAGGTCCCATTCATATGGGCTGGACTGGCACGAGTAGGTGAGGCATGTCTGACCCAATGAGTAGCAAGGGTTGTGCTCGCTCAATCTGTGGCAATGATAAGGACCGGATATGGGCATATTTTCGTTGGAGAGCAGCTACTGGATAAGAGTGTTCAGACAGTCTCAGATTCTCTGCAGTGAAGGCATGATTAATCTGGAACTTCTTAGTTGGTCTGTTTAAAGGTGACACAGAGAGGGAAACAGATGCTCCATTTAAGTGAAGTACATCCTGACGTATTGTACGTAAGGTGAGTGTTTCAGGCACTGTGGTAAGGTTTAACTGTTCCACAGCCTGTGGCAGTACGATGCTACGCTCAGAGCCGTCGTCTAACACTGCATATGTCTCCATGGCTTTATCTCTGTGATGAAGTAGGACCTTAACTACCTTTAGCATCACCTTTGGAGATCGATTGGGGCGATCTAAGTACACCTGGGAAGAGGGGACATTGACCAGAAGAACATTCTTTTGTGTCTGCAAGGCCGCTTCATGGAGAACGGTAAGGTGAAGCTCTTTGCAAGTCTTGCATCCTCGCTTCAGAGTGCAGTTGTCTGTAGCATGTGCCCTTCCACATTTCCAACACCGCTTTCCTTCCGTTATCCACTTCATTATTTGCTCTGTGGTTAATAACTTAAATTTAGAGCAAGAGTTCAGGAAATGATCCTTATTATTGCAATAAGGACAATACGGTTGAAACTTGGGTGTCTTCACTCTTGCTTGTCCTTGAACAGGTGAGGTACTGTTAGTGGAGTAAAGGATTGAAGTGGATCTGTCCTTAAGGCGAGAAGGTGGGCGTGAATCTTTCTTGGTAGTCCTGGTTACCTCACTTTGATAGAGTGCTGCTGCCCTGTTTGAAATACGCTTAGCCTGAGATTTCAGCTGTAGCCAGGCAGAGAAATCGGGCAGGGTGTAAGTACGGTCTGTGCCAGTCTGGAGAATACCGTGGCTAAAGCAGTACTCAACAAAACTGTCACGATATGACGGTGGCATTTTGCTCAGGAGGCGATCAACATGAGATCCACACCTTAATTCATAGCCATTTGGACCCTCTAGTGTTCTGAGCATCCCTACCAATGAATGGATAGATAGGGCAAAGTCATCAAAAGCTTCAGCATCTCCAAACTTTACAGCAGGAGCATTCAATATGGCACCTAACTCACACTGGACTAGTTGGCGTGGTTGACCATATTTATCTTGCAGTGCTTGTAGTGCAGCTGTGTACGGCCAGGGATCGTGCATATACGCCTTGGCGAGCTGAAGAGCGCTGGGAAGCTTTAAGTGACCTAGGAGCACTTGATACTTGTACTGTTCACTTAAGTGTTGTTGGCTATTCATTAGATTGTCCAATGCCATTTTGAGCAGTGCAAAGTCACTTTTACGCCCTGTTTCAAAGGTTGGTATGACAGGTTTTGGGACACCATAGGCAGAAGCAACTAACATCTCTAGTCCGGGAGGCTGGGCTTGAGGTATATAGATTGCTGCCTGAGCTGGAAGGGCATGAGATGGAGCTGGATGAGGCGCCGGGAATGCCACTGGAGTGTGAGGATACAGCACTTGGTGTGGCTGAGGATGTACTGAAGCCCCTAAGGCTAAAGGATCCAGAGGTGAAGCTACTGAGGGAGGCACACTAACAGCAGGTATCTGATGGTAAGTTACAGTGGTGACAGGAGGGGTTGGCTGCACTGTAACTGTAGCTGGGTGAATGGGTGAAGGACCAGTGAAAGCAGTTCTAGACGCTGAAGTGGACACAGCTGCTGCGAGGGGGGGTGATGACCATGTCACTACATCAGAATGGCGGACATCAGGAGTAAAGTCCTGGGCACTGGAGAAAGCTTCAGCTGCTAAGGCTGTGGTTGGTAACACATGTGGTGCTGGAGGAGGCAATACTGATGCCTCCGAGGTAAGAAAGACAGGGTGTGGTGTAGAATGTCCCTGCATTTCCTGGGCAGATGATATGAAAATATCACTAGTAGCAGCTCTCTGTTGAGGTGGGCTTACTCCCGGTAGTGCTTCAGGTAAATCACTGGCGATGCTAGACTGTGATCCAGATCTGCTAACATTGTGGTTGTCCTGTTTAAGGAGCGAGGTGACTAGCTTGGCAACCTCAAGCTCATTTTGTGCTTTCTTGAGACGCCGTCGTGCCGCGATTTGTTTAGCCAAAGCTTCTCTGGCTTTGAGTGCCTCTCTAGCTTGGTCATCAAGTCTCTGACATTCCTTATCTGCTGTATCATCCTCTTCAATCTGACGTTGCAGTTCCTCTAGTTCAAGAGCCTTTAGTCTTTCCTCCAGCACTGCAGCTTGGACGTCAGAGAGGGCGTGTCTTGGAGATCGGCTTGATGCGCTGCGGCGTGATCTGTATGTAGCGTTGGAGGCTGTACCAGAAGAAATTGACTTAGAGGAATGTCTAGAATGTCTCTGGGAAGAGGTGTCAGCTGCGGGGGGTGCTGAGTGCAAGTGCGCAGGAAGCTGGACTTCATAATCCTCAAGATGGGCTGGAAGATGTCGCTCTCTTTGTGTGCGGGTTCGAACCGCAGGATCTGCTGTATCCATGTGCGAGCGTAAGGGATGCTCAAAGGGTTCGGTTAAGCACTAGTAGAAATGGTGGTGGGAGTTTCCGGTTAGAGAAACTGGAGCGAGAGAGCGGGTCCCATTTGAAGGATTTTATTTGTATTATAGCTGCATGTATGAAGTATTACAGGCATTCGCCCATAGGGGTATGTGTGGTCTACAATGAACAAAGAAAACAAAATACAATATAAATTTGCTGATATAAGAAATAACAAAGAAAATTAACCTTATTACAGTAGTAGTAACAGTAAATAAATTATTAAGTGTCAAACATGAGGTACCATCTGTAAACCACAGCTTCCCATTATGAAAATATACCGATCATTATTTGAACTAGTACAATTCACTAATGACAGTAGCAGAATGTACAAAATATCTAAGTTGAACAGCTTAGAATGTAAAACGATAACTTACTTCTTAATCATTCACTCACAGGAACAACACAACATGCAGAAGTCCAATATCTGGCACAAAGAACGAGTCAGTTTTCCCACCGATATACTGCCTTCTAATAATGATGCAGACATGTCTTGACTTGCCCAGGCAATAATAAAAATGTATATACATAAAGATACCTCTAGGGGGCATCGTTGGGCTTTCATACATTTATTATAGTTTGTCAAATTTGCCCCTATTTGGGTGTGAGCAAAAAACACGCCTTTTTGTGTGTGTCCCTTTAAATGCAAATTAGCTGCTGCTCCCGGCCCCCTTTCCAGAAGAGGGCGGAGCTTTAACAGCTTTAACAACTGCAGTCAACACACATTTGATATTTGCTTCAAAAGTCTAAGAAAGACAATGAGAAATGGATGAACTTCAGGTTTTCACAAAAAAAAAGGGAAAGTGATGGGGGGGGGGGGGATTTTTAGTCCATTTCAGGGGCTCATCTGCCTGAGCAGCGGGACATCCCCTCAAGTGAAAGGCAAAGTGCAGACACGACAATTACGGGCTTTAAAGAGCGAGAGAAAAGATGAGCAAATGTCGTAAAGATGCGAAATTCAGATTTTGCTGGATGTGCACCATGTCAGTGGGGGGAGCGCTGGGGGATTTTCCCCATTTAAGCACAAATAGTGGCCAGATTTGCATGACCTCCATGTCCTAATTAAAAACAGACAGCTTATCCTAAAAGCGCATAAATATTCATGGCGCTCCATGTGCCATAAGAAAAACATACAGTGTGCTTAAATGTCAGTGTCATTTACAAACAATGTTGCTATGGGTATGAATGAGACAGTGTGCTGTCTGACATGTCATTCACAAAATAAACCTAATGCAAGGGCTAGAAATCAATTTATCCTTTGCTGAAACTTACTCGTCCTTGTGGAGAGCAGTTCATGGTTGCATAGCAACGACAGACGCCACTGAGCGCAAGCGCTTTGGAAAGAAGTTATGAAGCAACGAGAATACTTTTTGTGCGCCAAAAAAACAAAATAACGACTTTATTCAACAAGATCTAGTGATGGGCGATTTCAAAACACTGCTTCATGAAGCTTCGAAGCTTTACGAATCTTTTGTTTTGAATCAGTGGTTCGGAGCGTGTATCAAACTGCCAAAGTCGTGATTTCAATAAACGAGGCTTCGTTACATCATAAGTGTTTTGAAACGTTTCGAAATTTAAATGGTTCACGTGACTTTGGCAGTTTGATAGACGGTCCGAACCACTGATTCGAAACAAAAGATTCGTAAAGCTGCGAAGCTTCATGAAGCAGTGTTTTGGAAAAAAAAAAAAAAAAGTATTCTTGTCGCTTCATAACATTAAGGTTGAACCACTGTAGTCACATGAACTGTTTTAAATATGTCTTTAGTACCTTTCTGTGCGTTTGAAAGTGTAAATTAACTTGCGTCAATGCAGGCCTCACTGAGCCATCGGATTTTATATCTTAATTTGTGTTCTGACGATGAACGAAGGTCTTACGGGTGTGGAACGACATGAGGGTGAGTAATTAATGACAGAATTTTCATTTTTGGGTGAACTAACCCTTTAAGGAGGGGTGAAATACTTGTCCACTGACAAGTGACAAGGAAAAACAAACGAACATTCTGTACACAAGAGTAAATACAAGAAAGAGTCTGTTGTTAGTCGCCAGCTGCACACCAGCTCCAGACAAACAATGACAGGCAAAACAGTGCTGTTACTATAGTTAACATTACAACAACAGCATATCTTGGTTCTGTGAAACACAGCAAAACCAATGTTACTCACGTATGGAGCAGAAACAACGCAAACTTGGCGTCAGTTTTCAGGCCTTCCCGCTTTATTATATATTACTTGTATGTTTTCTACTTTAATATATTTTAAAATGTATTTTATTCCTGTGTATATACAAATGAGTGAGTTTGTATGGATTACAGATTATAGTCTATACATGGCAGATAGATCTATATTTAGTGGTGGTTCATTTGAAAAAAAGTTTTACTAGTTATTTATTTGTATTTAATTGTTATTTAGAAGTGAATTGTGTGTTAGTCAATTTTCAGGTTGTATTGGGAAACTTTCTAGCCCATCTGGTAAACTTATTAGTTGATTTAATAGGTAGATTTTTCAATCTACTGCTATTGGTCAACTTTCTAGCATTTATTCCATATTACTCCTTGTATAAATAAAGGATCAGATGTCATTCTAAAACAACTCTACGTTATATCTATTTAAATTGTTTGTTTTAATCTGAGCTTGTAAGACTACACTGCTCAATAAAGGAGAATTTTGATAACGATTCTTAGTTTGAGACATCACTGTTCTTACCGGAAAAAAGCTGCAAATTGTTTGACCCATCCAAACAGAATAGAAAAGGTTTGTACTTCACAAGATTTTTACAGGTTTGTTCCAATAAAGTTGCAGACAGCAGGGAAAAACAAAGCTAAACAATATAAATAACAACAAAGGTAATAAAAAAATTGTCATTTTTTTATTTGTAATTTCTGGTTTTAATTTTTCTTCATCCAAACAAGATCTGTTATAATTAGTTTCTCTTCATAACTTTACTTTGTAATTTAGTTTGTTTTTGTTTTGTTTTTTACACGTCATTTTCTCTTGGCACATGAGAAGTTAATTTCACATTTTAGCAACAAAACATATTTATTGCCATAATGACACAACAAAAAGAACAAGAAAAGTATAGGCAGGCATGTGTTAATTTACATGTTTTCAACAGCATAACCATATATGCTTTTGTATTTTTATTGCTACAACAATTTAAAATGGATCAATAAAACAATTCAATTGAAACTCACTGAGGTGAACTAAAATTCAGCAATAACTAATGAATACAAAACATAGATTTACTGAAGAACAAAACTAAAGAACATGAAAAAACACTGACGTTCCAATACATTTTGGCTTACAAACACTGTTTCTGATAGTCACTCACAGGGAAATTGGTTATTTTAGTTTTAACAGACAACTCAACATTTATAATTTCTGAAACGTCAGACAATTTTTTGGTTTGCTTCTCTATATATACAGTGTAAAACCATCCTTACTCTTCACTGCAATTACAACTGTATTTGCAATTAAAAATACATTCACATAAAGATGACAACACTGAGGTGATACTGAATCTGATATATGTGAACACATGAAGAACGCTGAATGAAGACATAACAGTCATTAGTCCTGACAGCATCAAATATCTAAATTCATTCTAAATCTAAATAATAAATATAATATTCAAATGATTATATATTGTTTGACATCTGCAGCTACAGTATACTTTACTGTAGTGTAGTCTGAATGTGCTTGTACATAATTAGTATGTATGATTGTTTTACTGTCAACATTACAATACATTCATATCTGATTGCTTACCGTTTTAGAGGGACGGATCTAAAAAAGTATGGCTTGTGCTCTTTATGTTTTAAAGAGGTCATATGATGCTTTTTAATGTTTTCCTTTAGTGTGTAATGTATCTGTTTGTGCATTTATACAATCTGCAAAGTTACAAAGCTTAGTCTCAAACGTCCACGTCACAATGTGAAACATCAGCTTAATGCCCGCCCAAGGCATATGAGGCTTCTATGAACTGAAGTGTTTTCCTGTCACGGAGACGCTGTGTGTTTGGATGCGAAAGCAAAAATCGCTTTTGCTTTCAGAGGTTTAGATTGATTTATACCACTGTGAAACATTCTGCTCAAGTTGTGCTTGCAAAGTTCGTTTCGATCAATCGGCTTGATCATCCGCATTTTCAGAATCGGGCCTGAACTGATACGGTAAAGCTGTCAACATTATTATTAACTGTGTGTTTAGAAATGCTTTAGAAGCTGAAGCTCATGATTATGGTAAGGGGCGTTACATTTTTGACACAAGCTTGAGGTGTTTGTCCAATCACAATGCACTGGGTCAGCTGGCCAATCACAGCAATCTAAACTTTTCGAAAGGAGCTCGTTTCAGACAGACTGGGAATAGAGGAGTTGCAATAATGTACAGTATGTGAAAAATAATGTTTTTTTTTTAACAGTAAAGAATGTTAATCTATTCTATTACACCAATGCTCAAAATAATGAACTTTTAAAATAGCATCATATGACCCCTTTAAGAATATAATTGCCCAAGTAAGGAAAATCTATTGTATGTCTGCAAAAAATAAGAAACTGGATGGATGATAATGGCAGGAAGTGACAGCTAGCAGGACGGCCTCCTCAAGATCTTGGACAAGCAGTAAACTCGAACACACCATTCTAGAGAACAGACAGAAAGAGAATAATGTAAGCATTACATGAGTTCTGTACTTCAACTACAACAAATTATGCAATGTTCAATATGCAAAATGTAGATTGCAGTCACAATGTTTATTAATATTATATTAAATGATCTGGATGCACATTTTAATGTTTAACCATTTTTTTGAGAAACATTCTTGCTGTTTTCAACACTATCCTCTGTTTTGTCTAGACCAACATCTGTAAGATTTCAATATATCATGATGGCAGCTAATTCACAATCCATTTCACAATTTATGAACATATAAAATGGTCAAACCAAAAATCGTCCAATCACAGCACAGCATAAAGTACGACTGCACCTGAACAGATACACATCAAGTGTGCTGAATATTAATATACAGCTCAACACACAATTTACCTCCTCCTCATCTTCCTCAAATACTAGCTGCAAGAAAAAGATTTTTTGTTAACTGAAAGCTGTTGATTTTTGGTAACTACAATTACACACCAATCATGCCACAAAGACTGAACATTTCATGAGCATTTCATGTGCCTTTAAAGCGATTATTACTGTATGCCTGAACCAGTATTGTTTTACCATGAGAGATCAACTCACAACCCTACCATTGAGACACGCACTTCCACATCGTTCTGAAGCATGCACAAAAAAAAAAAAAAAATTCTAATATATATATATATATATATATATATATATATATATATATATATATATATATATATACACATACTGTGTGTACACATACATATGGATTTTTTTTTTTCACATGAAATGATGACAAATGTGTTTTCATTTTACTCTAACAAGTAAAATGACCTAAACTGTTTTTACCTGATTACCCTCTTCTGTCTGATGCTGGAAAGTGAAGAGCATCAATAAAGATTCATTATATAAAAATAAATCTTAGTTATTCTAATAATATATACATCTTCAATGTTTTATGTAAAGAATAATGTTAATAATGTTAATATTTAACTTCATCTCTTCAATCGGTGGAAAGGTATATACATTATATATTTCAGCTGACAAAATTATTTTGGGGAGTTGACATACATAACTTACATGCTATATAAATAAATCAATATTTCAAAAAGCACATTCTTTAATATGCATGCAGCTTTAATAAAAATACATGCACTTCTAAAAATTCATGTCATGCTACAGAATCGTTTAAAATAAAACAAGGCAAAAACTTGAATAAAAATGGTTAAAATTTAAAAATGTATAAAAACTTCAAACTTAAAAAAAAAAAAAAAAAAGTTTCATACAGTTTTGAAAAATTTGAAAAGTTTCCATGTGGTGTAACCATTAAGTAAAAGGTAATTACTACACATCCTTATCACTGGGTGTATACATCTATTTTTTTATAGATGTAATTTTATAAAGGTGTATACATTATTATTTTTTATAAAAGGGTTTTCTTTAAAAAGGTTAAGTATTTTTATGTAATGTTAAGGTTTTAAAATATTTAATGTAATATATATATATTTTTTAAAAATTAATAATTTAAAAGTATCATGAAGTCTTCGAGGAGTTGCACCACATGACATTTGACATGAAATGCTGCTTTTTTTATGTAATTTACTATTTTTCAATAAATTAATAGATATGGAAAAAAGAGTGACATGTCAGTGACCCATATAGTTAGTTTATGTTCCCTACCTGAGTTTGGTACTGAGCCGTCTGTTTTAAGAACTCAACAGCCGCCTCACATCCAGTGGCTCTTGCCTAAATGTGAGAGAAGCCCATTAATAAAAGTTTACAAACAGGGGTGTCCAATCCTGCTCCTGGAGGGCCACTGTCCAGCAAAGTTTAGCTCCAACCCCAATCAAACACACCTGAACCAGCTGATCCAGGGCTGTGTCCAGAACTGCCCCCTATACCCTTAAACAGGTCACTATTTTATTTAAGGGGACAGCCATTTGTAGTGGTGTCCAAAACCATAGTGGACGTTATCGAGTACACTCATTCAATCCCACAATGCACCAATAATGCAATAACGAGTGTACAATTTATGTACACTCAACAGCCAGAAAATACCCATAATGCACTGTGAGAGTCCCCATAAATGAATTCCTGCTTCTTGCCAGAAGATGGCGCCAGCAGCTTAATCATCCACCCATCCATTTTCCAAACCTCTGGTTTACAGCTAAATATCATACAGGTATAAATAAACTTTTTAATTTATTATTAAATTGTTACAGTGACAAAGTTCAAGATAAATCTTTTCATTACTACTGGAGCTACCAGTTTGCCAAGTTTCAGATGATTATTAAACTACAAGCACAAACAACATAAAAGCGCACTCCGTGTCTGAATTCACTCACTCGTTTTCATTCACTCCTTCAAGTGGACTATATTAGTGGAGTAATGTAGGGAATAGTGAATGAGGGTATAGGGGGCAATTTCGAACACAGATAAGGTCTCACTGGGCATACTAGAAACTTCCAGCCGAGTGTGTTGAGGCAAGTTGGAGCTAAACTCTGCAGGACAGTGGCCCTCTAGGAACGAATTTGGACACCTTGGTTTACAGGAATCATCTTTAAAATATATTACCATTTTTGTCACTGCTTTGACAATACAGAAGACATTTCTTTTAGCCAATGCAACACTGACTGCAACAAAAAAATGTCTTGTATCTCCATTTATACAGTTTTAAGAATAAAATGAAGGCAACAAATATTTGGTTACAATTCTGTATTTCACACAGACCTCCATCATTAACTCACCACTTCAATGGGCGTCTGTCCATCATAACTGGACATGGTCAGATCAGCCCCAGCTAACTGCCAAATCTCCAATCCTTCCAAGTCGCCACTCGCCGCAAGACTGTAAAACACATTGGAATCTCTGAATTGGAAATCATCAACCTTAACACAGGTAGTTCATAAATTGAAGACAAACAGTTCTGGTATGTGTTCAATACATTCATTCTAATTTCTAAAAAACAGATATGCTCATATCTGTGATCGCACATCCGTTGAACTTTATATTAATGTGCCATTTAAAAATCCACCCTAAGCTTAGCTATAGAAGAACTGTTAAGAAATAAATCAGTACTAAAAAAAGAACAAAAAAAAAAAAAAGTACGACTATTGCTACTGCTACTACTACTAATAATAAAACTGCTGTGTCCACAAGTTTTGTAAAAGCAATAAGAGAAGGATGGATTGAGAACAAATGTGTGTATGTAAATGAGACCTGCACAACTCCGTTCCAGCATCAACCATTTCATTCTGAGAAAAATGAGCTCCAGTCTTCCTCAGCAACTTCACAACATCCTTATGCCTACAGACAGAGAAAAATGACATATCCAGTCACATGTGTTTAATTACCTTACAAGTCACCTTTTGTGTTTTATGGAAGAAAGATCATAGTAGCCGTGTCCCAATTCAGAGGCTGCAACTTTCCAAGGCTGCTCGTCAACGGCAGCTGTCAGAGTTGCTAGGCAGCAAGAGCAATCCTCCATAGGCTAGACTGTCCCACTTAACAACACTCAGTTCGACCTTTGTGGACTTTGAAGGTGTGGCCTTTGAAGTTTGTTTCCTTCGAAGGATGCAGCCTCTGAATTGGGACACAGCCATTGTTTTGGAATGAGGGTAAGTAAATGCTATGCTAACTATGAATGATTATATGGCAAGTTTAGCATTGTTTTTTACCTATCAGAACAGATTTGTGACCCATTTATGGGTCGCAATCACCAGTTTAAAACCAGTGGTCTAGTTCGCCTTAAAAAGACCAGTGTTGGGGAAAGTTACTTTTAAAAGTAATGCATTACAACAAAAAAAGTAACTAATTGCATTACTTAGTTACTTTTTATAGAAGGTAATGTGTTACGTTACTTTTGCATTTCTTTTTTCTCATCTGGGCTGGGCTGTTTGTTTGTTTGTTTGTATAACAACCAAAAAAAAGTTATATTTTTGGCAAATGTAAAGGCCCTTTCACACTAAAAGTGAAAGGAATAAGCCTCAGGCTGAAGGAAATGCATATTTACGCCTGTACAGTAGAGGGCGCAGTTCAAACAAACCCTTCAGCTGTGCTGCCATTCTGGAATACAGAAGAATAGGATGCAGTAAATATATGCTCACATTTAGTCTAGAACTAGTCTAGAATAACCATCATGTTCACACAGCGCCTCTGCACTCCCGATTTCTCTCAAAATGGAGACAGGAGAGCTGTCAGTCAATAAATGGAAATACAAAGTAACTTATTACTTATTTGAAAAAGTAACTCAGATTTTTTTTTTTTTTTTTTTGGTAAATTTAAAAAGTAATGCGTTACTTTACTAGTTACTTGAAAAGAGTAATCTGATTACGTACCTCGCATTACTTGTAATGCATTACCCCAACACTGTTAAAGACTGTCTGTATAAATTATGCAGCAAATAGTTTAGTCAAAACTTTGAAATGTGGCCCCAAAAAGTATTTGGACACTTAAATCAGTACTACCTGAAGCGAACAGCATTGCGAAGTGGTGTATCTCCAAAGCGATCTCTGGCATAGACTGTGGCCCCTTTACTCAGCAGATACTCCACCACTTTCAGATGCCCCTCACATGCGGCGATGTGGAGAGGAGTGCGACCATCATAGTCTGCCATGTTCAAGTCAGAGCCCTATATAGGAAGACATGAATCATAACCCATATCTTGATTTGCTAGACTGCATTTAATACTGCAAACCAGCACAGCTGACTTGTTTGCATGCTCATGGACCATTTTTAATATAATAAAAAATATTCAAATACAAAAAAGTTGCAGGCATACACTACCGCAAACTGTAAAAACTTTGGAATAGGTTGCATTTATTTGATTCCATGTTTTACTGGTAGTGTATGGCCATCTAAATGGGTGTCCAAAAAGGTATCAATATCTTACCATTTCCCTTATGGCCTCTAAAGCTTCAATGTCTCCGATCTTAGCAGCAACGCAGACCAGAGTAGGTGTTAGTGCATCTCGTATGGCTTCAAGCTCCTGTGGACATCAGTAATATTATAGTTGATCACAACTGTTCATCACAGCCTCTTCTGCTTCTTTATATGGTTGTGCCATTTTGTAATCATCATAGTTTACACTACCGCGCACCAAACTGGCAAAGCTATTTAGTGAATTCACTCCCAAGTAAGGGTGTACACTTTCGCACTGGGTATTTATAGGAACTATAATAGTTATAATATAGGAACTAGCCATCAGGGAGGTCCCCTGAGAACTAAATGTTCCCCCAGGGCCGTTTTCCTGGTTGCATTCGCACCGCCAGTAGGAACTCTGAAGTGACGTAAGCCAGCCAACAGCGATGTCATTTAAGCATGGCATTCAACAACGTCAATAACTGGAGGATGCCATGATCATAGCTATGTTTCTGTTGTGTGTCGTGTGTTTCGTGATAATGGAGATGGAATGTAGGACGTACAAGTTATGTGATTGAAAGAGAAAAAAGGAGGACTAAGAGATGAAAATTCCTACGACAACTTGTAATGCTACATATCAGAGGCTGAGAAAATAACAATACCACAGACAAAAGCTATGAAATATGCCATTAACATAAGCTTTCTGTATGTTAGTCTGTGGAGTAAGCATATGTAAACTGTGCTTGCAAGGCTTTTTAAAAATGGCAGGTTCTGGTGTTTCTTATGGCATGCACTCAGGAAACCAACGTACACTTATATCACTGGTAGTTCCTATTGTGCTGGGTTAGACCCTGCTCTGAAGTAGGAGATAATTTAAAGGTGGTCCTATAACTAAAATCGTTCCCAGTTCTTGCGGTGCGAAGACGCAAAAAGTGGTTCTTCCACCGACTGTTATAGGAACTATGAAAACTTTCCTCCTGTTTGAAAGCCCCTTATGTACACTATGTATGAAACACAGCAGTTTCGTTACAGAATGATTCACTGTTTTTGAATGAAGCGTTAAAGTGAATGACTCAATAACCCATTTATAAAGACAGGTCGCTGCATCCAAAATCGAATACTTCCCAGCTGTGAAAAACATTAAGCCAACAGAGTAGTATGTCTGAATATTCAGAAAACATAGGCGACCCGAATGACCTACTACTAACACCGAGATTCTGTAGTGCACATTCAGTGGACCCTTTACTTTACCATGAGGCCACGGGGAGGATTTGTGAACGGCAGTGAAACGACGAACCTGACACCGTAGGTCACGACAGTGAAAACATGGCGGATGTAGTACGTCCGAATTTCATTCATATTACATACATTCATACTATATAGAACATACTTTTTTTAATGGTCACAAGTAAATTTTAAACCAAATGTAGCACCTGCTGTACAGTATGCAGTTTTGGACACGGAGAGTGACTTGCTTCGTTTCTAAATGAAACAGCCGTTTTGACCTACTGACGGTTTTAGTTTCATATTTTAAAATAACATTTAATTTTTTTTTAAAATCATTTCATATTTCAATATTCAAAATTGTATTTTTTAAAACGCCATAGTATCTTATTATTCTAATTTAATTTATTGAATAAATGTAAGAATTTGACATAAAAAGATAAGTCTAAGGTTAGAAAAAAAATTGCATGTACAAATGTAAGTCGATTTAAAACAGAAATCAATTTAAATGTAAAAGTTTTTTTTTGTCACTGTTGTGAATGTACCACTGCACAGAATGTGAAAAATATTTCTGAATATTTTCAGAAGTCAGCTGTCCACAACAGACCTAAACCAGCCAAGTTACCAACACAAAAACACTCAGCTAAATATCTAAATTACTGTTATCAGCAAAATCCCCAGAAATATAGGGATTTCTTTTTTTTTGGCAATAATCACCCCTGTTCGTTTAAAGTGCACAACAAAAGTTATAAACAGAGAAAGTGCCAGTTACATTACCTCTTTACAGCTAATGCTGAGGGACTTGGCGATGACCTGAATAAAGCGACTGTCGTTGAGAGAAAGCTTTGCCCCGCCCAGGTCAGCTATCATCTCACCACGCAGATTGCGACTCAGCATCTAATAACATGTTTAATTAATAAGTGATTTAAAACATGTAATAATTATCTAATTATTATTATTTACAATAAAACCTCTTTACTGCTTATTATTTGAAAAACTCAAATTCAAATCAAATTCATGTGGTACAACCAACATGCAAAAAAAGGACTGTGTCAAGGTCAACAAGTCTCTTAAAATATCAAAAACAAAAAATTATACCTTATACCTATACAAAGTAAGGTTAGCACAAAATGTTGTGTAAAATGACCATTAATTACTTCAAGTTAAAAAAAAAAAAACTTTTTAAAAATGTAATACCATTTACTTAATGCTTACAGCACATGACATTTCTTAAACTTTTCTTGAAAGTGGTTTAAGTTAAAAATAATATGAAACACATGAGTACAAGGAGTATATGGCTAAGAACTTAGCATTTGTATTTCTAATTTGATTTTCAAACGCAGTTCAAAAGTTTTGGGTCGGTAAAAAAAAAAAAAATTCTCTTATGCTCACCAAGGCTACATTTAAATTGATCAAAAAATACATTAAAACAGTAACATTGTGAAATATTTTTATATTAAAGATTAAAATTTAAAATAACAGTATTTTAACTGTGATATATTTTAAAATGTAATTTATTCCTGTGATGCAAAGCTGAATTTTCAGCATCATTACTCCAGTCTTCAGTGTCACATGATCCTTTAGAGATCATTATAATATGCAGATTTGGTGCTTAAGAAACATTTATTATTATTATTAATGTTGAAAACAGGTGTGCTGCTTAATATTGTTTGGAAACCTTGATACAAGATTTATTACTGACCCCAAACTTCTGAACGATAGTGTATATGTTATTGACCCAAATGTGGTTTAAATATATTTTTTTAAAGAGACATTTTCTATACCTTCTTCTTCTCTTCTATACTGAGGTCTTGTTTTGCCAGCACATAGGAGAGTTTTGAAAGAGCAGCTTCTGGGGTCATATCACATCCAGCGACCAAACCGGCATCACTCAGAGCCTGAGAGGGAAAATTAAATTACACTACTGGAATACACCCACATGAGGATTTTCTCAAGCAAACTCCCATACCTGGCCAGTGGCGTATGAGGTTGTGACCGTGCCCCGGAGGCACTGGGTGCAGTTGATCATGATGAGACCTCTCTCTGTCGCTTTACGGATCTCATCCAGCAGCTCGGTGTCATTGTCAGGGGCGTTACCACTGCCATAGGTCTCCAATACGATCCCGTCCATAGGAGGCTGCAAGAAGGCCCTGACCTGATGAGAGAATGGATCTCATTTAAACATCTGAAACTTCCAAAAGTTCAGACAAAAAATTTAACTTCTGCCATTATTTACTAAAAATTGTAAAAATAATGAACATGTTCATGCACTGAATGAAGAGATTTGGCAAAGATATGGGGCAAATAAAGGCAGACATTACCACACGGCCTTACTGTATCAGCAGTGATTCCTGGGAAGAGTCGCAGGAGACCCACATTACGGTTCATTTGTGTTTGGACGGTGAATTTAGCAGTTGTATTGGCTCGCCACACAGTGTCCCAGTTAACTAAAGAGTACGAAAAAAAGCAAAATACTCAAATATATGGACGTGTGGACGCAAATATAGTTATCGTTATAGTTATCTTTATAGTTAATGTTCTTGGTGCGAACAGGCCTTAAGACTGTGTGTAAATGTTGGCAGAACGGGAATCACTTTTGATGTCGACATTGCATTGTGCTAATGGCGGCAGGTTTGGAGAGGTAAACGCGTTAAAGCTTCCAGGGTCCACTTTGGTGACACGATTGCCCCTGAACAGCTTATGATGAAAATACAGGCAAACCTGTGAAGAAAGACACAAAGGGCTTTTTTTCATGTCCATTACTCAATTTAAACTGTTTTATAATACATTTTTATAACAATAATAATTATTATTAAATGATTACCAATAAATTTATAATAAAGTATCTTTATTGCGCTTCATTGGCTTGGCAGAAACAAAATAAACTGCAAAACATATAATCATCTCAAAGGACACTTAAAACCACATTTAATCAAATATTATTTCCTGTATTTTATTAAAAAACTACCTTCTATATTTTAAAATAAAATTATTTAAATGCTAAAACTAATTGATAATGAAATTCTGTCAACTATTTTATAACTGCAGGCTACAAAGGCATCACTCACAGAGAAACAAAAAAAACCTCACCTCAGGGATGACATACTGTCCTGCTATCAACAGCGCCCCCAAGAGGTTCTCCCTCCCATCATTCCTCATCTCATAGATGGGCACCTGCAACATACAAGACGGTTGTGAAGCTAATAGTAAAGTATGATTTTTTTTGATGAGCACTAGTTAAATATTAATAGAGGTAACTTTAAAGGGGTCTATTGTGCTTTTTTACATGGTTTCTTTAGTGTTTAATGTTGCCGTTTAAGCATGAAAAATGTCTGCAAAGTCTCGAAAGGGAATTATACTCTACATCAATAAGCATGAAACGCCTCGATTGTAGTCTTGTGTTTTCTTCAGAGAACAAACACGTCACAGTATCCCTCATTTAAATAATTCCCGCCCAAGGCATGCTCAAAATAAAGGGGTGAGGCTTGGTTGAGTTGCGTTAGTAGTGTGTAATGGGTGTGACATTTCCGAAAACACGCTCAAAGTGGTTGACCAATCACAACACGCTGATCCAGCTGACCAATCAGCGCACATTGCGTGTTTCGAAAGGAGGGGCTTCATAAAGACAGGAACTGATCAAAGCGTTTCTGACAGACTGGGATAAGAGGTGCTACAACAATGTAAAATATGTGAAAAATAATGTGTTTTTAGCACAAGCATGGAAAAACTGTTCTTATAGAACCCAAAAAACAAAATCAAAATTTGAGAAAGAGCATAACAGGTCCCCTATAAGACGCTTAAATAACTCTCCATGTGTTTTTTTATTGGGCTAAAAATTGTTTGATGGAAACATCTGAGCCATAAAAACTTATTGGTCAGAGTTTCCTCTGTATCATTCATCAAGATGGATTGCCAAATTTGCTTGGCGAGCTTATTGTGGTTTTATCTGTAGCTGTCGAGACACACGCAAACATTTATACGAATGTAACCATCATTCTCGCTCTAACTGATAAATGATATAAGGCTTCGTTGGGACAGCATTCTCGCAATGGACAGAGAAGAGCAATTACACAACATTTTAAGATGAGGAGGAGGCCTTTGGTTTTCAACTACGATAAGTAAGGTGCTTACAGAATCAGACACTGCTGCTTTTTATACAACACATTTCCCGTTATGAATTATGATACAGCTTGGTTTGGTGGTGCATTGGGTCGGATTGCTTTCTCACCTCAACCAAACCGCCCAGAGTTCTTTTTCAATTGGGCCGACACCACTTTGTTCAGGCGATCTCGGAGCGATTGTTTTGGCGCGGATCCGAGAGCGATTGCCATGTTCATATATGTGTCTAAAAGAACCAAATTACTGGAGAAAATGCACCAGGTTCAGAAACAAACGTTCCAAACGAGCCAGGTGTTAAAACGCTGTTCTTTAAAATGCTCAATTTGTGCAACACAAAGGTGAGTAAATTGTCCATTTAAAATGTGTTACCTGTGAGCCAGTGAAGATGACAGGCTTTCCCAGATTCTCACACATGAAGGATAAGGCAGAAGCGGTGTAAGCCATGGTGTCTGTGCCGTGCAGGATGACAAAACCATCGTATTGCTCGTAGTGTTTCTGTGAACACGAGGGAAACAACTTTGAAAATCTCAGTCCTGATTTTGACATACCAACTGAAAAATTGTTGACTATCTTTAGAAAATTCAAAGATTACCTACAATTATAAATTTACAAAAAGTTCCTTTTTTTGTTAAAAAACACCAGAATCAAATCATTTATCAGATCAAGATTTAATTGATCAGATCATGCAAAAAGCCCTGCAACTCAAAGCCAAACATAAAGATGTTAAAAAGGAAGCACCTCAATGTCTTTTCCAACACTGGCCCAGTCATCTGTGGTCATATTACAGGAGTCGAGGAGGGGAGAGTACTCTAAAACTGTATATACAATCCTCTTATTCTGTTTGGACAGTCTGGGGTGGAAAAAGAGAGAAAAAATGTTTAAAAAAACAGCAACATTTTTAAGTTTATTCTAAAAAAAAAAAAAAAAAACATGGACAACAAGCTCTAAAAGTAAAGCAAAACTTCTTATTTAAGCCAACAAAAACCATTAGGCAAACAATGGGTTAGTTTAGCTAGATCAGCAAAAACAAAACAAAACAAAAATATTATTTATTGACAGTGAGAGTGATTTCAGGGGTGTCTTGTGCGTCAATGGATGAGTAAATGTTCTGAAGCAGCAGACTTCAGACTTTGCTCATCGCTCTGGGGCGGCTCATGGTGTTATTGTAATGAAGAGGGGAGCGCTGAGGGATTTTCCACATTTAAAGGTATAGTTTCTGTCATTAATTACTCACCCTCATGTTGTTCCAAACCCGTTAGACTTTCGTTCATCTTCGGAACACAAATGAATATCTTTTGATGAAATCTGAGAGACTTCTGTCCCTCCATTGACAGAGGAATGAAAATCTTACAGGTGTGGAACGACATGGGGGTGAGTAATTAATGACAAAATTTTCATTTTGGGCTGAACTAACCCTTTAAAGTGCCCCTATTATTAATGTTTTTTTTTTTTTAGGTCTCCTACAAAAGTTTTACATACTTTCAAGTTTAAAAAACACTTTCATTTTCTCATAATATATATATTGCAGCATTACCTCTGTGTCTAAACGGCTCGATAAAGGATTCGGTCTCTCTAAACGCCTCCTTTATGACAGCCTACTCTGATTGGTCAGATGGCCCAGTCTATTGTGATTGGTCCACCGCTTACAGCGCGTGTCAGAAACAAAACGCTTATTACCATATCTGAATTTCAGCTCTGGATCTTCCTCAGCACTTGCAGACACAGTGATACGAACAGTAATGATGGCGTTGGTTTTACCGTATCAATTCGAGCCTGAGTCCTCATCCTTTGGAAGTGCATGCAAAATGGATTTGCTTTTGCAGCGCTGAAAACAGTGACAACATGAACCAAAGTCTTCCAGGCTTCGGCTTCTACAACTACAGTGTTTGAAGGCAGGTCAAAGTAGACTCTGTTCACGGGCAGCCAATGAAGATCATGTGCAAATTTGTTACAAACCTACATAGGTGAAACTGGAATTGCTGACGACTCGTTTTGGCAGTTCAGAATCAATTCTTTATTTTAGGAGACAATAACTTTATTTTTCATACTTTTTTCATATTGATCTTTAAAACTTTGCAGATCTTTTATATTCACACACAGCTATATTTCACACTGCATGAAAGGTAGTATTTTCCAGTTAAGATTGGAAAATATGTGGAAAAAATGTTATATATACACTGTATAAAATTATTAGTTGCATTTCTTTCAAAGCTAAAAGTTTTGCATTGGTGCATCTCTAGCATGCTTTTACATGCACAACCATAACATATAGTCCATACAACACATATTATATTTAAAAAGTGAAATCATGCACCTTTAATGTGCAGAATGCAGAACTAAGGCACCAAACATAAAATTAACTTGCTTGCTCTTTTCTATTATCAAGGCATATTTAACCCATCCAGTTGTAAAATATAGGCAGGTATATGCAACATTTCATATACAGTTTGTTTATATAATATAAGGTTTTAAAATAAAGTTATAAAACCTGTGGAACAATATTTATTTGAGAATGCAAACATTATTTCTGATTCTCAGATATAAAAACTATGTTATATTAAAATTCTTTACAGACCAAAAATTACAAATATAGATTTATTATTTACATATATTACACAGGATGAAGTATGCTGTCGGCTGACACGGAAAGAAGCACAGTTCAACCTACCACCAATCATCTGTCACAGCTTGAAACAAATAGTGTACAGCCATTACTGTAACCACTGTGCTAAGACTAACCAGCAAATATATTGCACAAATTATTCATACGAATTCAGCAAACATGTGCACAATTACATATACATCCCACATGGGCAAACATTATGCTACCAGTACTACAGGACCCATGAAACAGATGATCAGCTGAATGAGTGGACTTCCTGTCAAAATAATACACATTTTACTGTCTGTAATATTCTCAGATGTGTAAAAAAAAAAAAAAAAAAAAAACAGCATCCTCCATGGGCTACAAAACAATATCAATCATTTTTTTGATAAAACAATATCAAATTTTATTTTTTAAAAGATTTAAATTATTAAAAAAAAGTGCATAGTCTTCAAAAATACAAAAATAATAATAATAATAATAAAATACGAGGGCAAATAAATGATGACAGAATTTTCATTTTTGGGAGAACTATTTCATTAAAACTGTAATAAAAGTATATTTAGTACTATTCAAACTTTTTTTTTTTTTCATTTACTAACCAACAATTCAAACCTGTATTTTGTGTACAAATAGATGAATGCATCTAGCGTCTGGATCTATAAATAGGACAACTCCTCCAAACTTCTAACTTGATCGCATATTTGTGTGCATCTGCGTGGGAACTTACGGCAGCACCAGCGTGTTCTCCTGAGGCTTGTAGTATTCATACAGTCTGGTCTGTTGGGCGTACTGCTCATCATGCAAAATGGGGAGTTTGCGTAGAGTTTCAACAAGAGCTTTAGGCTCTGGGGACAGAACTGCAAATATGGAAGAAAAGCCTGTAAGAAAGTTATGAACAAATGCAAATTCATATACACCGTACAAACTGACAGATTTTCGTGTTTGCATCCCTCAGATTCTTTTGATGAGAATTCAGCATCAGCAATGAAGCCAAAATACCATCATTAATATTTGATACTGCATATACTGTGCTAATATTGTACCATTTTGCACATTTTGATATTTTGTACCACATTCCCTCTTACAAGGTAGAATAAAAGAGCATTGTATCTAGTATTAATAATTTTATATTATTTATGCTGAAAGTTAAAAAAATAAAAAAAACATTTGGGTCAATGACGTGACGGGTCTTTTTTTTTTTTTTTGTCTAAAGGCCTTAATAATAATAATAAAAAACAAAGATATGACATCCAAAGTATGTAAGGTAGTAGCTAGATCTCTTTTATTGAATCCAAAAGGTTTTAATTATATTTTTCTACACATAAAGGTATTTTAAAGACTCTGAAGTGTCAAAAGGTCATTCAGATTAACCGTCCAAAGGCCAATGCAGCCATTTCATTTGTGATTAAAATATCTTAAATGTAATAAATGTATATATTTTTTATTCTGGCATGATTTTATAACATCATATATCAACATTGTGCAACATGGTATTAAAATTATGTGTAGAGGTCGTTGCTTTGTTATGAGAAAGAATGTCCGGAAAAATGAATTTCATTGATGTCATTCGGAGTAACCAACATAAAGGGACTATTTTGGATCAAGTCATGCAGTCAATATCATGTGACAGGATGTGACATCATTCAGACACCTGCAAAGGACCACATGGTCATGAAGCAAAGTAACTAACCCTCTCTTAACTATTTGAAAAATTCATGTTTTCACTTGCTCATACGCATGTCCCAAAACATCAGGTCATTCGGTACAACCGCTATAAAACATGGAAAATGTTGTAATATTTTAAATACTTGTACTAAATATAAAATATTTGATTGTCCTTTTGCTAGCTAGCTAGCTAGCTGGATATCAGCCTGTTAGCATTGTTTGAAAATATCGTCATTCGGTATAACCAAAAGTGTCATTCGGTAAAACCGAAATTTTGGTTAAACTGAATGACTTTTTTGGGACATATTTTGTCCATCTTGTAAAAAAATGACAAAAGCAGCGTTAATTGATTATAAAAACCACATAAACTCATTGTTAACACTTAATAAAACTCCAAAATTAATCATATCTCCATTATGTTTTTTTATACTTTTAAAAACCTTATTCGTTAATGACCCATTTATATATAAAATAACTATGTGTAGACCTGTCGTGACTATTGATTAATCATGATTAATCATACGCAATTATTTGTATGCCAATTAATCGTCAGCTCAAAATTTATGATCTTGATAGGCTTAACTATGTGGTAACGTCTACTTATGGGCTAATCCAGTCAATTAAATACTTTACAAATGAAATGTAACACTGAAACACTAAACATCTCATCAGAAATTTCTTGTGTCCAGAGAGGGGAAAGCAAAATTGCATCAAGCAGAACCGTAACGGCAGGAGTCAGGCTACAGAAAAAAGCAGCGGACTGTTTCCCATATGACTAGTGTTGTGCATGTGTTCAACAAGCCAAACCAGTGGTTGTATGGAACTGTAGAGACTTGGGGAAAAATGTGTCCAGGTTTCTAATGGGAAAAAAACCTACAGGACTTTAAAGCAGAACTTCTGTCCAGGTTAATTTTCACAGAGCCTGTGTTTGTGGCAGAATGAAAGATAAAATCAAGTTCGGGGTGGAAAGTAAGTGTTTACTGTATTTCTGTTATGTAGTACACTCTCTGTCCTTGAACTCTGATACACTATTTAATAGAGCTGAATGTTTTTGTGTTTGACCTTCCAAATTGTTTAAAAGATGCTATCATTTTGTTTGTTTTAGATAAGCTACTTTTTAAAGATAAAGATCCACATTTGTAAGTCAATTCAAGCAGTATTGTGCAGAAAATGGTACTAAAGCCGAGTGTCGGGAAAGACTCCTCTTTACAAAAGGCAAATATTTGACCACTCTATTCATAGAATTTGCTAGTCATAAAACATGATCAGCATCCTCTTCAAGCACTCTTGAAGCACTCTTCCCATTCCCATTTATTACTTTACATAATCAAGTCACCATGTATGCATTATTCAGACTTTCAGCTGTGTAATCCGTTCCTCCTTCTCTCATACATTCATTGATATACATCCTGCTTCTAATATACATCCACATGATTTACAGCTGCGATTTTGGTTTATTTAAATTAAAAACTCAAAACAAAAATGTTATCATTGGACTGGACAAGTCATGCTTGACATTCATGAAATGATATTATTGATAATCATTAAAATGATTGGACTGATGTTGGCAATTTAAAGATGAAGTAACCAAATCATCCAACAAATTAATGTAGAACAGGTGAATGACGATTCATGTTTTAGCACTCAATACGAAGTTGAAATAGTTAATGTTAACATGTCTAGTTGTACTGCTATTTTAGTTCTGACTTGAAAATAAGCAAATAATCTAACAGACTATCCCAAAAGAATACTTATGTAAACATAAAAAAAAAAATTGTGCATAATCAAGTGCAATTTATTGTAAGATTTATAATGTTTTCATAAAATAATTTTGAAAATAAAATATATTTTAATTATAATATATACTTTATTAAAAATAAGCTTGTTACAGGTTAGTTAAGTCATGGCATACATGCTCAGAAAATTGGAATTAGCTCTAGAAAGGCAGAACATCATTTATTTACAGATGCCACTTGGTTTGATGTTGATCACATATAACTGCATTAATACATTCTAGGTTCATCCTAAAAATAATCATTACTTTCCAAAGACCGATGCATTAATATTTACACCCACCATTTAAACTGCCCCCTCTTAATCACTGTTTTTTGTTGTTTTGGGATATGAGATCAACAAACAAATAATCCCATACACGTGTCATAATAATAGTAGCCTACTGTGCAGTGCGCAATATTATTCGTATATCATATGTGAACCCTCATGCAGGCAGGTGTGTGAGAGCTGCTGATAGTGTTTACCGTTATTATGATACGTCATTCCAATGGTTCCGCCGGTGTTTATGACCAGGACCCTCGCCTCGACATTTGGGCTGATGTCAGGAGACTCCGAGCTGCTCGAGAATCTCCTGCGACTCTGACCCGCGGCGCTCCGGCTGAGAGATTTCTGTGACTGAAACACATCAGCTTGACTCAACCTGCTACAAGAAAGAGCTCGACCCAGCGAGGTCATGCTTGCTGTAGACGGAGCCGAGGTAGTGTGTTTCCATTCCGCCATATCGGACTCACTTGACTATCCAAAAACCGAACGACGCAGTTTCTTAAAGAGACAGCGCATTGATTTTGAACACTGATAAAGGTACACATGCTGGAAACGTACAGATGGAATTATTATTTGTGACACTTGAGACAAAATTGTCGTTATCAGAACAATTAATTGAAATAAAAAATAACAATAACTAAATAAGACTTGTTTTCTCAAACCTTAGAGTTACCAAACAATGAGAACAATGATGTAACCTCCTTCGCCACATACATAGTGTAAAGCTAACATTTAACATTTCTTATTTGTTGCATACATGATGTAATGTGTGTTTTTGGACCAATGAGAGAGCAATGCATAACCAACTATATTTGGCTCCTTGAGCGTTGTGAGAATGTTTGCATCTGGTTCTCAGAACGTTCCCAGAACATAACTTTAAGGCTCATTTTTGATCAGCCATGAACCTGTTGCTCTTTCTTAAGGCCTGTTCACACCAAGAACGATTTAGATAACTTACTATAATTATATGAGTATCAAGACCTACGGACGATAACTTTCTATATTGTTGTTATCGTTATAGCTGTGGTGTGGACAGCTATTCTTTTAAATTAAGAATGACTTTTAAAACTATATCTTTATCGTTATCATTACAGTTATCATCCATGGTGTGAACAGGCCTTTATTCAGATCTTATTTTACCTGTTAGTTTCAGTCAATACTTTGCTAGCACTAGGACTTTTTACTGTTTGTACGGTATCACTCTCATTTTTTGTGTCTGTTCTAGTCTGTACATGAGATGTGGGAATTGATAAATGTGACTCTTTCTGTAGGTTACTTGTTATGCCAGTAGATGGTGACAAGTCTTCATGAGTCAGTTATGGGTCTTAGTAGGTGGATGCCCTATTTATTTGTGTTTGTTTGTTTATTTATAATAAGTCAATGGTCACCAGAATGGTTTGGCTACCAATGTTCTTCAAAATATCTTCTGTTGTGTTAACAGTTTTGTGTACAGTTTTGAAACAACATGAGGGTGGGTAAATAATGACAGAATTTGTTAAAGGGATAAAAAGTCAAAACGACTTATCACTTTAACAAGTCTACCCATTCATAAGCACAATCCCATCACAATTCAGAAACCCTATCTTATGGTTTATTAACATATTTTCCAGTTCACTTTTAGTGTAGATTTGTCTTGTATTTTTGTTGATTGTATTGTAATAACTAATACAGTCGCTATTGCTAATTAACTCGTTTTCTCAGATTGTGTAAAACTGAAAAATGTGTATTGTGAAATGTGTGTTAAAGTTAAAATAAAATCTAGCAGTTTTGACGTTTTCTAAGACCTTTATTATGAAATACGGGCTGCAACGGCCATTTCCGCTGGTTTGCGTTGACGTAGTCAGTTTCACACAGAACTCGGCTGATTTTAGGAGTGAACACCGGGGTTGAGACTGCTAGAGAATGGTGGGCCTCCGCAGGTAACTAAAACGCATTTAGTCGCTCTAAAATGAATGAAAATAACTTGTTAATGGTTATATTTTACATATACTGTCGAAAATATGTGTAAAAAGTCTGTGGTGGCGATTTTATGTGGGTTGTTCGGACGGCTAAGCTAGCAGGCTAAGTTGCTCTTTTCTGGCACTCCCTCTGAGCCTCTCTTGTCTCTCAGGGGCACGTGAGACACTCGAATTCAGGACGGTTGAAATCGATGCGGCTCCGCTTCAGACGGTCCAGATGACAGACCCACCGGCTGGCCAAATGAACGCTTTTCCGCCAAGGTTCTGAACGTCTTCTGCTGCTATCCGGTTACATTTTGGGGGAAGGACGTGAGAGAGCCCCCGAGACGAACATTCACACGCCAAGAGGAAGTCTTGAAAGACCGCAGGCTCTTAAAGCGGCCTCACAGCACTAAACAGCCACACAGGAAAGCACCGAAATATCGCTGCTTTTGTCACATTTCTGTGGATTATTAGTGTGGCATTTTTCAAACGGTTACCACCCTACAACCGAAGAAAAAATCGAGCTTTGACCTTTTCGATTGTACGTCTAGTACTGAAAGTTTTCAGTACTGTCATTTAATCAGCAGTACAGTGGTATCGGCTGGAAATACATTTTATAACAGTGACTTTATGCCCAGCAGCGTGATAACTTCAAACACGTGTTCTGTTCACTTTCAAATTTGACATTTCCAAAAAGAAAAACCCCACTTATTTTACTTTTGAACTACCCACATAAAACTTTTTTTCTTTTGAAGGGAAGTAACCATTTATGAACAATTTGCAAGATGGGGAAGATGCTGTCAAAGATATTTGGTAACAAAGAGATGAGAATATTGATGCTGGGACTGGATGCCGCAGGGAAAACCACCATCCTTTATAAATTGAAACTCGGCCAGTCCGTGACCACCATCCCAACTGTAGGTTTCAACGTGGAGACGGTCACCTACAAAAACGTCAAGTTCAACGTGTGGGATGTGGGTGGACAAGATAAGATCCGTCCCCTCTGGCGACATTACTACACGGGCACGCAAGGGTTAATTTTTGTGGTGGATTGTGCTGATAGAGATCGCATAGACGAGGCCAGGCAGGAACTCCACCGCATCATCAACGATCGCGAGATGCGGGACGCCATCATTTTGATTTTCGCCAACAAGCAAGACCTGCCGGACGCCATGAAGCCGCACGAGATCCAGGAGAAGCTGGGACTGACGCGCATCCGAGATAGGAATTGGTACGTGCAGCCCTCATGTGCGACCACCGGAGATGGACTGTACGAAGGCTTAACTTGGTTAACATCTAACTACAAGTCTTAATGACACTGGCACTGACTGTTTAGGACAAATGAACTCAATATGGGGAAAATCAAACATCTCCACCAAATTTTTGTGCTGTTTTGATTTAGAGTTAACATTTATTTTTGGTTAGTTTTCAAACTACCCTTTTTTTGAAATAACGGAATGGGTTTGGCTTGCTTTTAGTTCCCTGTGTACTGTGACATATCCGTGTCACACACCTTGGACTATTGCTTAACCTTATAAAGCATTCCTGAATGAAGATTCTCTATTTTTTTTTCTCTTTGATTGTAAGTTTTCTATATTTGTTGTCTCTTCTTCAGCTTCTTTCTTTGAGATTTCAGAATCAAAAAATGAAGTTTGTCTCCAGCAAACAGTCCAATAGCGTGTTAAAGGCATTTTATACCGAGTATCGAAACTGTCCAGGCATCCACTGTAGCAAAGCACAGTTTTGCTGAGGAGGTTGTAGCATACTAATCGTAGGTAGCTATGTGGTGTAACAGGTTTTAAACCGTGCCATAGTTATGATATCACTGACATCCAATGATAATCAACATGTAAATGAATCCATGGAACATTTTATGCAAATCTAATTGTGGAAGGCGGGCTTACTACCACAGACATAACTTATATTCAAACAGCATAATCGAAACAGGTGATGTCTTGTGCTCACAAAAGCTTGAAAATCCACAGAGAGGGTTTTGTCTGCATTGCAGTGTAGCCCAAAACAAGTTCAACGTTAAAGAGACTTCATTTTTTAACCATCGAGGGATGCCTTTTGTAGCCCTTTTTCCATTTAGGCTAATTGCATTGACCAGATTGTCTTTGACTTACACTCATATGTCTCTAAAATGTTGGATTGTTACATTCTTGCATTTCAAGTGTAGTGCTTGCGGTAGAGTGGACTGAATTTTTCATTTTGGAGAGAAATGCTTCATTCTATTCATTTCCTCTCTTTGCTTTAATCATTTTGAGAAACATGTACAGAAACAACTATGTAATTGTAACTTCAAATTAAACTTAGTCATTTTAATGCTTTTAGTTCATTCTTGTTCTGACCAATTCATGCTGTCTTTGATGCCTATCAATGCATGGGAGTTTCCACTGTCATTTACAGAGCCAAACCAAAGTCAGATGGAAAATGCGTTAAGCGTCGCTAGAACATTCTTCCTCGCTTCTTTTCAGTTTTGTTATAGGTAGTGCACATGGAAAATCTTTTCTGTTTGCTTTCCCTGAGTTTACAAAATTTTCCAAACCCGGGACTCCGAGCACTTTGGAATCCACAGCAGATAAGATTCTAAAGAATGTGTGTTGGGTTTAATGTTTGACCTCATCGTGTGCTTTTGCACACAGGACTCCAGACACCTTTCTAAAGGGAACGCCAGTGCTTTAACTCTTAGATCTTCCTTTAACGTCTTATTGCAAATATTTGTTATATGAACACTGTAGTTAATCTCCCAAAATAAGCTGTATTGGCTGTGCTGTTTTGAAGTGGCGTGTTGGAAACAGGTCAGCTCTACACACCCCCCAGCAAATCCCACTGTAAAAACAGGATGTCTCCCGCTTGCTCTCTAAAGGCCGCACAGCTGCTAAACTATCGCACACAGAGAAGAGTAATGGGCGGTCGGCGCTGGACGGCACAAATGCTGCTCTTGCTGACACAGCTGTTAATAACAAGTGCTGTGCTCACTTGTTGCTTTGCACGCCATCTTGAATGATTGTTAAACCGCTAGGCTGTTTCTTCTCTTTTGACGGTATTCAAATCAGTTGAAGCCACAAGGGCCACATCAGCAGCTCACATTGCCGGAAATGAACTTGACTGCTAACATATTGACAGTTGTATTTTTTTTTTTTTAGTAAGAAATACTGCACTCGCGGAATAGGAGCAGATACAAATGTTCAGACTGTTACCAATCCTGAGGGATAAAGCAGCTACTGTTGCAGTCCAGCTTGTTGAGACTCGCTGTTAAACCATAATAGACATTTGCATGTTTGTTAGTCACATTTACGAGATCAGAGCCGTTTCAATTACAAAGCAGATGATTGTCACACTACATATGTTTTATGGCTGCATCTTATCTTTCTTCTTTGGTATGTAGTGTGCCGCATATGGGTTTATGAATAACTGTGGAGGTCATAGGTGTGGATGATCTCATTCATTCCCCTTTTAGATGATGATGTTTAATCCAAAACCATGTGTGGATATATACACTGCTGTGCAAAAGTCTTAGGCATGTCAGTGTTTTCACCCCCAGAAAATGGTTTTAAGCCAGTTATTTATATCTTTTGTTGTAGCGTGCAGTAGGAAATATCAGTTCACATTTCTAAACATTCATTTTGCCATTAATTGTAGTAATCTAGAGAGATTTTTGTATGCACAAGGAGTCTGACAACAGCTGGTGCTCCACACGGAGATCTGATCTCACCATCATCGAATCTGTCTGCGATTACATGAAGAGAAAGATGAAACTGAGACAGACTAAATCCAGAAGAACCGTGGCCGTGTCTCCAAGACGCTTGAAGAAACCTTCCTGCAAAGCTATAGTACTGTGCGAAGTTTTAGGCACTTGTGTAAAAATGCTGTTAAGTGAGGATGCTTTCAAAAATACTGTCATAAATAGATTTTATTTATCAATTAACTTCTATTAACCAAATCCATGTTTGGTGTGACCACCCTTTGCGTTTAAAACAGCTTTTGTCCAAGTACACTTGCATTTTTCAGGTAGCTTTGCAGGAAGGTTTCTTCAAGCATCTTGGAGACGTTGCCACAGTTCTTCTGGATTTAGTCTGTCTCTCCGTTTCATCTGTTTCTTCATGTAATCACAGATGGATTTGATGATGGTGAGATCAGATCTCCGTGTGGAGCACCAGCTGTTGTCAGACTCCTTGTGCATACAAAAATCTCTCTGGATTATTACAATTAATGGCAAAATGAATGTTTAGAAATGTGAACTGATATTTCCTACTGCACACTACAGCAAAAGATATACATAATCAGCTTAAAACCCTTTTTGGGGGGTGAAAATACTGACGTGCCTAAGACTTCTGCACAGTACTATATATATATATATATTATTCAGGTTGATTGGGACACTTTTTCCAAGTCATCTCAATGGCAAAAAGTGTCCCATTCACCCTAAATAATTAAATATACATATCCAAAAGCTGCATGTATTTTATCAAAAATATAGTAAAAACAGTTATTTTGTGAAACATTATTACAAATTAAAATGTGTTCTATTCCTGTGGTCAAAGCTGAATTTTCAGTATAATTTCTCCAGTCTTCAGTGTCACATGATCCTTCAGAAATCATTCTAATATGCTGATTTGGTGCTCAAGAAACATTTCTTATCAGCGTTTAAAATAGTTGCTTAATATTTCAATGGAACATATCATGCTTTTTTCAGTATTTTTTATAAATAGAAAGCTCAAAAGCGTTTATAAGATATAAAAGTATTATGATGTATGAATAAAAGTATTATACATATATATATATATATATATATACACACACACACACACATACATGATAAATTAACTCAAAAGTACGGTAACAAATGTTTCCTCTACATTTTCCTATCAACAGTTTTTCATCATATTCTCAGTGTGTGTGTGTTTGCCTGCTCAGTAACTTTTAGTGCAGAGCTGGTTTCATTGTCATATCTAAAGGGAAGTGGTCAGTGTGATGTCAGGCCTGAGGTAGGAGGTTGGGTGGTGCTCATGTGGCTCTGCTGATGCTGGTGTTGCACTAATGACACAGACTCTATTAATAGTCTCCTTTAAGTGTAAGAGGGTGAGAATTCACAACTCAAAATACTTGTGTAGCCAATGTGGCCTTAATTTATTTCTTTTTTCTTTTTTAAAGACTTGCTGAACATTAAATTTGGATTCAAACCCACTCTTTTTTTTTTTTCTATGTACTGCTTGCACCTTTGGAAATGAAACGCCTCTTCTAACCTACACGTACAGGAACACGTATTACGTGTCATATTAAAGAAACAGCTCACCCAAAAATGAAAATTCTGTCATCATTTACTCAGTTTTATGTGTTTCAAACCATATATATATATAATCTTTATCTTCAGAATATCTTCTTTTGTGTTATGCAGAAGAATAACGATTTGGAATGACATGGTGGTGAGTAGATGACAGAATTTTCATTTTTGGATTTTTTTTATTTTTTTTTTTCAATTATCCCTTTAATGCTCAATAAAGCCTAATTCATTGAGGATAAGTACCCAATGAATCAGTATTTGACTAATTAAAAAGGTATATATCAAAACTAGTAAAGGTTTATGTGATTGTAACTGTTGTGTTCATCTGGACTTAGATCCTTCTAATTGAATAAAACCGTTGAAGTGGTTTGTTGTTTCTCTAAATGTTTTAAGATTCTATTGTATTGCTTGTAGAATTATATTTTTGTTGTCATTTTTTCCAGCAATTTTGGTTCTCTATGACAAGCCTGGCATCAGTGTGATTTTCCGCATCAAAGTAATTTGGGCAAAGGCTTAGTTATATGATTATAGTATTGATTCATCGTTCTTTTATAATGAAATGATCATGTCAGAAAAAGCTAAATGGATAAGGGCTTAACTTGCCTGTTCCAGCAGTGCACAACAATAAGGACTTTATTCTGCTGATTTAAAATTGCCCCGCCAATATTTTCACTGGCCCCACCTCAAAAAAAAAAAAAAAAGATAGCAGGTTAAAATGCTACTGTCTAACATTAAGTTTATTACTATAGATGAAGTCTAAGTTTTATGTAGTTCGTTGTTAGACTGGTCCACAATATTCTTAAACACAAGATTAGTTACTGTTCATTATTATAGTCATTATTGTGTGTCCCTGTGTGACAATCCTAACCAATCTAACACAATAACCTCTCCGTCAATAGAAGTAAATATGATTGTTTGTACAGATTGTTTGGCTGCTGTATGCTAGTTTCTGTAGGACAGGTTTGGTAACTGCAATACTTAAAACTTACGTCATATAAAAGCCCCCTTTTTTTACGTCATATATATATATATATAATTTATTTATTAAGAATATAGTCCTTTTTTGGCTGCTATTAACACTTGCGCATTATTATTTGCGAAATTTCTCCCATTCTTCTTTAAAGCATCACTTGTAACTATGTCAAATTGGATGGGAAGTGACCAAGCTTGTGTGTTATGCAAACGGATCCTAATACTTTGTTTTAATTTTACACTTAATTCCAAACTATTTTTAAAATTTTATTTGAATATGTCTATGAAGATACTATGCGCAGACCCTTATTTTGCAGAAGACCTGGAAGAATAATAGTGCATTATTATTATTATTATTATTATTATTATTATTATTCATTAGTGTTAGTAGAAAAAGTTGACTTAAGTTACTTATAGTCAGTAGAAAGTCTGTTGGCAAATATCAAGCAGACAGTCTACCAATACTCTAATGACTGCTAGTTGACATGTAGTTGCAAAGTTAGTTATACTTAGAATGTCTAAAGTGGACCATCGAAATAAAGTGTTTTCCAAATGTTTTGTCTAATTTGTTTTGGCAGCAGGAAATTTACACAACGATAAATGCTCACAATCTTATTCATTTCACAGAAATGGAAGTATACCTCACATGAATAAGTGCGGAGTACAGTGATAGTGCAGTGTTTACATTCTGTGTACTCTGACCGTACTGAACCTTAGCTGCAGATGTTCTCAGATAACACTGGATATGGAAAAGCGAATGGTGGGAGAGGTCAAAGGCCAACCTCTAGGATCAATATTAGCAATGATGACATTAGGAAACCACCAATAGCACCAACTCCAGCTTTATGGCACTTTCCAAACTATTGAAGGCTACTTCCCTAAAATCAAACCTATGTACACAGAAACTCTTTGAAAGAATCACTGGAATCCAGTCTCTATTAATTCACAAACAAGCTGGAATGCTCTTTCATAATATTTAGCAGCCTATGGAGATGGCGACATTATGCAGCAACTTTTTTCTTTTTTCTTCTTCTCACAATTTGTCCTGCTTATGTTGTGCAGCTGGACGATTGTTGGCTGGAGGAAGCATTCCTTTGGGAATATTTGGAATTCTGTAGCTGGATTTCCTGAGCGGAAAATAGTCAGAGGGAAAGTAGATGAATGGGAAGGTGGAATGTGAGAATTGTTGTTTCACTGTTCAGACATGATGGATGGATTAAGTAACCAATGTGGTTCCTCCCAGCTGACTCACTGATGGATCTGTTAGCCAGTGAGAGTTGAACACTTTATTATTTATTCCTTTAATAGAGAACTGTCCCCCCCCTAAAATAAACTTTATTCACAATAAATCCCATAACCAATATTTAAAGCTGGGCTTTCATTGAAACAAACATGCCATAGCATACTTGCTCTACAGTCTTTACAAACATGATATGTTTGTACATGTGAGTCAACCCACTGAGCCAAAGTACGTTAATGTCATGTTGATTCGTTGGCGTTTCTTTCAGTGGTACTGTAACTCACTCTGGTTAAAGGGTGTAACCATGAGCACATGCAGACCCACCCATTTTACACCAGAATACACTAGAAAGACTCATTCAATGGCCTGTTTGATTTCCCTATTACTGTGGCAACAGTCTTACAAGACTCTTACTGTGAAGTGTGAGTATGAGTGAGTCAGATGATTCTCTTTCATTCTGTTCACAGGGCTGGTCAGGTCAAACCTGTCCTTGTGAGTCTACAGTTTAACAATGTCAGATGCCGTCATCTGAACCGATACTTCATACATGCTTTAAATTGTGTAGAACTAGATTGTCTCACAATTCTGACTTTATAACACACAATTCTGACTTTATAACTCACAATTGTGAGAAAAATGTCAGAATTGTGAGATTAAAAGTTGCAATTACCTTTTTTATTTTTTATTCAGTGGTGGAAACAAGCTTCCATAAAATGCAGTAGGTTTAAAGGCCCGTTGAAGTGTCTTGGAACGCGCAGAATTATGTTAAACATAATTTCAAATGAAACAGGAAGACAGGGTGGGACATATCGAACAGCCCCGCCCCCTTTTTTTAAAAAATAGCCAATAGCATTTCGTTTATACCACAGCTCGGCCAGAGCTGTTAAACTTGGTAAAACCTCCGTTTCCTTCTAATCTCTAACCATTTCTCCTCCTAATGCCCTCTAAATCACTTTAAAATACAGCATTCTGTGCAGAATTCAAATGGGTCGGATACCTTTTGTGGTCTGAGCCGACTTGCGGTCTGCGGATATGATCCACTCTCTGCTCTCGTGTCTCTGGACCAGAGCAGACTGTGCTCGCACTGCGGCAGTTCATGTGACACTAATGCAAAAACGGACTTCATTCGCGTCAATGGAAAGCATATTTACACTGTCTGAATTGTTCCCTATTCTCTATATAGTGCATTCACCATGTAGAAACTAGTAAAAGTGTGAACAAATGACCGATTTCCGCCGCAGCTTCAGCGTCTGTTTATAGTGTCGGAGGGGGCGGGACTTCAGATTCTAGAGAGCATTTAATTGGACAGAAGATCTGACAAGAAGCTGAAGTGCGATGTGATGTCATGAAAATCCGTGATCCATTTTAGCAGAAGTGAGAGACTGTAAGTTTTGAATGCTTATATCTCCTAAATGCAAATTTTGTCATTGTTTTGGAACACACCAGCTTATTCATAACCTTAAGGCTAACATATTCATGCTAAAAGCTAAAAAACTTAAATTTTGATTTCAGGGGGACTTTAAAGGGATAGTTCACCCAAAAATGAAAATTCTGTCATTAATTACTCACCCTCATGTCGTTCCAATCCCGTAAGACTTTCGTTCATCTTCGGAACACAAATGAAGATCGTTTTGATGAAATCTGAGAGATTTCTGTACCTCCGTAGACAGCAACGCAAGTGAAACTTTGACACTTCAAAAAGTTCATAAAGAGATCGTAAAACTAATCCATATGAATTGAGTGGTTTAGTCCAAATTTTCTGAAGAGACTTGATCGCTTTATATGATGAACTGATTTACTTTAGGCTTTTATTCACATATAAACATTGATCAGTGAACATAAACAGAAACTCAACCGAACCTGCTTGATGCGTAAGAACAAACCTGTTGTGGAAGCTCAAATGTGCTGCGTAACACACGAGAATGAACCTCATTGGTTCTTGCATGCGTCAAGCAAACATGCTTGAGCTTCCGTTTACCATATCTGATGTGTGAGTTGATCAATGTTTATATGTGAATAAAAGCCTAAATTCAAACTGTTCATCATATAAAGCGATCGAGTCTCTTCAGAAAATTTGGACTGGGACAGAAAGCTCTCAGATTTCATCAAAAAGATATTTATTTGCGTTCCAAAGATGAACGAAAGTCTTACTGGGTTTGGAACGACATGAGGGTGAGTAATTCATGACAGAATTTCCATTTTTGGGTGAGCTAACCCTTTAAGCCAAGTCTGCCCTGAAATATTTTTTGTAGTACCTCATATTTTCTCATTTTTATTATCTCATTATTTCATCTTGCTAAGCTTAGGTTCACATTTGAAACTTTATTCTGAAGATATAACACATGAATCAGATTAGATAATGCCATTAAAATCTGTATACCGACGATGGCATCAATCTGTTTCAGAGTTTAGCAGTAAGTGTCTTGCCCTGCTCAAGTGCTCATAAACACTACATACCATTACTCCTCATGTGACACAGGAAGTGGTTTATAGTTAGCGCTCTTCCTGTTGTGGTTCATAAGACTGAATGGAGACATCTGTATTCACTGAAACCCCATAGCAGGCTGTAGTTGAACTGAGCTGTTACTGATTTAAATGAGGAGTTAGTGCTAGATCTTTCACACCTAACAACTCATAATTACAGACCTTTACAAAACTCGACCTATTCACACGCAAAGGAAAACACAGATCATTTAAGCCCCCGCGTTTCCTTTCATGTCAGAGTCTTTCATGCAAATTATAAACTGGAGGTATTAAATTGATGCAAAGGATGTGTAAATGTTGTTTGGGGGTTAAAAGTGGAATAATTCTTCAGAAAGAATATCTTAAATTGTCAAAAAGAAAAGATTTGCCCATGTTTAATCTCCATTCTATAGTGGCACATTCCTATGTGGTAACCATGCAAACATAACCCAGTTTATAGACATTGATTTATGCCAAAAGTCATCCACAAAGAGCTTAGATCAAACAGAAGCCACAGACAGGAAGGGAGAAGGGAGTTGACTCTTTGCACTGACGTTACAGATGCAGAGGGAAAGAGTTCTGACTGGTTGGCCTAGAATACAATATTTTTATTGAAATTCTGTTTTGGCCAAGGCCTTGAGAAAAAGCTGGCCCTCTGCTGCCAAGTATTTGTGAACTATGAATGGAGAAAACAGTGTCCAGTGGGGAATTATTTTATTATTTATTCTTTTGTATGCTGTACACTGACAAAAATGTTTTAGTGCTGTCCATGTTATGCATTTTTTTCACCATTAAATCTTGCATTTATGTTACAAATGTACTTCCCCATAGCCCCGCTGTATCTTACATTCAAGAGCTCGCACATGAAAAATCTTTTTGAATATATATATATATGCATATGAATAATCTCAAGTCAAATCATACTGTATTTAGACATTTAAGTCACATTTAATGTATGAATGGGACCACCTGCAAACAAAATGTGATTCTCTTTGACTTTTGCAGTTATTTTTAACAGATCTCAAGATTATTTTTAGTGGACATATAAAGTTAGTTCCCTTCAAGTTTCACAGAGCTGTCTAGGCAGAGGAAACGTATGTTCCACTAATATTCGACAACCAGAAGGTATCCAAATACGTTTCGTCTTATGTTTGAACGTTTTGTCTTTTTTATTTTTGATCTTATTTAAAGTGCCCCTATTATGCTTTTTCCGATATTACCTTTCATGTGGTGTTATATAGCTTTTTGTGCATGTAAAAGTTCTGCAAAGTTTTAAAGTTCAAAGTTCACAATAAATGGATTTATGAGCTGCATCCGAAACTGAATACTTCCCTACTATATATTATGTGAAAAACAGTGCGCCAAAAGAGTAGTATGTCCGAATACATAGTATTCAAAAAACTGTAGACAAATAGTCCCCGGATGACCTACTACTTGAAGTGCGCATTCGATGGACACTTTACTATCCCATGAGGTCACGGGAGAGGATTTATGAATGGAAATACGCAACTGTGACAGTAACAACATGGCGGATGTAGTACGTCCGAATTTCATTCATACTACCCATATTCATACGATATAGAGCAAGGGTGGGGAACGTTGATCCTGGAGGGCCATTGTCCTGCAGAGTTTAGCTCCAACCCTGAAAAAACACTCACCTGCCTGTAACTTTAGTAATCCTGAAGACCTTGATTAGCTTCAGGTGTGTTTAATTAGGGTTGGAGCTAAACTCTGCAGGACAATGGCCCTCCAGGATCAACGTTCCCCACCCCTGATACAGAGCATACTTTTTTAACGGTCACAAAGTAAAATCAAATTCAAATTTAGTACCTACTCGGTACACGATTTCGGACGCAGCGATGGTCTCTCAAAAGAAAGTACAGATTCTGAACTGCCTGAAACAAGTCATCAGTAATTCCAGTCTTACTTCCTGCACGAACCTACGTAGGTTTGTAACACATTTGCATAATGCGGCTGGCATTATGATCTTCACTGGCTTCCCACAAACAACGTCTACTATGACCCGCCCTCAAACACTGTAGTTGTAGCTGAGGCCTGGAAGAGTTTGAAATTCAGATATGGGCTAAGTCTCAATTCAGAGGCTGTATCCTTCGAAGGCCGCATTCGAAGGCTGATTGCGTCACCTTGGTGCGACAAAGGCTCCTTCAAATGCGGCCTTCATTTCTTGTAAAATGAAGGATACAATAGATGGATCCTTCGTGGCCTTGCCTACCCCAGAATTCATTGCGCACCGGTGATGACAGGATTTTTTTGAGAGAAATTGCCGAATTACACTTTTAAACGTAAGTATTGGGTTTCAACTAACTCAAATATCTAATGATACAAATGGGAAAAAAATAAATAAAAAACTTTAAATCGGTTCAAATGTTGTAACATCTTACTAAGTTGCAATTATATACTCTATTATATGCAGAAATGGACCATGGTGAGCATATTTAGACAGTTTGTTAACCCTGTTTTGTTTTCAGACAGTTTAATATAACTTTAAAAAAGTTGCTAGCCACTCATCAGCAGCAGCTGTCACAGTTGCTAAGCGACAAGAACAGTCCTCCGTAGGCTAGACCGTCCCATTTAACAGCGTTCATTCCTTTGTGGCCTTTCGAAGGCGTGGCCTTTGAAGTACGAGTGATTCGAAGGATGCAGCCTCTGAACTGGGACACAGCCATGGTAATATAGGCGTTTCGTTTCCAACATGTGCTGTTAGTGGTCGACCAATCACAACAGACTGGGCCATCTGACCAATCAGAGCAGAGCAGGCTCTCGGAAAGGAGGGGTTTAGAGAGACAGGATCCTATATCAAACCATTTATTAGACTCTATGAGAACAGAGATGAAGCTGCAATGTATATTATGAGAAAATAGTTTTTTGACCTTGGATGCATGTAAAGCTGTTGTAGGAGACCTCCAAAAGAAAAGGAACCTTTAAAATAGCATTATAAGGGCACTTAAAAATTGGGCACTTACAGCAGGTGAAAGCAGCTCCGCTGTTTTCACCTGCTGTAAGTGCCCAATTTTTAAGTCTTGGAGTGAAGTTCAAATATATCAACCTGTAAACTGTACAAAATGAAAGCATTACATTAACAGCCCTGGTGTGCAGTAGAACAATTGAACACAAAAATGACAGTTGGGGAATTACGGTTTTGAGGATCCTATCAACCACTTCCTTCAGACTGTGGGTTAAGTTTCATAGTTTGATTATAACTGCCTTGCCCACACACTCTCAGGCACACAGAGGATCATCAGGCTTTGACAGGCTCCAGCACACTTCCTAATGTTAATTCACACACACCAGCAGCAGCCTGTGCGTGACAGGAGCTTTAGATGTGTCTGTAGGCCACCCACTGACAGGCATATGTAATGCCACATTGCCAACGCTACCGCTTTGTGATGTTGGCTGCGTTATATAACTTTGTTAGGGCTGCCTTGATTCTAGTCATTGTGCTTGTCTAGTATACTGTAAGATATCTTATTTATTTCTTTGCAGGACTGCAATTAGGACTCTCCCTTCTTCTGAAGGTTGTGTCCTTAAGCAAGAGCAAAGAACAATACATTAGAACATTATCTCTACAGTAAACAATAGATTCATTGTTAGCAGACATGCAGGCAGAAAGCTTGGGGCTTTAATTCCCCTTAACACTAACCTAAGGCCAATGTAATTGTTTTGGGCATAATGGCAATGTTGCCATGTATGCTTATTATAAACACCTTTTTTATAACCAGGTTGCTTATTTTTTCAGTGAGACCTGGCAACCCTGCATAACGGATAAGGCCCTGTTTGGGTGTGTCTACATTGGCTGTGGTTGACAGTTTTATGTCAAGATCTTGATCAAAGCTGTTTCTCGTGTTGTTTTTGAGGTGTACTTCAGATTACTAGTGCTGCATGCTAATCACTATAACTTCATTACTGCTGTTACAAAAGTATTACATACATTATGTGATTAAGTTATTAATCACATATGTATAAATATTCTGGATTCAATACAAGTTAAGCTCAATCAATAGCTTTTGTGGCATAATATTGATTACCACAAAAAATCATTTTGATGTCAGTCGTTTTCAATAATAATAAAAAAACTACAGCACTTATATACAAAGTACAAAGGCAAATTTTAAATTTAAAAGCAGATATATAATGATTAGTGCTGTCAAATCGATTAATCGCGATTAATCACATCTAAGTGTGTAAATGTATGTGTGTGTGTATATATATATATACACACACACACACACACACACATATATCATATTTATAAACATTTGTGATTAATCATGATTGATTTGACATGAATAATAATGATTAATATTAATTTAATATACATTAATAATATATAATTTATAACATTTCTTAAAAAATTTCTTCTGTTTAAACTAAAGTATTGTTTGAACTATAAAGTTGTACTAGTAATTTTTATGATCAATTCAGGATTTTAGGTGTTATGCTGCCATGACAGTAAAGTTGTAAAATCATCTGTAAAATCATGTTAAAATCATGTGGCTATATATTTGAAACTGTATTTTAACATTAACGGATTGGCCCCATTCACTTCAATTGTACATGCTTTTTGCTGCTTCTTTTTTTTTTAAAGAATATTTTGTGGTAATCAATATTATGCCACAAATACTGTCGACTGAGCTTAAGTTGTATTGAACCCAGAATATTCTTCTTTTTTTTTTAAAAAAAAAAAAAAAAAAAAAAAAAAAAAAAATTATGGATGGTGTAATGGGTTTCTAAGATTAGATGCATTCTTTCAGCCCAATAAAATAAATTTCTTGATTTGTATTTCAAATTCTTTTTTTTTTTTTTTTTTTTACATTTTGTATGTGTGATCATGCACATTTTCACACCTGCCATCACCCAGTTGGCTGCAAAGCAGAATAGAACCACACCACATGATGTCACTGTCCACCAATCAGAGGCCCAGATGGCCCATGATGTAAAACAGTATGTCACAGATCCTTTCCTGCTGTGTTGAGTAATCACATTACAAGTCAGTGTCAAAGCCAGCCATCCGGTTGGTTTGTATAATTAATAATTTAAAAAAACTATCAATTACCATTTTAATAGGCTCTGTTTGTTTACAGACTTTAATTAGTGATCTGTGTGTATTCTGCATGTAAAAGGATTTATTATTGTGCTTCTCTGCAGTCCTTGGTTCATGTCTATGAGGTACAGTTTTCACTGCCCTATTAGGGTCATTGCCCTCAGCTAAGTGTGTTTCATGCATAGAGGCACAAATCCCAATTTTTACAGCAAGAACTAACATAAAAAATATTAAAATTACCATGAAAAATTGGCTATTTTTTAATGTTTATGTATTTTTTGGCCAGTTCAAAAACTCTGTATTAACATTTGAATTGTACAACAATGTCTTACTTTTGACATAGTCTGTTGAATTGATATTTAATTAATTGTAGTAAAAATATGTTTAAATAAATTAAATAAATATTTAATGAAATATTGATATTTAATTCATTATAGTACAATATTTTAAATATATTCAGTTATTTTTATTTAAAAAATAATTTTAATGATTTTAATCCATTTAAACATTATATATATATATATATATATATAAATATATATATAAATTCTTAATGGGCTCAGAATTTTCAACCATTACCTATTCTGATGTGTTGTGTCTTGTTTTAGTGTTTATTTATTGTCTATTGCTAAAAAAAAAATGACAAAACCACACATCTTGTTTAATATAATATAAAGTATGGATTAAGCACCTCCTTTCATTGTACACTTGTTTAAAAAAAAAAAAAAAAAAAAAGCATAATTAGGCTACATTAAGAGTTTCAGTTCCTGTTTTGTACCCTATTTGTAGAAAGTGCCTTTGACGTCTGCCTTGGTTAAGCCAGAGAGAAAGAGGAAGTGTTTGCTTTCCATAGTAACTGTTGCAGGGGAAGTGAGACATCTTCTGGGTAAAACTGTGAGCTGTTACTGTTAAAAAATGAGAACTAGTATTGAGTCATAACCACTTACATGAAACCAGAAATTTTCACTCTGAATTTAACCTCATTTAATTTTCTAAAGCAATCTTCAGTTCTCTCTATTTCATGTAGCCTAATTCAGAAAACATGCAGGCTCCACATTCTCGAGTTGCACGTGCGCTACTGTTGCCTGTACAGCGCCATCTGTTGGTTGCTTTGAAGAAAAGCATAAGGAGTTTACTTCATATAAATGGTTTTACTTGGAAAGAGGTGGATACTCATCCATAACAGTATTTATTTATTTATAATTTTATATATATATATATATATATATATATAAAATATTATATATATATGGTTCTTATTCATTGTTTTATGAATTTGCAGTGTTTTGTAGATGTATGTGGGGCAGAATGTGATGAGATATAAGAGATAACATGGTTTGACCAGCCTTAAATATGGTTTTCTGTAAATATGATTTTCCAGTGTCTGTAGATGCAACAGAAGCACTAAAACCTGAGAACGAGTTGCGGTGACAGCACAGATGGCTCCACTTGGGCTTTTAATGGGGTTTAACCCCAGCAAACTCTATGACCTGACAGTCCTCTGCAGGGTGCACAGAGTTATTAACAGCTGATGTCCAGCAGTGAGAGCCCGAGGGCTGACCGGTCACATTCTGAAGTGATTTAGAAGGCTAATCCCAAAAATGGATATGGTGGAGAACTCGGATTTATTCATTTATTTTTTATGATGCAATTTCTATAAAACCAACACATAACCAAAAGCGGCATTTTAAAAAAACAATATTAAAAGAAAACTTGTCATTATATTTTTAAAATGTATTCTTATATGCAATTAAGAGGAACCTCATTTAAATTGAATAGCTTAAACTTGTTTACTTTTATTTATATTTAAACATATTTATTAAAATTTATTTAAATATAAACTGAAACGGGCCTCGTAACAAAAGTAGTCTCTTCTTGCGCTTGAAAAAGAGCCCCGTCCCCTGCCAATGCCACCAAAATTAATAAAAAAATGCCCATAAAATTAAAGATATGGTTGTTTTTAATAAAGGTGTATAAATAAAGAATATAGCGATTTAAACCATATCACATGAGTAAGAGAGCTGTTTTCCGGAATATCTGCACATTTGCAAATTTCATATTGATTTTATACAACAGTTCAATAAACGAGAAGTTAATATTAGGTAACTTACATTTTAGACTCAGAATATATTGTCTGTTTTTGCTCTATTTCAACAATGAAATTAATTCCAAACTATCCATAGTAGAGCCATTGCACGTCTCTGAGCAACACTAGCAATCCTATTAACTAGCAGTCCTAATATTTCTTTACTGAATGTATCTGCGTTTATGAAAGAATCGTTCTATTGAATTATTTAATGACTCATTCATAAAGACAGTTTCTGCGTCCCAATTCACCTACATATACTATGCCCTAAAATTATGTAGGCCTACTGTTTTTGTGAAGCCAGCTTTGGCACATTCCACTTCGTCATTTGCGTCTTTAATGCGTCATATATCTTAGTTATGTGCATCCTGTCACAGTTTAAACTGCCCTGTCAATCATCTTGTTACAGTTAAAATCCTCGAGATTCAATTTAATTTAATTTCCTATCATATCGGAGAGAAACATAGTAGGTCTTGCACATCCGCCATGTTTTTAGTTTCTTAACACTTCTTATTCATGTTTGTAGTTCTAACAGAATCCTCTTCCAACGCAAGATCTGCACTTTGGATTCTAACTGGAAAAAGTAAACCATCCGGGTAGGGGCACCATCCGATTTGGGACACTGTGGGTGTCCAAACTGCGTTTTTGAACCCTTGAAGGGCACTTCGGGAAGGGGACACCATTTGTAGGGACATTCCAAAGAAAAAATGAACAACTGAATCAGTGAACAACTGAATCAATGAACAACACAAGTCTGTTAGCGAAGGTAACATACAATGCTCACTTCAAGGAAGTAATTTAATCATTTATGGTCATGTGACCCAGGGTGACAAGTCCTTGTCATTCATTTTAAGGGTGCTTTCACATTAGCACTTTTAGTGCGCACCCGGGTTCACCTGATGTCAGAGTTCGGTACGTTTGGAAAATGTGTGTTTGTGTGTGTGTTTCACTCACTTTCCCGACGAGCGTGACTGACGTGCTGCAAGCAGAGAGCTGTAGTGTAGCCTTTCTCATTTCTGCTCACCTTCAGCGTTCTACATTCGCGGCAGATAGAGGCAAGTGCCGTTATGAACAAAACCAACGGTTCAAAAACAAAAATATAAAAGTGAGGAGAGCAACGTTATGCATTTTGCCACCTTCTCCTGCACCGTCGTTACTAAGCAACGGAGTAAACAGCTGCTGGTTTGATGACGTAAACAAACCGCGGTTCGGACCCAAATAATATAATGTGAACACAGTCCAGTGGGGGCAGGGGGAGGGGGGAGCAATCGAACTCGGGTTCGGTCCAGGCAATAGAACCAAGTGTGAAAGCACCCTTAATCTAGATATGGAGAGTTGGACTTAACGTATAAACAGAATAATTCAAGTTGGTTTGTTTTGTTGTGATATATTACACATATTTTCATCATGCATTTCATATTAAGTTTTAAAAAGTTTCATAGGTAAGAAATGTGTTTAATGCTTAACTTATAAATTTAAGAGCAGATCAGGAACACACACACACATAAAGCGTGTCATAATAAATGTACATTTATTTGTATCATATTAATAGCAATAATAAGATATTCCTGTAGTCGCTGCCTAGCTTTGTCATGGTAACATTCCATGTGAAGCTAAGAATGTCGTGGGTGTGTGCGAAAAATCGCATGATATACAATCCTTTACGCACGTGAAAAATGTGAAGGCGCCCCCGGTGGCCATTTTCTTTTGAATTTCTCATGGGCCACTAGGGCAGTGAGTCAAACAGGCCCAGTGAGTTAGAGGCCTGCGTTAACCTTGTCTGATAGCTGCTCAAACTTCATTGGCCGCCGCCGGCCGCGTTTTTCGAGATGCGTCAATGTCCTCAAAGGTAGTCTTGGCAATCAGACTTAGGGTTGCGTAGTTATAGCCAATTTTAAGTTTTTGCCATGTTATAGCGCCATCAAGTGGCCAGTCGGCATGCTGTTTTTCATGTGACCACAGAATGAGCTCGTACACGTGTGTGCCGAGTTTGGTGAAAATATCTCATTCCGTTCACGAGTTATAGCCATTTTAGTAAAAGTGCTCGGCCCACTTCGAAAGTTTTGGCGGCTTGTACTTTTCACCGTTGTAGCGCCCCTCTCAGGCTGATCGGGGCAAGCCTTGGTGACATAGTAGACGGTGTGAGTACTACCAGCCCTCAAAGTTTCAAGTATCTACACCTTACAGTTTGGTTTACCCGATCAATAGAGTTTCAATAGAGTTACAATAGAGTTTCAGCACTACGTACTTGAACCCCTAAATATAACAGATAATAAAGTAATTGCAGTTGCTTTGCATAAAATGCTTTTGTCTTTCTTTTTTTTTCCTCATATGGGGGCCTACGACTGTTTCTTTGAAACGGGCCTCCGAACTGCAAAGGCCGCCTCTGTGTGGGTGTTTGTGTGTCACAACAAAGCTGCACCACTGTTGAATCTATCCTACCTGTTTCTTCATGAAGTTAGTCTGGAAGTCCTCTTTCAGATTCTGTTTCCTGTGCTTGTGTTGGCTGAGGAGGTCAGGAGGTCATCTGAGGGTCAAACTTTCTAAAGTGACATCAAGAAAAAGGGGTAATCAAGACAAGTTCAGTTTTCTGGAAAAATGTAAGTGATTGTGAAACTAATGAACTTAGAAGAAACGCAAACATTAATTACATTAAATATGTCAGTAAATTGACTTAAAATGACTAATGTCTAAAGGAAAGACATTAAAACAAAGAAAACAAGTAAATGCTGTACACGTGCAGTGGCTCATTGTGCTTTGTGTGTTGTGTCAACATTCACACGTTGTCATTGTAGTAAGAGGCCCATGTATGCAAACGGGAGGCTCTGGGTCTGTAAAACATTATCCCAGTGTTTATATACCCTCCATATGGCATCCTGTCCACCACTGAACACAGGTTTATGCCATCTGTTTGCCTAAACTATATATTTATATATATATAAATATATCTAAACTATAAACAGTTAATATAAATAATCTTTAAGGTACAATACAATATATTGTGGGAGTGGAATAGGTCACAACAAGCGAGAAAGATTGAACTGCATGGGAATCACCTGTTGTCTGCTGGCAAAAAGATTTGAAATGTTGTAAAAGCGATGAGGAGATGGCATTTTTTATTACTCAACTGGTAAGGTATTTTATTGAACAGATAAATTGCTATATGTAGGTCTCTAACAGAGCTCATTGTAAAGCATTATCTATTGTGAAGAGTCATTTCATTATAGTTGTTGTAGCGCTGCACTGTTATTTAGTTTCAAGGAAGTACCATGTCTAATAATGGGTGTAACTACAGTAATGTCTTCAGCTAGCCAGCTTGAGATCTTTTCCATCTAAACTGGTTATATCTCTTAAGCCTAGTAGTGAATGTTTACGAGCAGTAAGATAATCTCTCCTGTTTTATAGTTATGAGAAAGAACCATATTCATCCACACAGTCACACAGAGCCAAAACTGTTCTTCCACGAAATGCATGCAGTTCTATTTTTTTTAACCGCTAGAGGGCTAAAAGTAACATAGTGTAATATTAATAATTTAATTTAATAATAATTTTTAAGTAGTTTCTTTCAATTCTATTGATCCTTCTAAGACCTCATTTACACCTGGCATTAAGATCCATATGAGGTGGACCAAAGTGGACAGAGCTAAATTCAAGTAAAAAAAAAAAAAAAGGCCCAAGACGTTTTGTGATCGTAAATATGCCAATTTCACGTCCACCAAAAATAACCTATAATGTTCACATAATATAATGAAATACTTGAAACTAATATGTGACTTGAAATCAAATTAATTAATTAAATACTTTTGAATGCCGTCTACCAGCAGGGGCTACGAGGAAGACGATAACAACCTGTCAATCTCTGACGCCAGGCAACACTTTGATTTAGCGATGATTTAGGTACAAAACCAGAGACTCTCCCTCCTCGAATCCGGCCTGGTCAACCGTCAAAGCCAAAGGAGACGCATTTAAAACTCATGTTACAGGTGTAAACAGAGACACTTCTCGGCTGACCACTTGTAAGATCACAAGAGACGGATCTCAGTACCAGCTCTGTGCGGCGATGCTCTCACATTTCTGTGTTGTGATGTCAGTTTTAGCGAACTACTGCCCTCTACTGTAAGGAAACCGTAACTGCAGTGTTAGTTCACTACAGGGACTCTTCACTTTTTCCTCCAGAAACTAGAACAAAACACTAATATACAATAAATACCTAGTTTTATGGATTTAAAGCAATTTAGCTGTAAAAACTAGACGCAGCCGCACAAGCAGCCAACTAGTCTTATAGCATAGCAAATATTAAAATTGTAATCAGACATTTGAAATAATACATGGAAAAATAATTGTTTGAAAAAAAGGTTTATTTTTTTAGTAGTGTACATTTCCAGAATGTGTTTTCAGAGTTAACCATAACCCTTTAAAAGTAACATTACGTATATATATTTATATATACTGTATATATATCATAAAATATATAGCCCATAATTTTTTTTTAACAATTCTGAGTAGATACTCACTGAAATGACATTAACAAGGTTTCTTTATTTTACTGACTGACCCAAACACGTTACAACATGACAGAAACATCAAAAACCTAACAATTAAACAACAGTAAATGTGACTAATAACACATTAATTTCACAGCTCACAAATGCAGATATTACATAAAATAAACAAAATAAAAATAGAACAAGGGAAACATTAATGCTTGTAAAACCTCAAAAAAAAAAAGCCCCAGGGGAATGTATATAGCACTGGATATATGAAACTGTCAGTATTGCAGAAGTGTTTTTTTCATTTAACTGGAATCCCACTGATGGGTCATTGATAATGACCTCATACATATGTCATCTCAGGTTTCTTGTTTCTCTTATGGGATTCACTCTTTGAGTAGATACACAACCTGAATTTTGCACACTCGTTAGGATTGAAAGTGGATGGTACAATGAGATACTCTCCTGGTTCAAGCTTGAAGAATTTCATCACATGTCTTGTATTGATGTAGTTCCCACTATCTTCCACAGGGCGTTTGCGGTAGAAGAACTTGGCTGGGAGCTTCTCATCTTTCATCTAAAGGAGAATGAAATATAAACGAGTATTCAAGCAACCAGTTAATTTTGTAAATGTCATCTAATTTATGTATTTTCAAAGCAAAAAAAAAAAAAATAGTAGTTAGAGAGTTTAACACTTTTGAGCTTGAATTATATTTTCACTTGCCTCTGGTGGTATCTGTTAAAGAAGAAAATAGAATAGCACACCATTAATAAGTAGAAATCAAAATTACTGTATTCTGTGACATTTTCTGTGAGTTATTTTGTTAATACTGACCGCATAAACACCGAAGCCAATGGAGTAGTTAGAAACTTCACTTCTGTATCTTTTTTCATGGTTCTGCATGAGGGACACCAGTATGTTTTCAGGGCACTGGCCACTAGCACATGCCTTATCAAGCTCCTCAATCTTCACCCGAAACTGAGGGTTTGTCCAGAAAGAGTCTACAAGACATCCATTGAATCAGACCTTTGTGGTACATGCAGTATAGGCAGATATATGCATACACACTTGTATATGTGGTTTACGGGAACTCTCCAAAGGCGTAATAGTTTTTATACTGTACAAACTGTATATTCTATCCCCTTACACTAAACCTAACCATCACAGAAAAAATTGGATACAGGAAGTGTTTACGTTGTAATAACCATGTTATTATACACATTTGTGTCCTCATAAACCATATATACAAGAACATACACACACACACCATATGGCCAATGTTAAGACGCCCAAAAAACCCAACAATGTATTTACTTGTTGAACATGAAATTACTAATCATGGATGATTAAATTTAATGTTGCATGCTGTATCTAATATTTCCATTAATAAAACATCCATGCTAGTATGCAATTGTACGAAAAGATCACTTGCCACTTTCTCTCATTATATATATATGAGCTACCTTTATTATTGAGGCAGCCGCCAGCTGTAGTCCCAGCAACCCAGCTGTCATTGTAGCATGTGGAAGTCCAGCTGCATTCAGAGGAATTGTCCAGAAAATCAGGACTGAGGCAGCAAATATCAGTGTCTTCGAAGTTTTTGGAGAAGTCCTCCATTGACATCCTGCAGTAAAATATGAGTTACTAAAAACTTTTGATTCATTAATGCAGCAAGAAATCATATCTGAAACTACAGTTAATGCCCACCAGAACTCCCCGTCATTGGCCAAAGAACGACACATGGATCGCTCCTTCTCACTCACTTTGTTCCACAACGATGACCTAGTTATGGAAAGGCATATATTAAATATTACATGGGGTTATGTTAACCAAGAAACTAACAGCAGCAATAAGAGGAAAAAAATAGATATATTGTACCTTTTGAACTGAATGTATATGCTTCTGTTGTTATTTTTGAAGGATTAGTTCACTTTCAAATGAAAATTACCCCAAGCTTTACTCACCCACAAGCAAAGTCCCTTTAAAACAAGTCATTTCACTCGGCAGCCATCTTTGAAACGCCTCTCGGGCATTCAAGTGCAGCTCCTATCTCTTAGAATAGGGTAACATCAAATTCTCCAAAGCTGTTTGCCAAGCTTTTAATTAAATTTCATATTTGAAATCACCATTGAAATCTGACAACAACTGTCTCAAAAATGTTGTTTCTAAACGCTCGAATCATGACAAAAAAAAACGGTATTTTTCAGGCTGGATCAAGCTAATGTGCATGCACAGTCCTAAATGCGTGTCTCATTTCGCTGACTTTACCAACCGGCGATTGGCTCTTATTTAGAAGGTGGGACTTATTCCGCCATATTGCTCGTTGCACTTTCTCCCATTCAAAACAATACAAGTGACGCATCTTGTGTTATTCTATAGTCTTTGCCTTCAAGCCATCCTAGGTGTATATGACTTTCTTCTTTCTGATGAACACAATCGGAGATATATTAATAAATATCCTGACGCATCCATGCTTTATAATGGCAGTGAACAGAACCAACGAGTATGAAGCTCAAGAAACTGCATCCATCCATCATAAACGTACTCCACAGGGCTCCGGGGGGCTTAATAAAGGCCTTCTGAAGCAAAGCAATGCGTTTGTGTAAAATAAATATCCATATTTAACAAGTTATGAAGTAAAATATCTAGCTTCCGCCAAACTGCCTTCCATATTCAAGTTACGAAGAAAGTGTAAAACTCTTGCAGTTCAAAAAGCTTACGTTACGTCCTACGTCTTCCCTATTCATCTTACGGAAAAAGCTTAACTGACGCGACACCAATTCCGTTTTTTCCATAATTTGAGTACGGAAGGCAGTCTGGCAGAAGCTAGATATTTTACTTCATAAAATGGAAGGATTCATAATATGGATATTTTTTTTTACAAAAACAATTCACTTTAGAAGGCCTCTGTTAACCCCCCGGAGCTGTGTGGAGTATGTTTATGATGGATGGATGTGGATGGAAGCACTTTCTTCAGCTCATACTCGTTGATCCCGCTCACTGCCATTATAAAGCTCGGATGCGCCAGGATACTTATTAATGTTTCTCTGATTGTGTTCATCAGAAAGAAGAAAGTCAAATACACCTAGGATGGCTTGAGGGTGAGTGAACTAATGGGTGAGTGAACTAATGAAAGTGAACTAATCCTTTAAGTATTTCTCTACAAGGGTAAAGCTGAATTTTTAATGGCACAGAATTAAATAGGTTGCCAAATTAGCAATTGTATCTCGGGGATTGGTGGATTGAGAGGTATCGTATGTGTGTGTCAATTTTAGGATTGTTCAACCATATTATCATACATGAAATATCATTTCAACAGGCTGGAATGTTTTAAAGTGACCACAGCACAAAACATCAGAATTCTTCAACTCTTTAAAGCTAATTGATGTTTGTGCTTTTGTGCTTTGTTCCTCACCAAAAGAAAAATGATGTCATTTCCCAGAAGATGATGTCACTGGCTTTTGTTTTTAAAGGGATAGTCTATTACAAAAGACTGACTAAACGCAACCCGTCAACAAAAGGCAGCAACAACTCATTCATTGAAAATATAATTTAGTGAATTTCATTCAGAGTGATTCCGGTGATATAAATGACAGTGACAGTTGATGTAGCTCATGCAAATGAAAAACCAACACCACATGACAACCTCTAGCGATTTAATCTTTGTTAGTGCGAACACTCCTTAACAAGAATGTAATCAGTGTTGATCAGTGTTGTGATCAGTGTTGTGATTAGTAAGCCTGTTGTTTCATATGACTCTTACTTGTCACTCCAGGCACCATTCCACTCGCCTTTTCCCCAAGGGTTCAACACTCTCACCAGCCTTACTGGTTTTCCTTGGCATGTTACCTGTCAAATACAACATGACATGACACTTTTAATTCAAAAGTCTTTAAAACCTTAGTGTGGGCTGCTTACTTCTTCAGTGGTACACTCAAAAAAATTATACTTTAAAATAACTCAAGTCAGTTATGGACAGTGGTTCCACACAACCAACTTAGTTTTTATTAACATTAAAGGTTTATTTTTAATCTATGCAAAATCCTTGAGTTGTGACAACACAACTGACTAAGGAAGAATCTATGTAAAATAGTTATGTCCAACCACCTCAATTCAATCATGGACAGTGGTTCCACATGATTGAAACAAGTAAAACCCAATAGAATCAACCATGTTAAACTAACTAGAATCAATTGTGTTCATTTAACTTGAATGAATGGTTTTAGTTTAAATAAAATAAATAGTTTTCATATAAATTGATTTTTACAAATAATCCTACAATTAACGATTCTTGTTTAATCTTATGATTTACATAACTATTGTGATGTTCTGTGTTGGCAGTCTAGAAGTGATACTGGTTTCATCCAAAACACTACCATAGTGATTACTTTATTATTAAAATAATTTGAAATTTTGTTAGCAGGTCCTCAACCCAAGCACAAGCTCAGCACTTCACAACAATGGTAACCCCAAAACTATTAACATAACAGAAACTTTTAAATACCAACATAATAGAACAGTAAACATTAAAAAGTCTCTCCATTTTCTCATCTTGCTAAAAACTGCTTAAAATAACACTTTATTTCAACATTTACTCTCCCAGTTCAGCCCCTTTGCAAAGCAAAGGGAAGTGAAAGTCCTGTTTGATTGAGTCCTGGTTGAGTTTACTTGATTAAAACATGTTATTTTAATATGAAAACATCAAGTTAAAGGGTTAGTTCACCCAAAAATTAAAATTATGTCATTTATTACTCACCCTCATGTCGTTCCACACCCGTAAGACCTTCGTTAATCTTCGGAACACAAATTAAGATATTTTTGTTGAAATCCGATGGCTCAGTGAGGCCTCCATAGCCAGCAATGACATTTCCTCTCTCAAGATCTATTAATGTACTAAAAACATATTTAAATCAGTTCATGTGAGTACAGTGGTTCAATATTAATATTATAAAGCGACGAGAATATTTTTGGTGCGCCAAAAAAAACAAAATAACGACTTATTTAGTGATGGCCGATTTCAGAACACTGCTTCAGGAAGCTTCGGAGCATAATGAATCAGTGTATCGAATCATGATTTGGATCGCGTGTCAAACCGCCAAACTGCTGAAACCGCTGATTCATTATGCTCCGAAGCTTCCTGAAGCAGTGTTTTGAAATCGGCCGTCACTATACAGGTATAAGTCGTTATTTTGTTTTTTTTTTGGCGCACCAAAAATATTCTCGTCGCTTAATAATATTGTTATTGAACCACTGTACTCACATGAACTGATTTAAATATGTTTTTAGTACCGTTATGGATCTTGAGAGAGGAAATGTCATTGCTCCCTATGCAGGCCTCACGGAGCCATCGGATTTCAACAAAAATATCTCAATTTGCGTTCCGAAGATTCACGAAGGTCTTACGGGTGTGGAACGGCATGAAGGTGAGTAATAAATGACAGAATTTTCATTTTTGGGTGAACTAACCCTTTAAGTCAAAAAGTAATTGTTTCAAGTCAATTTAACATGAAGCAATTAAATTTGAACCAGAAACCTAATACAATGGTGTTGAATCAAAATAAGTTGTTTAAATAAAGTGAACAGCATCAAAAAATATTTTTTTTGAGTGTATGTCACCACCACAGTGTAAATACAGAATATGCCATTGGTATTTCACCAGGGACATAACCTATTCACTTCAGGACTGAAGTGTCTAAACACAATTCTTTAAGTTACATAAAGCACAAACATTATTTCAAGAAACTTCTCTTGCAAAATCCCAGGCTTGACGTAAGAGATATGCAGGAATGTATGCAAAGGACATACCAAAGGGTGGAGTGCATATGGGGCTGAATGCTGAAGGCATTTAGTAAATAAATACTGGCGTACACAATTACAACAACGGTTAACATAAGAACAAAGCAAGTATGTTGTAGTTCAGGGGTGCCCAATCCTGTTCCTAGAGATCTACCACCTACCTGCAGAGCTCAGATCTAACCCTGATCCAACACACCTGTCTGTAATTATCAAGTGCTCCCGAGCTGGTTCCGTTGTGTTTGATCAGGCTTGGAGTTGAACTTTGCAAAAAGGTAGATCTCCAGGAACAGGATTGGGTGCCCCAACACTTGTCTTTTTATATTAGAAGTCTGTCAAATTTGATGGATTATCATTACTATAGAATAACTGAGTATTGGTGTAACTATGAAAATAGTTCACCTCATGCTTATTGAAAATATTCCCAGGTGGTTACATGTCAAGACAGGTCCCAGAACAGAGCCTTGAGGACACTTCTTGGGAATGCAACACAAAGTTAATGTGCAGGAGGTTTTAAAAGAAAATGGACTGGAAATGATCCAATGGAAATAGTGATATTCCTATGGTGAACAAATTCAGAAAGTTGCTAGACAACTAGATTTTGACATGTCTTAAAACGTTTTTGTTTTGTTTTTTTTTTGTTTTTTGATAACTGGAATTATCAAAGCAACCCTGGTGAGTTTACTTGCAGTTACATCTTGGAACGGAACGCACTGTTCTTGCTTTCCTATTTCACATTCATTTGTATAGCGCTTTTCACAATACATATCGTTTCAAAGCACAATCTCCACAATGTGGTCTCTAAAGTAATCACAAAGGCCCAGTTTCACAGACAACGCTTAGATTAAGCCAGGATTAGGCCTTAGTTCAATTAGGACATTTAAGTAGATTTTATAAACGTGCCTTAGAAAAAACATTACTGATGTGCATCTTGAGACAAAACAATGACACTGACAAATTTCAGTTAAGACAGCTCAAACATGCATTTTAGTTTGGGGCTTAAGCCTTTTCTTTTCTGTTAAGCCACATATTGTGCTAATGGGCATATTATTGAAATTGATCATTTCTGCCACAAGTGATCTGACATTTGATTCTGTGCAGACTTACCTTGAAAACCCCCGTCACTGTGTATGCATGACCTTGAACAATGCCATTGGGTAATACTGTGTTGGCAGATGTTTTCTGATATGAAAAACAGACATACTGTATCAATAATGCTGCCAGGTGAAATATGTATCAGGAAATAGGAAAAGATTCTTTCATATATAATTAATGCTCTACACTTAAAATGTTCACTATAGTCATTTCTATTTAAATGAACATTGAACTCTTTAATGCAAAACCTAACAAAATACTTCAATGATAATTGAAAGGACAAGCCTGAGGTCACTGCTTACCCCCTGAAATGTACCGCAGGCCATCAGAGCCTTTGCTTTGGCTGCACGGTCCATCAGGCTCCACAAGTCAATAGAAGTTTTACCTGGTTCAAAGCACACGTGAATGCCACCAGTGAAGTCCAACAGAGCCTCAGATACAAGACCAGCGTGCATGTCAGCATAGGAGCCACACAACCTGTAAAAGTCATTCTACATTTCAAATATATACTACAGTGGACCAACAAGCCTTTAATGAATGATTCTTTGGGTTTACTCATATTGTTGATGATTAAAATCATTGTGACAATGTAAAATGTCAAATACTTCCATCAGTTAAGGCAACTTCAAAATCAGGGTACTTACAAAACATAAAAAGAGTCATAATCTCTTGTAATTGTGCTTAAATCATATTTTTATGTTCAATAAACAAACATGCTTTTATACTATGAAAGAAGAATTATTTTGAGAATAAACCTACTTGGCATAAGCTTTCTCCAGCAAGGCAGGCCAAAACTCATTAGATGTTTTTGAATGAACAAAAATGAGCTTGCCATCGATTGTTGGCAGTTTGTCATCAATGACAACATCAATCCATTTCCCAAATCTCCAGAACTAAATGAATTAAGCAGAAGGCAGAAGGCTTAAGGATTGATCATTTGATTTCATAAAATGTATTCAAGTTATTTTGCCAAAAAACTCACTCTAAAGTGAAATATCCCAGCATAATCTTCACCAAATGACTGGTCAACTGGCATGACCTGGTCCATGACATCCTTCTGAAAGGTTAAAGCTCCAACTGAAGCAAGAAACCAGCAGTTTCCTAAGGTGAAAGCATAAATATTAGCAACATGGATCTTTCATTGAGTTGACAAAAGGCATTCTCATGCTATTTACTGCAGTATCATTCAAAAGCTAATGCCTACTGGAGTATGTAAATAAACATACCCAAATAAGATCCTTGGGAATAGTCAAACCTGGAAACCCCCTTTACAATGAGTTGAGGGTCTGCCACTATTTTCTAAAGAGAGAAATTAATTAAATTAATACATCAAACAATAAAATTTGCCCTGAGGATTTGGGAATACTTAAGATGTCTTGCCAAAAATGTTGGCAAATGAACCTGTTCTTACAAGCCCTAAGAGACATTTTGCAACAACTGATGTTGACAGGTTATTTTCAACAAGTTCTTTTAGATATGTTCAAACAATAATGGCTATATACTTTGAACTCTTCTTTAAAGTTACTGAAGGTCTGAAGATGGAAAGTCAAAACAGGTAACTTACTGATGGCCTCAACCACTCGATTTGTTCCATATCCAATCCAAGTTTGTTCTTTGGGTCAATGGAGCTGCTGTCTGAAGGGAACTTATCATCAACAAATCTCTTTTTATTTGTGATGCATCTCTTCTGTAACTCCTGGTAGTCCTGATCCAAGAAATTCAAAGGGACCTCAAGAGTGCCCATTTTGGCTTTTGTCGCCGATTCATTCTTGGGTATTTTGTTCACACGAGGTGGAGGCATTTTTTCAGTTGTAAAAGTCTAACTTTTAGGAAAAAAATATAAAGAAAAACAGATAAAAGTGTCACATCTGGCGTCTGTTACCGGTGAGATGACACAGCGCTATGCTATACTACGTTGTGTTTTCAAAGACCTAAGAGATAAGAGACTCTAGGCTTGTTAGACCTGTTTGGGAGTGAAATCTTGTCCCTTTCGAAGACATATCTTGAGCAATTCAGAGACTTACAATATAATTAGTGGATAAACTAAATTTTTTAGATATAAATGATATACTTTACCTTCAAGGATAACAACTCACCTAAATGAGCAGTCTTCTTTTACTAGGTTTGACCTATTCTCTTTGTTCTGCCCTAGGCTCTGGAATTCCGGGCACAGACCAAATGATGTTTTCAGGAAGGGCGCAGTGCATTGTGTGTAGGTTTTGTTTTGCACAGTACGTCACTGCACAGGGGCACTGTTGCGTAAACTGAAATAGACTTCCAAATTACTCCCACCTGTGCAGTTGCGTAACAGTTCAGTTAATTCCACCATATATAGCCTTAACTCTGAAAAAATGAAAATGTAAATGAGGGCTGAAAGCAGGGTGAACTTCAAATGTCTTTTTAAGAATGTTGCTGAGCCAATTAAGGTTTATATGATAAAGAATTAATGAAGAAACTGCATCTGACTTATCCTTAATACGGTTAAAATTATATGTAAGATCATGAAAATACAGAAACTCTACTGATCTCTTCACAATTCTCACTCATGTTCTCACCTGAGACTTCCCTTACAAAAAGTAAGTTTATTCAAGTGTACTATTAGTATATTTATTCTTTTAAACTGAAAAATAAGAACGTATACTTTCAGTTTACTTTTTATGTAGGCTACTTCTCAGAAATATACTTTATGTACTTCTGAGTAATATACTTAGGCTAAAATTACACTGTCTTATAAACTAATTAATTAAGAAAACAGATATGTTCCTAATTCTGAGTATGTGAATTTTTGTGTTGTCCACTGGAAGTGTACATAATAATAATCTACTCAACTCTTTCCCGGCCACTGACGGAATGTTCCGTCATTTTTGACACAATGCTTCCTGACGGAATTTTTCACTGTTACACAGTAGGAGTCTCTGTTATACATTTTCTGAAAGAGTACAGATCTGAGATGCAGCAGAAATAAAAATAACGTGATCATTAAACATCAAACAGCATATAAATCAAAACTACCTAATGTTACTAAATGAAATATCGAGGCTTTTTTAAAGAAACTTAGGCAGTGTTGATAAAAAAGAATGGACATTTTTGTTCAAAATGTTGCTTTTTTTAAAGAACTTAAGCCTACCCACATTCAAGTGTTGATAAAAAGAATGCATAAGGCTAGAATACAATGTTTTTGTTTGTTTGTTTAAAAGCAGAGCCTATTTTGATGTAGGCTATTGTATGTTCAGATCTTCTTACAAAATATTCTGAAAGATTTGTGAAAATTATCAAAAATGCTGCCGCTGGCTGGCAACTTACAAGTAGCAGTATAAAACTACTAAACTAGTGGTTTACTGAGTATACTTCAAAGTGTACTTTTATAAACTAAAAATGTGCTGCAATTATAAAAGTACTTAATTATACTTTTTATGCACTAAAAAGTGGGCCAATTTAGTCCCAAGTAGTATTTAAATGGTACATTTACAAGAATACTACTAGTTCATTGAAATGAGTATACATACTACATAAAGTAGGCCTATACTTAAAAATATACTTGAGCTTTACTTAAGTAGGTTATACTTAATAAAATGAACTTGAAATATATTTTTGTAAGGGTTTATATGACCCCATAAACCACTATATCCAGTCCATGATTATTTTAAATTAGTTTTGGGTTTATTTAATAGTAGGCCATCCGGATACTTTTTGCCTACTCTTTTATGGGTAGCCCTACTGTGAATTCGGACACGCTACTCGTGTCACATACTGTTTTCGCCTACTATAGAGTAGGGAGAAATCTGTTGTTAAAAAAAACAAAAAAAAAACAACAACTTGTTTTTGTAGTAAGATCGAATGAAGACACTGATGAAAATAAAAAGAAAGGGGTTTAAGTGATTAATAACCAATATTTAATCTGCTCCCAAACTTGGGCCTGATATTTTTTTTTTATGAAAAGCACCTTTTGTTTATTTTTCTGGCATCCACCAGAGACATCATCAAGTGCTCATTGAACTGCACACGAGCCAGAAGGAAAAATTATGCTCCTCCACATGCAGGAGGAACTGTCCCCATGTTCCAACCAGACGCGATGCGACGCCACGACACGCGATAAAAGGTATATTTTTCATGTTAATCTGCGTTTTTGTCCTAACCAACCGCGACGGCGAGACGCGACGGTTCGATTTTAGAAACGGTTTCTATTTTTATGCGACGTCGTGGCTAGAACAACAACACAAAGTGTGGCAATAATCTCAGGTACTGTTTATGTCTAATGTAACTGTGAATATCATTTAGTGCTCCCAGCTTTGTAGCCATAGTTACTAAAAGCAACAATGGATAATTCACCTCAGATCTTATAAAATTAAACAAATGTATGCAAGAATGTTCAAACACAAACAAGTGAATTCTATGATAAAGACTGATTGATCGACTTTTAGTTTTACAAATAAGGACAGTTTTTGTAGGACGAACAAAAATGTTTTTGCTAATCATATTAAAAGTAACCTTTAAATTGGATAATATTCAAAACTTTTGAGCTTTGAAGTGCTGGAAAAGTTGTGTGAAGAAAGTGGGACTGTCACGTCGAGCTGAGGGAGTAAGACTGGATGACGTCATCAGGGTCTGCCATACCTTGGCTTTTGGCTTTTCCAACCATAGACCCTCTTATGTAGCAAAAATATATGGGAAATTAATGTTATATATTACATAATACATTTCCATATATGGGAAACTAGTGCTTATATTTTTCAATGTACTGCAGTATATATACATTGACCAAGTATGGCTATATATTGATACAATATTTAGATATGAAGACAAAATAGCCTTTATTTATTTATCCTTTATTATGCATATATATTGCACATACATGTTCCCATATAAATGTGAATGTATGTACACGCATTCACGGAATGAGTTACAGCAGATATCTAGTTCCCAGCATGCTTTGCTTCTTACTGTTAAAGGAAGGGTCAATGTTGAAGTGAAGTGTTATTTCAAGTGTTTTGCTCAGTGTTATATGTATCTGTTAGTGTTTAATGTTCTATTATTTTGGAATTTAAAATGATTTCTGGTATGTCTGAGTTTTTGGGGTTACTATTGTGCTGAAGAGTAGAGCCTGTGGTTAGGCTAAAATACTTACAAATGTATGTTATTTATGTAAATACATGAAAGTTATAATTTGTTTTTTGGTGAATGGTTTAGTTAGTACATGCCGATACGCTTGTGCTATTGTTAACTAAATATGTAAAGACATAATGTTAAAATTCACAAAATATCAAAAGAATAGTGCCTTATGTTGCCGTGTATGTACTGCTTATATCAGTTTTCTCAAACTCAATTCCTGGAAAGCCACAGTTCTGCATAGTTTTGTTCCAACCCTAATCAAACATACCTGATCCAGCTAATCGAGGTCTTCAGGATTACTAGAAACTTCCAAGCAGGTGTGAGTTGGAGCTGGTTGCAGCTAAACTCTGCAGGGCTGTGGCCCTCCAGGAACTGAGTTTGAGACCACTGGCTTTTATGTTTGATAATTTTATAAATATGCAGTACCAAATTTTATCACATGAATTAAATCTTTCAAGATCTCAGCAAAGGAGGATTAAACAACTCCACAAACAGCATTATCAGCTTCACTTTTGAGTAAACAGATTGACTTCATTTCAGTCACCATTATGGTGGTCAGTATCTGCTTTAGTTGTCATAGATCATGTTTTAATCAATGTGGCATTGCTATGGCCTGCTTGTGGCTCACATCTGGTAAACAGAAGCGTTCTGCCCATGTGCCGTCCTTCTACGCCATATGTGGCCCAGATCATCATACCGTGTGTGGGTTGGATTTGGGTACAAAGTTACTATCTGGATTGTAAACAAACAAAACTGACACTAGAAACCTACCGTCATTAAAATCTTGTAACGAAACAAAACCATCATTAAAATGTTGTAATGAAACAAAACCGACCGTCACTGAAATCTCGTAAAGGAACAAAACCGACCGTCATTGAAATCTTGTAACAAAGTTAAGAACTAATCTAGTTAAGAACCAAAGCCAAGTGGCATTGAAATCTCGTAATGGAAAAAAAATGGCCATTATTTAAATCTCGTAAATGAACAAAATCAACTGTCATTGAAATCTTAGAATAGAACAAAACCGACCGTCTTTGAAATCTCATAACCCAGCAGAACCGACCGTCATTAAAATCTCACAATGGAACAAAACCAACTGTAGTTAAAATCTCATAAAAGAACAAAACATACCATATTGAGATCTCGTAACTGAACAAATGAAAATTTGACTGACTGACAATGAAAAGCGACTGTCATTAAAATCTCGTAAAGGAACAAAACTGACCGTCATTTAATCTCGTAATGAAACAAAACCGACCGTCATTGAAATCTCGTAAAGGAACAAAACCGACTGTCACTGAAATCTCATAACGAGACGAAACCGACCGTCATTGAAATTTCGTAACTGAACAAAACTGACCATCATTGGAATCTCGTAATTAAACGAAACTGACAGTCATTGAGATCTCGTAAAGGAACAAAACTGACTGCTATTGAGATCTCGTAACGAAACAAAACCTTCTGTCATTGAAATCTCATACCCGAACAAAACAGACCACCATTGAAATCTCGTAACCAAACAAAACTGGCCGTCACTGAAATCTCATAACTGAATAAAACAGACGTCATTAAAATCTCATAACCAAATAAAACTGACCTTCATTGAAATCTCATAATGGAAAAAAAACCCCGACTGTCTTTGAAATCTTGTAAAAGAACAAAGGAAAAATCTCATTAGAAAACAAAACCAAGTGGCATTGAAATATCGTAATGGAAAAAAATGCCATTATTTAAATCTCATAAAGAAACAAAACCAACTGTCATTAAAATCTTGTAAAATAACAAAACATACCATATTAAGATCTCATAACTGAACAAAATCAACCATTATTGATATTTCGTAAAGAAACAAAACCAACCATCATTGAACTTATAACAAAACAAAACAGACCGTCATTGAAATCTCGTAAAGGAACAAAACAGACCATCATTGAAATATCATAACCGAATAAAACCGACCGCCTTTGAAATCTTGTAATAGAAAAAAATCAGCTGTCAATAAAATCTCGTAAAAGAACAAAACATCTCATTAAATCTCATTAATAAACAAAGCCGACTGTCATTAAAATCTTGTTCGAAAACAAAACCAAGTGGCATTGAAATCAAAACAAAAACAAAACTGCCATTATTTAAATCTCTTAAAGGAACAAAACCAACCATCATTGAAATCTCGTAACGGAACAAACCAACTGTCATTAAAATCTCATTAGGAAACAAAACCAAGTGGCATTGAAATCTCGTAAAGGGAAAAAAAGGTCATTATTTAAATATCATAAAGGAACAAAATCGATTGTCATTGAAATCTTAGAATTGAACGAAACTGACCGTCTTTGAAATCTCATAACCCAGCAAAACCGACCGTCATTGAAATCTCGTAAAGGGAAAAAAAGTAATTATTTAAATATCATAAAGGAACAAAACTGACTGTCATTGAGATCTCGTAACGAAACAAAACTGACAGTCATTGAAATCTCGAAATCGAACAAATCCGACCGTCACTAAAATCTCGTAAAGGCCCAAAACCGACTGTCATTGAGATCTTGTAAAGGAACAAAACAGACCGTCATTGGGATCTCGCAAAAGAACAAACCCGACTGTTGTTGAAATCTCATAATGAAACAAAACTGACAGTCATTGAGATCTTGTAAAGGAATGAAACTGACTGCTTTTGAGATCTCCTAAAGGAACAAAACTGACCATCACTAAAATCTTATAATGGAACAAAAACACACATAAAAAAAAAAAATTCTAAGATGATACACAAAGACATCAAGAATCTGCACATAATTCTCAACACAGGTGACATTCAAAAGTGTCATGCTGCAATGCATCCTGGGAACAATAGTACAAAACTCCCAGCATGCATAAATTATGCCGCTGAATTGTCCTATTATTTTCTTTAATTCTAACTATTTGCTTTTATTTTTTGCTGTGGTTTTTGTTCTGTCTTTTATTAGCTTTTTGTGATGTCCAGAGTTGATCTGATTGTCTGAATATTTTGTTGTCACCATTGTTGAGATTCACACCCTGATTGCTCATATCTGTGTTTGTCATAGTAGTTGACTGTTTCCTGTTAATTTTTTTATCTTCAATCTTCTAACTGATCTCAGCAATACAGTGTGATCTCATTTTGCAGTAAAACAGGGTTTGTAATTCAAGTGTATTAATGGCACAACACAATTATGACATTCAAATGACATCAGTGATTCAGGATGATTACAAAACCATCAATAGCTAAAAAATTATCATCTGATCACATTTCAGCTTTCTTTGCTACTGCAAATGTGTTTAACAAACACACTGTCACAACAGCCAGAGAAGACAAACATAAGAGGTAAGAGCCCAACTAATGGAAACACCAATCACCATTATGGTGACTTCAAATGAAAAAAAAATGAGCGTTAAACTTCTGCTAATTCTCAGTAAGAACATCTGTAGATGAATGACAGAAATAAAGTCAATCTGGTTAGTAATATGTGAAGCTGTAATGCTGTTTGTGGAGTTGTTTAATCCTCCTCTGCTGAGATCTGGAGAGATTTAATGTCGTCTTTTATCTTCAGTTGGGTTCATCTAAGGCTGTGGCTGAAGTCAGTTGTAGCTCTGGGGCCTCATTTATAAAGCGTGCGTATGCACAGATTTGATCTTAGTGCGCACAGCGTACACTTAAATCCACGCCAACGCTCATATTTATAAAAACGGTCTTTGACGTGGCAAAGTGCTTAGAGCCACGTCAGGGTCTGAGCAGACGTACGCACTTTTCCTTGTCAGATTACTGCAGGTTTTTGGAAATCTAAGCTATTCTTGCAGCTCGCCATTCTAAATTAAAGGATTTGGACGATGACTGGTGATCTTTTATATGTAAATGAAATTAATTAGTTGTCGTTTACAACGCAGAGAACTGAAACCATTCAGCTGCGCACAAGTTCAAGATCATTTGTGATTTATAGATTTCACATCTGAGAGAGGCGTATGCTCGTTTTCTGTGTGTAAGTTCATTCTATGAATCACACGTATGCACATCTGAGAAATGATCGTAAGATCAAATTTAGGATGGCTTCTGCACAACATTTTATAAATGAGGCCCCTTGTGTTTCTGTTCGTCTCTTTTCTGTTCTCTTCTTTCCTTCAGTGATTCTTCTTGTTAACTGGCTTGTTAATGCTAAGATGATTCTATAAATAATAAAGATTTTGTGGCTCAAATAAGGTCCAGCCTCAGAGTGAAGCTCCACATCCTGGCGTGGCTAAACCAGAAGAATCTGCTTCAGGACCAGGAACGTCAAAGCCAGCTGTATAACACATATGCACATTCTTTATTACAGGAATGTGCACCAGACACAAAGTATTGTTCTCCACTTCAAGCTCTTAATTACACACCAAATGGCAAGGACCCTTTGAGGCCACATGAGGAGTACGGTACCTTGATTAGGTGGTATTATGAATGGATAGGAGTGGGGTACGTCAAATATATCACCTATATCACCTATCAACTCATTCTCCTCAAACCATGGAGTGAGGCGGTCCCTGTGTCTTTGTGGATGGTAGTCTCTGGCCGGAGGTGAATCTAAAGCCAACTGCATCACCCTGGTCCCTTGTGGAGACAACTTCTCCTTGTCCCAAATCACTGAGTTTGCAAAAGGAGTTTGCCAATGTGTTCTCTCACCTTCTTCTGCTGCACTAATCTCGTACATCACCATATAGAAACAACCCACAGTGTAACAGCCTGTAGTAAACCCCCAATATACATCAGTTTACAAATGGGTATGAGAATGTATGGATTGATACTAAAACTTAATAAATATGAATTGGATTAGAACATAGACTAGAAGACATCTGACCTAACTTGCCATAAAGAAAAGAGTTGAAGGACTTTTAAAAGCTATGAAATGTAATCTGATGGCACTGTGATCTGACATTTAATTCTGTGCAGACTTACCTTGAAAACCCCTGTCATTGTATATGCATGGCCTTGAACAATGCCATTTGGGTATTAATACTGTGTTTGCAGATGTATCCTGATATTGTATGAAAAACATGTAAAAATATATATATATATTTTTGGTCCCGAGACTTCCACAGACGATATATGAACTTGGTTTAACATTTAGATCACTTCTATTATTGATTGCTATCAGTATGTGAAGAGAGTTTCAACAAGTATAACAAAAAGTGTTTATAAAAAGCCTATCCTACATTTAACTCTGGACACAGAATGTTAGTAAAACAATTAATGTTGTTTGTATAACAAAGAATTAATAAAGAAATTCAATTCTCAATCATGTTCCCACTGGAGACTTTATATGAGCCAATAAACCACTAAATCCAGTCCATGCATTATTTTAAATAAATATCTAGTTTATTTAGTTCATATTTGGTTTAGAAGAGGGGACACCAGTTAACATCAAGTGGTCTGAAGTAGAATCCTTTGAACAATCATTATTCATTATTAGTATTTGGGCAACTTCCTTATATTTAGTTATTATAAATCACACTCAGTATAACATTCTCTGAATTGGTGTGTAAAAAAACCCACACACCTGAGATTTATTGCCAGTTTAACAGTGCACAATGCACATGCAAAACCATTCACTTTAATACACTTAGGCTCACATTAAGGCCAAACTTCCAGACCACATAAAATGCACTTAATTTTTTTTTTTTATATATATATAGTATAGGTACAGTGGCAAACATCTGACCAACAATGCAGTCTATTGAAACACAAACATACACAACACATCCTCGTAAATGGCATTCAGTCGACTCTTCGTCGCAGGTGGAGAATGTGAATGTCAGGACTATTGAACTCGGGGTCTTGTTTCTCAGGTGGGATCTCCTCTGACTGGAACTCTTGCAAAAGTAGCTATGAAACAGTGTATTAGATGAGGAATAAGACAATAGCAGATTTAGCCTGACAAGAAATTTATTTGACTTTTTATTCATGCATTTAAAGGGGACCTATAAGCAAAAACATGGTGTTTGAACATAAATGTGTCAGCAGTGTGTAAACAACAAGTCTATAATAGTCAAAATCCACCCACTCCAAAGACCCGTTGTGTGTAAATGGCCCCATATGTGAGAAAAAAAAAGCAAGGTCTGTCTAGCGCAGGTTTACATAGAAAATAATGGAAAAGCAGCGCAGTGGAATGCAAAAACGCTTTCTGTGGAAAGGGCCCCAATACTGTTACTCCTGTTTTGTTGTTGCCAAAATATCTGAGGCACAAGCTGTAAAGGCACAGCCCTCTTCTGGAAAGGGGGGCGGGGAGCAGCAGCTCATTTGCATTTAAAGTTACACAGTCGAAAACAGTTTGTTTTTGCTTCCACCCAAAAAGCGGCATTTTGGGAATGGTATAATAAATGATCTGTGGGGTATTTTGAGCTAAAACTTCTGACACATTCTCAGGACACCTAAGACTTAGATTACGTAAAAAGGGGCATAATAGGTCCCCTTTAATATATATAATCTACTGATCTAATCCACTCTCATTATAGTGTGCCACTAAATATGACAATGTATAAGTGTAATATGGTTTTATGGTTTATTTCTCTCACCTCAAAGAATCTCTTCTCTATCTCAGGATTGACACCAACAGTGCGCTGCTCATAGCAACAGATGATGCAAGTCTCTGGTCCAGCCAAGAGTTTCAGAGTCTCCACTAGTGGCTCCACAGACTGTGGAATATAAAACACAGAGGCTATTGAACCTAGTACTGTTAACTGTTCTGGACTGCAAAGCTAACTATTGCTGTATGGGTAACAAAAGTTTTGGATGAAAAAAAAAAAAAAGGGAAAAAAGAAATATATTATTGTGTAATATTCATTGTTACAGTACCTGCTCATAGTAGATACAATCAGCCATCAGAATATAATCAGGATGAGGTAGAAAATCTTCAACATTTCCTCCCCTTTTAAAGAAAAATAAGGAAAAGTTACATTAGTCATTTTAATGAAATGAAAATCTTTCATTGTAAGGATAAAAAAACAGACATTTTTCAAATTATTTTTTGTGTTCCACCATTGAAAGCAAGTCATTAAGGTTTGGAATTACATAAGGGTGAATAAATGATCACAGAATTTTCAATTTTGGGTGCACTATGGTCATGTGGTCATGGTGACTATCATGTGGGGGCACTTTATTTGAAAGAAAACTTTGGTAACACTTTACTTAAAGCCTTTATGTTTAATGCATCGTAAAGGTATTCATAATGTACTTTATAATGCATCATATCTTTTTATAAATAATTGTAACCAAAGTTAAAATGCATTATAATATTCACAGATTCCTTGTTACATCTGAAATGTTGTTTGTTGTGTTTTAATGCATTATACTGTCTAAAGATATATTATAACTGTTTACAATTATTCATGAGATCATACAATGCATTTAAGGTACATTACATGACATCATTAATGCATTAAAGGGTTAGTTCACCCAAAAATGAAAATAATGTCATTTATTACTCACCCTCTTGTTGTTCTACACCCGTAACACCTTCGTTCATCTTCGGAACACAAATTAAGATATTTTTGATGAAATCCAATGGCTCAGTGAGGCCTCCATTGCCAGCAATGTCACCGAACCTCTCAAGATCCAGAAAGGTACTCAAGACATTTAAAACGGTTCATGCGAGTACAGTGATTCTACCTTAATATTATAAAGCAACGAGAATACTATTTGTGCACCAAAAAAACAAAATAAAGACTTTTCAACAATATCAAGTAATGGCCGATTTCAAAACACTGCTTCGAAGCTTTATGAATCTTTTGTTTCGAATCAGTGATTTGGATCACGTATCAAACTGCTGAAATCACGTGACTTTGGCGCTCCGAAGAACTGATTCGAAACAAAAGATTTGTAAAGCTTCGAAGCAGTTTTTTTAGATCAGCCATCACTAGATATAGTTGAAAAGTCGTTATTTAGTTTTTTTGGTGCACAAAAAGTATTCTTGTCGCTTTATAATATTAAGATAGAACCACTGTAGTTACATGAACTGTTTTAAATATGTCTTGAGTACCTTTCTGGATCTTGAGAAGTTTGGTGACATTGCTGGCAATGGAGGCCTCACTGAGCTATCAGATTTCATTAAAAATATTTTAATTTGTGTTCCAAAGATGAACAAAGGTCTTACGGGTGTAGAACGACATGAGGGTGAGTAATAAATGACATAATTTTCATTTTTGGGTGAACTAACCCTTTAAAATACTTTTATAATGCATTATACATAAAGGCTTTAAGTAAAGTAAAGTTTAAAAAAAGTGTATTAATTTATTTAGGTGTAAAACTTTTATTTAGTGAACATTGAATGTAATGAATAAGTAGGTTTCATAGCTAAGGATGGAAACACACCCCTCCCAAAAAGATTCTATAGGATGAAATGTAGTACAAACCATTTCAGTACCTTGGCTGTTATTGAGCCTGTATGGATGAGTTGCTGATTTTTCTCAATGTTCAGCTTAAGGAGAGGCTGCAGGTCTTCTAGATCTGTCACTGTGACATTTGCCCTAAGGGTGCACATTACTCAGGTTGAAAACCAGCCAAAATACTTTTAATTGAACAATATTTGTGGATAATACTTATTATCAGAACAAAGAATCGTTAATAAAGATCCTACAACTTTCAGTATATAATAAATACATTTTCTTCATATGGAACAGCATTCATAACTCACCCCAGTGTTGCAGCAACGAGACCAACTACTCCTGTTCCTGCGCCCAGTTCAATAATGTTCTTGGAGAACCACGTACTAATGCCAGACTGAATACTGCAAAATTGTTCCGTTTCGAGGTATTTTGACAGGACAATAGCAGCGTCCCATACTACACAACCCACGTCCCCTTTGAGGCACTGATACATTCTTAAAACAGACCCGTCATTCTTTTCTATTTCTCTAACAAAATAATGTTCCGAATCCTCCTCAGTCGCCATGTTCTTTTTACTGAACACATCATTCTACGTCACGCTTCTACGTGACGTCTGATTCGCGACTCGTTCTTTTGAACAGATTCTTGTCACTGATGGACTCAAATCGTTTGGTCATTTATTCATAATACTGGTATGCTGTTCCAGGGCTGTTTTCTTTTAGTTGAACTGGCATTCAAGTGGTTTTCAACTTTTAAGTGTTCACCGTCACAGAATTAGTAAACATCTACTGTCCGACAGGTATGTGACAAAAAATGTCTTTCAGCCTGACATCTGTAATAGGTGTTTCCAATAAAAAAATCCAAAATGTATAAACAGAAAATTGAAATACAAAGAACTAGCTAGCTAGTCTTTTGGACGTTTGCTAATTGCCATAAAGAACTACCTGACTGATGTCAAAATAGTGTAGTTTTGTGCTGCGTTCTACCTAACATGGTGGTTTTATATAATGCCACTAGATGGCGGTGCAGACTCATTCATACAGGTTTGTGGCCTATATGATGACAGAATTGTCAGCTATTATTTACTGTACGTATGTAAAACGGAGCAACTAATTTAGTCAAAAATTTTGCTATGACCAAAAATGGGCTGGATTTAACTCAACTACAGTGTGCTCATATTCAGAGAAAATGGAATATATAAATGATATATCAAATTCAAGTGTCTCTTCCAGAATCTTCACATAGGACTTTGGTGTGGAAGTAGGACCCTGAACTCTTCCTGGTGAGGTCCAGACATTTTGGCTGACATACGTACATAGAGCACTCAAATTTGGTAAATGTAAGCTCGATCATAGATTTTCAATCGCCTGGCTGCTGAGAAGATAAGAGAGTGGCAGGATATCTGTGTATCTAGAATAGCATTTAATCTGATACTACAAAATAATGGCATTTATTGTTTACAAAGATCAACTGCTGTTTTCTCTCATGGTCAGCAGGGTAATAGCATGAGATCAGCAGTTCCCCACTGAGCTGTCTGCTATGCTTAAAATATGCCAGTGGTCTCCACACCTCATCATTAAGTAGCCCATACTTGCTTGCTGACACTCCTTTTAGGGATATAGAATGGGCAGGAGAGCTCAGCAAGACATTTTTCAGTCTTTGAAAAGCCACATCTTGGCTTGACCCTAGATCAACAGTGCCTTCATTGTTAGAAGATTGCATAGAGGCTGTCCCTACTGTGGCTTTTCAGGAACATATTTGCCTTGATCTCCCAACCGTCTTCCTGGAGCCCCCACGAACCCTTCACATTTTGTATGTCTCCATAATCAAACATCATAGGCGGAGGGTGAACCAACTCTAGGGTAAGGTTAGATGCGATTCCTCCATAAAAACACAGAGTCTACGTCATGAAATAGTTGCCTATCAGCAACACATCTCAGCATAAACGCAAAAAAAAAACAAACAAAACGTTATCTTCAAATTCTGAGTGAATTAGGCCTATATCGCCTAGAAAGCGTGCATAAAAGCGTTCCCTTTATAATCACAAAGTTCTGCTAATCGATTAAGCTGACTGTACAATGAATATCTTATTTGGCCTACATAATAACTATACTTTTTTGTTGTCATAACGAGAGAATTTGAGTGTGCAGATCTCAGTAGGCCTACTGGACAAAAACTCATGCGTTCAAGAAATCATCAGATATGTTTGTGATTGGCTACATTGCTCAACGCTGCAAAAATACGTTGTAAATAGAAAAACCTGTTTATATTAGTTTCGACGCTCTCAAGAGCACAATCACCAAATCTGTTTATGTTTATCAGTTTATGATGAGACTGAGAGCATTAGCGAGAGTGCAGAATTCAGTCAGAATTCCGAGTTCAGCTCGCGCACTGAACAAAACTCCGGCGTTTCAGCGAAGACTAATCTGAACACCTCTGATTGGCCATTGCAATTGTAAGCTCAACGGAATCGTGTGTGATTGGTTATAGTGCGCAACGCTGTAAAACGCGTAAAAAGTATAACGCAACATGAGCAGATCTATATTAAATGCCGCAATCGACACTTTTCATTTAATTTTCATTTTCACTTTATTACTAGATTTAGTTTAAATGTGCAGCTGAATTTTTGGCCAAGCCCCCGTTAATTTTTGACCCATGGCCAGGGGAAGGCTAAGTCTATGGTCCGCCTATGTCAAACATTCATATTTGTAGACTCTCCGAATCCTGAAATACTGCATGAATGCACAATATTGTGCGTTGTGAGGTACTGGAATGTTAGCTATGATGTTGATCTTTTCTCAGGTCAGTTTTTGCATTTTAACTTTAGTTCAGCAGACTTACAAACTCTCAGCACTTTCTCAAGTTACTCATTATTCTGTTTTATTAAAGACAAGAACATTGTCTATAAACTGCTACCTCCTCTAGTCAATGTTTTGTCAAACGAGAAGCTAAAAGCTGTAAGATTTTCAGTTTTCCTTCCTGCTAAAACACATCTTTTATTTTATTTAACTAGACTCATCTCTCTAGCTGCTGCCCAGTTTGCCTACTGAGGCAAACCTTTTCATTAGCTAACACCTGCTTGTACTCAATTGCCTCTGCATGAAACTGACCCTGGTATTTGAGACTGCCTGCTGGGGTGGCAGGGTGCTGAGTGAAGCCTTTTCTGGGGATAGTTATCTCTTTGGTGACAGCTGTTTAAATGTCTTCTCAATTATCACTTGTCCATCAGCTCCTAAATCAGTATTAAAGTTAAGTGGTTTCTGTCCTATTTTCATTAGTGCATTATATACATACATACATTTTTATTAATTAATTAATTTATTTATTTTATTAATTTATCACTAAATTGCTGTTAATCTAACAAACATGTTGAGGGAATAGTAATTTCTGCAAAATTATTTTAGGTTGCTTTTTTCACAATGCTTTTCAACGTGAAATCTCCTGTGAGTGGCGCAGTATTATTCAAACAGATGAACGTTAATCTGGCAACGTTTTATTATGTTGGTTGTATTGTGGCAATTCTTAAAGGAAATGAGTGGCAATAAAAGGTTAATGCTCCACCCTGTATTGAAAATAACATACAGTACCTAACCGATATTGTTAAAAGTAAACGTGAGATAAAAACACAGTTTAGCTTGCCTCTTGTTTTGTTTTTTGTTGTTGTTTTACTGATTCAAGTACTCAAGTGCAATGCTGTACCAGGTGCTCTATGTGATTGGACCGGACGGGCTAGCCTTCGCTCCCTACGTGCATCAATGAGCCTTTTGTTAATGACCTTTCTTGCACCACTTTTGGTACCACTGCATACCGGGAACACCCCACAAGACTTGCCGTTTTTGGACCCAGTCATCTAGCCTTCACTATTCAGCCCTTGTCATAGTCACTCACTTCTTTTCGCTTGCATATTTTTCCTGCTTCCAACACATGAAATTCATCAACTGACTGTTCACTTGCTGCCTAATATATCCCACCCCTTGACAGGTGCCATTGTAACAATATAATCAATTCACCTCTTAGTGGTTTTAATGTTGTGGCTGAACAGGGTGTAGGCACGTTTTGTGTAGGTAGAAGCAAGTTTTTCCTATGTTGCAAAAAGCAAGACAACAGCTATTGTTATTATTGATGTAGTAAGTTGTTTTGTTTGTTTGCTTGTTTTTTTGTGTGCAAAATTAGCACCAGAAATAATAATAAAACACAGAACTTTGGAATGTTCTTCCACACACAAGATACTGTCAAAAGATCAGCCAGGAAAATACTGAGCAAGTAAGAGCTAGTTGTTTGCTGTTAAAAATAGACAAATATTCCACAGACACTTAAAGGGAGCAGTTCAAATAGCTGTTTAAGCCAGCTAACATTCATTTTGGCTCATCACCTAGCCTTGCTTGCGCAATAAGCTTTAATATATAGATATTTTCAGTGATCTGAAAACAGTTCACAGGTAAAAACAAGTGTTGTGCCATAGACAGGACAATGTATTTGTTTCTTTTGAACAGCCCTGCAAGTTGCATAGTTTTTATCTACATTTATGCATTTAGCAAACACTTATACAAAATTTTATCACTTCATGCATTCCCTGAATCAAACCCATTACCTTGCAATTGTGAGAAACAACACTGACACTGACACAACACTGACACATTTTTAAAATGTATGATGCTTTGAATTCATGACATATGGTTTTCCTGAACGGACGGCCAATACTTACAACCTGGAATCCTGGATGCCAGATTTATGTTTTTTTACTATGTTTTTACTTATTTAGATTCATTATATTATAAATTCTGTCACCATTTTCAAAAGAATCTTACAATTAAATTTCTGAAGATTTACTGATTTTTATTGCGTATATCCTGTTTCTTTGAAGAACAATATTAACAAAATATATGGGATGCAATTATACATTCCATATTAGCCCATTCTGCAGCAGTATACATTATTTAGAATTAATACAAATAATAATTATTACATTCATTTGCTGATATCATGCCACACTTTCATTAATCTATATTTACAGGTTTTCATTTCATTATTTTGACAGGATTACATTATTTCTTATTTCCCCATATAGCATCTAATAATGTATGCTAACATAACTGATCAATCCTGAATACACACCAGTTAAAAAAATATTACTACTGTTGGTACATCACCCACCCAACAGATGACACATTTACTTTACAATTGAAAAACAGGTTTTTTTTTAAAACAAAAAAACAAATAAAGGTAAAACAATCTCTCAGGTAGAATAGAATAATTAATAAAAACTAATAAAAATCTTGTTTTTTTTCTTGAATTACCAATTGACAGGAAAATTTAAGCACAAAAAGTAAAAGCAGAGCATATTGATAACCATTCGTATGACAAACAATAAAGACAGCAGACAATAGAGGGTTTACCTCACCCTCATCAAGACATGTCTCCATTCTACTCAGAAGTCTCCTGAATATGTCTGTTGGAAAGAGAAGAACTTAAACATACATACGCCTCAAACTCAGAGTATTTAGGGACCAGGGCAATGTTTTAAACTTACTCAAAGTGTGTCTCATTCTTTGAGAAAATAGACAAGACGAAGGAGGCAGCTTCACCAGGATTCTCTGTGCACGGTACAATCAGGTACTCTCCTGGCTCCAGCCTGAAGAATTTCATCACCTCTCTCAACCATACTAAATCAGTCTGTGCCACAGGCTCTCTGTCAATGAAGAATTCCAATGAAAACCTCCCGCTCTGACTTCTCATCTAAAAGAGAATAATAAAATGTTGTTGTTTTTTTAAAGGAATGTACATAAACAGAATCTCTTCATAAAAGGGCCATATGAGTATAATATTTGTATTAATTTTTCACTTGCCTCTAATGGTATCTGCAAAAGTACATGGAAAAAAAAAGGAAAATCAGCGATCACGACAGGGATATTGCAGTTGATGCATAAAACACAAACTACATGTCATTGAAAGTGCAGAGACTAATACACTTCTTCCACACACACTCCACAATCTTAAACCAAGGCACAAACAAAATCCTCTTTTTCTTTGCATTTCACCTCTGCTCTAGCTTGTTTCATAATTGTACATTATGAATATTAATGGCTCTGTGACATATTGCTCACATTCCTCAATTTTAAGTCACTTTTCAATAAAAGCATCTGCTAAATGCACAAATTACATACATAAATATGCATAGATCTATTTGCCAATACTGACCTCAAAGACATAGAAGCCAATATCATAATTATTTTGGCTATTTCTGTTTCTCTTCTCATGGTTCTGCATGAGGGACACCAGTATGTTTTCAGGGCGCTGCCCACTAGCACATGCCTCATTAAGCTCATCAATTGTCACCCGAAACTGAGGGTTTGTCCAGAAGGTCTCTATAACACATTAAAAGAAGATTTGTGCATTATTTCATTCTCCATGCATTATTTTAATTTGTATCTGTCTTACTTGTACAGGCCTTATCTATATACTGTCCTCTTGCCATGCTGGAATTGATTGATATGCTAGGGCTTTATGTGCAAATATACGCTTACTGGACACTTTATTAGGTACACCTTGCTAGTACCGAGTTGGACCCACTTTTGTCTTCAAAACTACCTTAATTTTTCACGGCATAGATTCAACAAGGTGCTGGAAACATTCCTCAGAGATTTTGGTCCATATTGACATGATAATATCACGCAGTTGCTGCAGATTTGTCGGCTGCATGTCTGTGATGCGAATCTCCATTTCACCACATCCCAAAGATGCTCTATTGGATTGAGATCTGGTGACTGTGGAGGCCATTTGAGTGTAGTGAACTCAGTGTCATGTTCAAGAAACAAGTTTGAGGTGATTTGAGCTTTGTGGCATGGCGCGTTATCCTGCTGGAAGTAGCCATCAGAAGATTTCCCTGTTCTTAGTGGCAGCCGGTGTGTCTTCTGCTGCTGTAGGTACGACGTGTTATGCATTAAGAGATGCTCTTCTGCAGACCTCGGTTGTAACGTCTCGGTTACATATGTAACCCTCGTTCCCTGAAGGAGGGAACAGAGATGTACGTCAGTAGTGACCGACGAATTGGGAGATCGCCAGAGAGCCCTATCGGCTTCGAGTGAACTAAAACAAGCCAATGGAATTGGCGTGCGATTTTTGCATAATGCGCACCGCCCCCGCCAGGTGGTATAAATACGGAAGCGGATGTAATCGCACTGTTTTTCGCTGAGGAGACAACCTTAAGTCTGCACTACAGCGAGGGCACAGGAACTGTGACGACGGGACGTACGTCTCTGTTCCCTCCTTCAGGGAACAAGGGTTACATACGTAACCGAGACGTTCCCTTTCAGTCGGTCACGTTCAACGTACGTCAGTAGTGACCGACGAATTGGGAACCCAAATAAAGCGCCACAGTTACTGACCCCTTCCAGCGCCCAGCATAAGCTCCAGCCACCCGGCGCACCTGGGGGGTGGAGAAGGGGGCGAGCTTACACTGAGAGAGTCTACTGCCGTTCCGCAAGACCCACTACAGTAAGACTTAGACAACACTGGGGAAGCGAACCCGTAGCGGATGCTGCGGAGACCACAACCTACCCTACAGGGGAGGAATTTACGTGGAATACACATATGGACTGGCCGTGGGCAGTACGCATATGGAGTCCCTGGGATGGCTCCAGCCTAGAGATAGGGGGAGACTCATCTGACAGGTGACAGCAGAGCTGGCTCTGCTAAGGGAAAGACACGGGCTCACCGTGGGGAGTTGACCGTGGACAATACACATAAGGGACCACTCACGTGGAGAGGTCACGACATATGGCACCCAGCCAAACATCAACGTCGGTGACGGACGTTTGGCCTGGCATCAGACACTCCGCAATGTCCGAGCCGCAAGGGGAGGCGGAGGAACTCTACAGGGTTCGCCAAGCGGGGAACTCTACTGGAGTAAATGGATGCACGTATCCGGCCCAGGGGGCAGGAATGGCATTGCAAGCCGATACTAGAACGGGTTCTTCGCGTTACCGGCTACTGGAAGCGAGTACACGGGAAAATACCGGTTCCACACGAAGGTTACAGAATCTAGCGAACGTGTTGGGTGTCGCCCAGCCCGCAGCTCTACAGATATCTGTCAGCGAGGCGCCGTGCACCAGCACCCAGGAAGAGGCAACTCCTCTAGTGGAGTGAGCTCTTAACCCGAGCGGGCAAGGCACGCGGTTCCTTGAGTGGAACAACGGCCGCCTCCGCAACCTTCGTAAAGCCGCGGGGCGACAGGGCTAGCCCGAAGGGTAGGACTTTGTACTGATATGCCCGACCCTCGAACGCAAACCGTAGGAAGGGTCTGTGTCAAGGCAGAATCGAGACATGAAAGTACGCGTCCTTCAGGTCGATCACTGCGAACCAATCCTGGGGACGGATGCATTCGAAAATGCGTTTCTGTGTAAGCATCTTGAACGGCAGCCTGTGAAGGGACCGATGCAGGACACGCAGATCCAGGATTGGCCGTAACCCACCGCCTTTCTTGGGTACAATGAAGTAACGGCTGTAAAATCCTGACTTCATATCGGCTGGAGGGACCGGCTCGATTGCATTCTTCGCCAGGAGGACAGCAATCTCCGCGTGGAGAACACGTGCATTGTCCAGGGACACGTGAGTGTAATGGACACCCCTGAAGTGTGTATGGGAGACGGCACATGGGGGGCGGCCTCGACATACACACTGGGACCTGCTGGTGAAGTGAGAGGGGGCTGAGAATGGTGAGGCGGGGCCTCGCACACTGCCAGCCGCGCCCTCTTGGGACCTGGAGGATTGGGAAACAGCTCTTTTTGTGAGAAAGTGGGTACCGCTGGACTCCGGAGGGCCAGCGGCAGGACGAGACAAGACACAAATTCCCCCCGGCCCTCCTCCAGGGGAGGGAGAGATGCGGGCATCATCTCCCGAAGAACTGAATCCCTCTCCTCCAGGTCGCCCGTCTCAGGACCGCTTCCTCGATCTCTTGCCACCTGGCTTGGCTGGGTTCTGAGTCCGGCTCCCTGCTGTCTGGCGGGTGTAGGCTGCTTCTTGGCCGACTTAGCAGGGGCGGAGGACGATGCAGGCGGGCGCCCTCGGCGACAAGCGGGCTGAGGCTGTGCGGCCGGTGGTGGGGTGGAGGCAGCAGCAGAACACCAGGGCAGGACGTGTTTGATAGCCTCAGCCTGCTTCTGTGTGGCCGAGAACTGCTGGGCAAAGCTCTAGACCGCGTCGCCGAATAGGCTGACCTGAGATACGGGGGAGTCCAGGAACCGATATTTATCGGTCTCCCTCATATCCGCCAAGGTCAGCCACAGGTGGCGCTGCTGGACTAAGAGCGTAGCCATCGCCTGACCAACTGAACGCGCTGTCACCTTAGTCACCCGGAGGCCGAGGTCAGTGGCGGCGCGCAGCTCCCCCAGAAGCTGTTGGTCAAGACCACCCTGGGGCATGTCCATGAGCGCTTTGGCCTGGTAGACCTGTAAAAGGGCCATGGCATGCAGGGCGGAGGCGGCCTGTCCGCAGGCTCTGTAAGCTTTCTCTGTCAAGCTTGACGAGAATTTACAGGCCCAGGATGGGAGACACGGTTCACCACGCCAGCCGGCGGCCGTTGGACACAGTTGCATCGCAACGGACCGCTCAACTGGGGGGATCCCAGGGTACCCCTTGGCCTCCCCGCCATCCAGGGTGGTGAAGGCGGAGGAGGGGCCAGGCCTGGCACGAACGCTATACGGCATTCTCCAAGACCTGGTCACCTCCTCATGCACCTCCGGGAAGAATGGTACCGGGGCGGGGCGCTGAGGACCAGCGCAGGCCGCCCCGAGAAACCAATCATCCAACCGAGAAGGTTCGGGACGCAATGGAGGATTCCAGACGAGCCCGACCTTCTCGGTGGCCCGGAAAAGCATAGCCGTCAACTCGGGATCAGGCTCGGGCAACGCTACGGTCCCGGAGGGAGGCAGCACAGCAGAGTCTTCATCTCCCGAGGACTCTAGCTCACCCTCCGATGCCGCGATCGACATCTGTTCCTCCGCAGGTGCACCGAAGGAAACGGATGGTCGCTCCGTGGAGGGACCAGCACGCTCCTCCGGCAACACCACAGGCTGCAGTGTTGCAGAGGGGAAAGGGACCCGCGGAGCAGGGTTCGTCTGTGAAGCTCTTTTAGAAAGGGGGAAATTCAGCTCTGTTCTTTGTGCTGAAGCACACAGGGAACAGCCGCGATGTGACTGCAGGTACACACTGATTGCCTGACAGTACACACACAGAGGAACCAGCCCAAATCGCAAACCAACGGGGCAGAGAATGCTGTGAAAACAGCAGTTGAGAGCTGTAATATAGCTCAAAGCTCCTCTGGAAGCTCGCGGCCTCGCTGTAATGTGCCTTCACACCAACACGCAGAAAAGATGCTCTTCAAAGGCTTGAGAAACACACTCTCAGTCTCGATAGCAGGAACACAAGGTTGGCTCCGAAGCGAAAGACAGAGTGCGATTGCATCCGCTTCTGTATTTATACCACCTGGCGGGGGCGGTGCGCATTATGCAAATATCGCACGCCAATTCCATTGGCTTGTTTTAGTTCACTCGAAGCTGATAGGGCTCTCTGGCGATATCCCAATTCGTCGGTCACTACTGACGTACGTCGAACGTGACCGACTGAAAGGGAACGAGTGGTTATTTGAGTTACTATTGTCTTTCTATCAGCTCCAACCATTCTCCTCTGACCTCTGGCATCAACAAGGCATTTTCGCCCACAGAGCTGCCGCTCAATGGATATTTTGTCTTCTTCTGACCATTCTCTGTAATCCCTACAGATGGTTGTGTGTGAAAATCCCAGTAGATCAGCATTTTCTGAAATACTCAGACCAGCCTGTCTGGCACCAACAACCATCCCACGTTCAAAGTCACTTAAATCAACTTTCTTCCACATTCTGATGCTCAGTTTGATCTTCAGCAGATCGTCTTGACCATGCCTAAATGCATTGAGTTGCTGCCATGTGATTGGCTGATTAGATTTTTGCGTTTAACAAGCAGTTGAATGGGTATACATAATAAAGTGGCCGGTGAGGGTATACATATGCATAGAATAATAATACCTGTCTTAATTATGTCACCACCCGCTGTAGTCCCAGCATTCCATCTGCCAAAATACCGTTTTGAGGTCCAGTGACATTCGGAGGAACCATCAAGAAAATCAGGACAGAGACAGCAGATATCTATGCTTTCAAAAATTGTGGTAAAGTCTTCCATTGACATCCTGCAGTAAAAAAAAAAGTGTTTCTAAGTTAATCAGCCAAAATGCAACATATTACATATATGAAAAAGTCATTTGCAGTTTTTCAATTGAGGGGGAGCTGAAAGGGGTCCTGGACCATAAGAGTTAATGGGCATTAACTTCTCAAACCCTTGTTGTCTTCCAAAACGTGTGACAGTGTGGGTGTACCCAACAAGGTCATGCTTACCAGAACTCCCCGTTATTTAAAACTTCATGGCAAATTTTGCGGACCTCCTCACAAACTGTGTCCCACAAAGGTGATCTGTAAAATTTATAACCAAACATGGGTGCTATGTGATATCATGTAGCAAATACAAAGAAAAGAACTTTCAGTATGTGAGGTGATATGCCCAAGTGATGACATTTACAAGCAATGTACAACTTTCTGCCAAGTTTGTGGACTAATTGAAGCTGTTGTTACAGCTCTTACCCATCACTCCAGTCTCCTCGCCACTCTTCCTCACCCCATGGGTTTAACAATCTCACCAGATGAACTGGATTTTCATCACTTGTTACCTGTTGTACAAAGCCAGGAATCAATGTTAGTTTAAAATGATATATTAAAAGTAAAAGAGTATTAAATTGATTAAAATAGGAGAAAAATAGCTGAAATAAACACTATAGTTGATTAATTTTCACACAGTTCACTCACAGCTCAAAGACTTGTAAAGCAAGCTAAAATGGCATGATTGCTTCAGCAAAAGGATTTTTAACTCACGTTTACTTTTGTCATTGTTAAGTTTAAGATAGGGTTTATTGTAAGAGGTATATTATTTTCAAACGTGATAGAGTATTAACCTTTTAGCACCACTCACCGGACATTTAATTTCTAAACTACCGCAATACATACAATAACCAGCGTAATAAAACGTTGCCAGATTAAGATAAAAATGAGCATGCTTTCAGCGACACTCACTGGATATTTTACTTTAAAAGTGTTGTGACACATGCAAGAAGCAACAAAATATAATTTTGCTGAAAATGTTTCTGAATCTTAATTCCAGTGGGAAATATTTCCTTATCAAAACTCTGAGACAGACTGAAATGGCCAGATGGTTGTGCAGTCTCACCTCAAAAACTCCTGTCACAGTGTAAGCATGTTCTGCAACTATGCCATGAAGTAGCTCGTTTTCTTTAGGTGTTGTCTATTGTTACACACACAAACACACACACATACACAAACAAAAAAAACATTACATAATAGTACAAAGCTGATCATGTACAATATATAATTAATGAAATAATTCTTTTATATTAATACTATGAACTTCTAATTCTATAAGCTGTTTTAAAATCATAATATATATACTTAGTGATCCACCAATATAATCAGTTGCAAGGAAAAGTATACGAACCCTCTGGGTTTAACCTGAACTTTTACATATAGTAGTCATAAAATTGTATCTGATCTTCAACTAAGTCATCACAAATACAGCCTGCTTTTCCCTTTATTTGGTGGTACAGTCGAGACAGGAAGCAACAGAACAGGAGAGAGGACTCAAACTTAAAAAAACTCAAAAATTAACAAAACTATGAAATACTGGATGAAATATTTCTTTCTTACCACTGTATTAGAGCCACAACCCATAAGCGTTTTTGACATGAATGCACATTCCATGATTTTCCACAAATCAGCAGGAGCTGTATTCAGTTCATAATACATATGCGTCCCACCAGTGAAGTCCATCAGGGCCTCAGATATGAAACCAGCATTCAAGTCAGCATAGGACCCACACACCCTGTAAAGACAGTTTATTTGAATTCACTACTCAGCATAATGTAAACAATTTTAAGCAAATTAATGAAGGATGGCATGCAAAACAAATCAATAATTCAGTTGTTGATAGATAATGAACAAGACAACATGGTACCCACTTTGCATATGCTTTCTCCAGTAAGGCAGGCCAAAATTCATTAGACGTTTTTGAACACACAAAAAGTAGTTCGTCATCAATAGTTGGAAGTTGGTCGTCAATAACAACATCAATCCATTTCCCAAATCGCCAAAACTGTAAGATATATTACAAACAGTGGAAAATAACATAGAAACAAATGCAAAAAGGGGAAATATGACTTTCATGTGCTCAAATAAATAATGAATTACTGAACAGGTATAGTCACCCTAAAGTGAAATATCCCAGCATAATCTTTGGTGAATGATTGTTCAGCTGGCATGACCTGTTTCATGATATCCTTCTCAAAAGTTAGAGCCCCAATTGCAGCCAAAAACCAGCAGTTTCCTACATAAAAAAAATAGTCACATATCTGAAATATGTAAAAAATGTATCAAACATGATTTTCATATAATATTGTGTATATTATGATGTGTATATCATTTCACATCATATTGTGCATGATGCCGGTTTAATTGTTATGATGAGATGTGAGTTGATATTGGGTGGAGAACAATAATGGCCCAGGAAGCATTGTATAGTAGACATAGCATATGATACCAGTATGTGCATAACTGGAACTTACCTAATACACTCCCCTGTGCGTAGTCAAACCTGGACACGCCATCTACAATTAAATTAGGGTCTGAAACCAGTTCCTGATGAGAGAAAATTAAGCGCAGTTCTTTCAATACCAGAACATGGACAAATAAAATTAAGAGATTTGTTGTAATTTCGAGCAAAGCTGTGAAAGCCATTGTACAGAAGGTATAAAATATTTATAAAGAGAATTCTGTATGGTTTACATACGGATGGCCGCTTCCACACAACTTGGGACAAATCCACCTCAGGCGACTCATCATCAAACAAGCCAATAGAGCTGTTGTCTGGAGGGAACAACTCATCGTTGTATAGTGTGTTTTCAGCGAGACAGTTCTGGTGGAGCTCCTGGTAGTTCTGATCCAGGAAGTTCAAAGGACTGGTGGGAGAATTTACATCATCTTCATTTGGGTTGTGGTGGCACCCATCATCAGGGGGAGGCATTTTTTACTTAGAATCCTTTTGCTGCATGACAAACAAATACAAACACAGTTTGTACAGTGTGCACCACCTCATGTATGTATGGTCACAAAAGTATCAGTAATGTTTATTAGCATTGTGCTTGTGTATCAACATTGGTGCACAAGGCTATGTTCTTTTACTATACACCAGGACCAGGGGTGGCCGGTCCTGGAGAGCCACAGTCCTGCAGAGTTTAGCTCCAACCCTGATAAAAACTCACATGCCTGTAGCTTCCTAGTAACCCTTCAGAACTTGATTAGCTTGTTCGGGTGTGTTTGATTAGGGTTGAAGCAAAACTCTGCAGGACTGTGGCTCTCCAGGAGTGACGTTTGCCACCCCTGCTATACGCAGTCAAATGAAACTAAAGTGCCCTTACAAAAGGAATGTACTTGTCTCCACCTATAGCTGGTGTGTGGTGAGCGCGCTGGCGCTGTTGCACTGTGGCTGTCGTCGCATCATCCATGTGGATGCTGCACACTGGTGGTGGGTAAGGAGAGACCCCTGATATAATTGTAAAGCTTTTTGGGTGTACAACAGTACATAATAAAAGCGCTATATAAATCCTTCCTTCCTTTATAACACTATTTACACTAAATGTAAAAGAAAATAATGTTCTTGCTATATACACTAAGCATCTAATAGCCTCTGCCAAACAACAAATTAATTGGATTTCTAAAAGAAAACCTAAAACTAGAACTGCCTGAAATTCTAGACATTATCAGATGTCTATGCCAAAGTGCACTGCAGCAAAAGTTTTGGCCGCATGACAAAGCACCTCTTTTGCAAGCCCTGTTGTTTTTCCTCTCTGATGCACCACCTCTATTAAAATTCATGTCACACTGATGGGCATGGCATTGGCCAAAACAATCTATTTAAATTCAGAGATCTTGAAGAACCAGCTACCAATGATGCACTGGTGACAGGAGCAAGGCATCTGCTCCACAGTTGGCCAAAGGCTTGTCTTTTTCTGAACCCTCCCAATCACAATCACAATCACTCTCTGCCAAAACAAATTTACAGAACTTCTCAGTGCCCTAAATTTTTTTGCTCTTGCTGCTTGGCTGCCTACACCTGACCTACACCTAAAATAAAGAGGAAAGACCAACCCTAGCTGTTCGAAAACCTTTGCACCTAGTCCAATAGGATATCTCAGTCAATTTCCATATCACAGATTTACTGATTGCATCCTTCACATAACTGAGGAATCAAATCCACAACATTGTTCTCCCCTCTTTACAATCACCATGTGACATTCACAGGGTTTTCTCTGACAACATCTTTATTGTAATGTATAAAAAATATACAATATGCTGTCAGTAAGAGACTGTTGGAAAAAAAAATCTCACCAACCCCAAACTGAATGGTAGTGTATGTACACTTAGGCCCTGTTTACACTTAGTATTAAGATACGTTTTGGTCGACTGGATCACAAGTGGACAATGCTAAATTTAGGTGTAAACAGGGTCTAAAACGTTTTGAGCTTGTCCACTTTCGACCACTTCCAGAGGTAGTCGAAAGCACATTTTACCAGATTGCTTTGGTCGAATGAGTTTGAACAGTCACAGAAGACCGCCTACTCTTTGCCTACTGACTTAAAGCGTAAACATTATGGGAAGCGCCAGATGGAATTTAAACTTTGTCAGCTGAAGACCCAAGTTTGTTTTGAAGACGAAAAACATGCCAAGCACAATGTTCTCTCAACATTCTTGATTTCTAACACGCACTCACAGTGTTCGGTGTGGTCTTGCGGCTGTCAGCGCAGAAACAAAAGCTGATGCTCTCCGTATGTTTCTCAGTCATCTAAGTGCGCATTCATACGTAAATTGTGCAAGCTTATATTGTCCATTAGATCGAAAGATCTGAAAAAAAAAAACATACATTTACCCGCCCATAGACCCTCCCCTCAAAGAAATCAGGACAGAAGTGGTTGAAAGTGGACAAAATGTGTCGGGAATGTGTCTCCCTTGTCTACTTGTGATCCGATCAACCAAAACGCATCTTAATACCAGGTGTTATACCAGGTGTAAACATCAAATCTTATAAAATACACAAGGTAGGCTCACACATATCACTGCAGAGTAGGTGCTGGTTGTACTTTATATCAAAGCAACTAAAATACTTGCAGCCTTCTCAGCAACATCATTAACACTACTCTTATAGAGAGCAGGGTTAAATTTTCTTGCCAGCAATCAACTGGACAGAAATACACTATTCATACTGTTCGCTTAGTGAAATTACTGATATTCAGGCATGCCATTGACATGTACTTAAGCCCAAACTTGAAGAGAGTACATGTGAAGCAGTTTATGTCATCATGACAGTCCACTGATGCCTGTACACACCATCCATGCGCAGCTGTTTTTTTGTTTCCGCGCAGATAACAGCGTGTCCGAGTTGATTGAACACTCGAAAAGAAATCTTCATTCACAAGGGAGTATACTTTGAAAGGAACTTTTTGCAAGCTCAAGTGTGTGCAAGATAGAGCAAAAAGAAGACAATGAAGTATACCTGATCCTTTATGTCAGGTCAAGGTTGCTGGCTTTGAATAATCCATTGAGCTGAAAGACAAAAAGGTCAATAGACTTGGAATACAGGGCCACTGTCCTGAAAAGATTATTTCCCACGAGAATTAATTACAAAGCACTCTTGTTCCTGGCATTTAGTCTTTCAGTTCTGTGGGTGAGTCTGTGAAGCTGAGACTGTGACTGAAAGCAATCTGAAAGAGTCTGAATCAAAGTCAACCTACCGCTTTTTAATCCATTCCCTCCTGTCTCCAATGGGTCTAAAGATAGGGTGCAATTGAGAATCCACTTTGCATGTTTGCAGATGAAGATAAGGAGCTATTTCTTAAAATAGAGCGAGACTGATGAGCAAGTGATACAATGAATGTTGCTGCTTGAACGGCTGCAAAGATAAACACTGCTGAGGTCTCTGGTGGTAGTCCTTCCCCCATCCTTCTTAGTCAAAGGCAGCCAGACCAAAGTCTAAAAAGGTTTGGGAATGCTTTTACAGCCATAAACATGGATGTATCATTGCTGACTACTGAAGAGCAAGGGAATGAGGATGGTGTGATGTTGCATGATGTCCCAGAGCACTGAAATGTTGAAAGATTTACCATCTCCACCTACCTATCACCTTTCAATGGCTTAGAAATTTGGCATTTTTCCCTTTCTCTCAACTTTAAATGTCTTAAAAAATCATCTTTATCATTTGATCATGTGCTGGTCTCATTGAGATATTAAGCCAAAAAAAGTGTTTCCCATTGTCAAAATAGTCATTAGTCTTCAATATTGTTTCCATTTTTTGGGGCTCTGTATGTTCTGAAACTGGAGAGAAGTGGACAAGTAAGAATGCCATGTGATGTACATAGAGCCACCCCTTGTTCTGTTAGCCAACTTAGCACTTACCTCATTGTTGCTTTCGTGTAATAAACATACCTATTGTTCCATCACATTATACTTGTCTTACTGTCATTCAGCACATAAAATGATTTTAAATCATTTAATGTTACCCCTTTCGTAATTTAATTATAACAACATTAAAATTAAACTCCATTTATTATTAATAAATATATTATAATAATATATTACTATAATATACTTTACTATATAGGCCTCGACAATAAGGACTGACCCTGTTATATGTTAACATATGCAGGGTTTTTTGGCCAAAAAAACCCCCAAAAAAACATTATCTGAAAATGATTTTCCTTCAAACTAACTACATACCTGCAAACTCAAAAGAGGTTAAAAAGGTGATATGTGCAAACTAAATTGTTCTGGGGGGTCTGGGGGCATCCTCCCCCAATCAGAAAATTTCTGTGATTTTAACATTTAAACAAAGCGTTTTGGTGCACTCTGACAAGAAAATAAATGGGAAAAAAAACAACATTTGATTCAAGTAAAAAAAAGAAGAAATAAATATATATACATATACATATATTGACACTAGGGCTGGGCATTGACACAAATTTCACAATTGGATTCGATTTCGATTCAGGAGCTTGCAATTTGATTTTGATTTGATTACCTTCGATTCAATATATTGATTAATTTGGGGCCTATAAGGATAAGTATATGGCAAATTTCCTCAAAGAAAAAAAAAATATCTCTCAACTAATGCTGTAAATAGGAGCAACAGTTGGTACATCATTATATTATTAAAAGGTTAAACTTAATCGATTTGTAAGCTAAATATAAAAACATTATTTGAAAACGATTTTCTTTCATAAACATTGAACATTTCCTTCGTTAAACATTTAAATGGTGGCTGTCATAAAACGGATTTATTCAAACATACATTCAATATTGAAGCACAAGCTAAGTACAAATAAGGGATATAGCCTGTTGTGCATATATTTAGCAAATTGCTCCTCTATAAGTTCATTTTTGTAGCTGACTAACGAGTTTTTGGACACTGAACGGCTTTTCTGAGGTAAATGCGACGGTAAATGTGACATTTTTTACAATTTGTTTTATTGACGTATTTCCACGGTTGAAACACTCATTGAGCGATTACATGAGACATGGTACAGATTTTTTTAAGTTGTACTGTATCTTTCAACATACCTTCAGAGGTTCATTCATGTTTATTTCATGTTGTAACAATAAAGTGGAAGAGATGATCGGTTCGTGCGCTCTGCTTTAACTGATGGCCTGTCACGCGCCACAGAACGCCAGGAAAGATCGCGACAGAGACGTGATGTCTATGATCTCACTCCAGATGTCATGATGTTTTGCAGGATGATGTTTTCCCCTCTTTTCATCAGTCATTTTAGTGGCTGTTTTAGATCATGTTCGACTTTCTCCGTAGCGTTTTACTATCCTCAATAGAATCCAAATGGGTCGCACATTTTATCATCAGCTTCGCGGTCGCATGGGAACGGCTCGTGCAAATCTTAACACTTTTGGAGCGCGCTGGTGAACGCGCCTACAGTGATTCGCGCGCCACTCATGCAAAATTAAACAACTGGGCTTCAGTCACAGTCATATTGCGCAGAGAATTGATCCGTTCAGTTTGTACAGCTTATAAAAGCTCCGAACGCGCGATGTATACAATTAATTAATAGTCGGATGATTCTACGTTTCGGTGTGGGCGTTCAGAGTACCGGCAACATGTGAGAAGTGCACTGACTTTTTACTACTAATAAAAACTATCTCTGGGGGCCCCAAAAGTGCGTGGGCCCTTAGAATCGTCCTAACTTTCCCCCCCTTTGCGGCGCCCCTGGTCAAGACAAATGTAGGACTATATTTTTTTCCGCAGCCAAATGCCGCACACCCGAGATTCGGCACGGTGCCGGAAAACCTGCTTAACTCATTGTCTTTCTCTAAAATAACATGGCAGCAGGACCGGGTTAAGGTACATCAGTGCCGCAGGACACAACATTACACAAGCGTGGGAAATCGTGGTTGGGAGGAGATTATCACTGTGCAACTGGGGAAGGGGAGGGGACATCTTTGACCATTGTGCTGCCTCTATTTGAAAATATTTATTCAGCCCTGCATGGTGTACCTTGCAGTCCCTGGCGTGGTGCCCCTGAGCACATGCCCAAATGCAATTATTATTAATCCAGCATGATTAATCCTTTAGACCTTTAGACGAATAGACTGACTTGAAGGTACTTCTCTGCTGAAAATATTGTTTCTGTGACACTGTTATGGTCATATCTGCACCAATAAGGTTTCTCTGTGTCTTTCTGCAAGAGCTACCTATGTCAGAGAATGTTTCTGTTAGTCAATCAAAAAGGTTTAATTATAATGGCGAATCCATCATGGTGGACAAAATTAATTGTAGATGTAGGTTTTAATCAGGTTAGAATTCTAATCTCTTAATTTGTTAATAATTTGTTAAACTGTCTTCAAAGTGTAAAGGTAACACAGCTCGAATTAAAATAAAACCTAAATCAACAAATCCTTACTTAGCTAAACTTTGCTTAATTTAATCCTTATTGGTACCCACCCAAAATGTCTGTATCTCAAGAGGATACACTCTCCAAAACAGAGGTTTAAAAAGGAGCAGACAGAATAGATAAGACTTGAGGTTTTGTGGCCTGTGATTTACAGAAAAGCAAAATCATTTATGTTATTAATGCCTGTACTGTCACTATTCCAAAGCATTAGTCTGTTCTCTGTACTGTAGTCCTTCAGAAAAAAATGCAGTCTAAGAGATGCAGAATCCCTGACGGTGCACTAAACTCCTGTACTCATGTTGCTATGCTCAAATGTGATCAGCTGAGCAAAAGGCATTTTCATATAAGACATAAAAATGTAGGGCTATTAGGGGAGCAACTCTGGCCAAACTCAGTTTTGGGCAGTGATTGGTAATATCTAACATCTTGATGCAAAATTAGTGTTCAAAATTTTTGTAATGTTTTTTTTTTTTAATTTTCATTACACCATATTGCCAAAACATGTCCCCATAAGAAGGGAACAGTGGATTACGTTGATACTGACAGAAATATTAAGTGCGGAGTAAAAATAAAAATGCGTAGTTTAAAAGATGATGAGGACAGAGTTACCCTAGGGCCATGGCTAATTATAGTTAATATTGGTCTTTCTTGTGTTGACAAATTAATCTTTTGTAAAACTTTTACATCGCCCCTGCCAAAACCTGTCGGTTCTGCACAAATCACATAAAAGTTTTGAATATTTGAATTTCACCAAAAGGTGACAAATTTGTAACATAATATTTAGGCTACATAACCATGGAATTTAATTATCAAACGAACAAAATATTCTCGTTGTTGTTGTTTTTGGAGGTTCAAACTCCACTTGCCTCAAAAATGTAAGGATCTAAATTTACATGATGCGACAACGCTAAACGGAAAAATACACAGCTCGTTATTAAAACTCCGAATATCCATAAAACGTCAATAAAACACGTGCATGTTAACAATCTAGAACTAAAACACTCCCTCAACTAATATTGACTACACCACTCACTTTATATGTCTAATTTCTTTACTTTCGTGAACAGCTCGGTAAAACATACCTGTCTCTCCCTCAGGCTCGGGACGCTCTGACTGAAACAGCGCACTCACTGAGCGCGGGACGGGTCAGCTCATTTTTGATGGTGATTACGTAATGACGTCACTAAAAGGTCAGCGCTTCAAAACTTCAAAATGTAATACAAAACACAAATTTTCCCATGTTCTGGAGAAGGGGTGCTTAATAATTTGCACAGAATAAATGAAAAAATGTAAACAGATATAAAACAAAACAATTAGCAAACAAATAAAACAAAAATTCCTTCTAAGTTTGAGATGATGTGTGTCATTTTACAATGTAGTCTTTTTCAAGCATAATGCATGCATATAGCCTCACATCATAAGAAAATGATGGAATGGAGAAGACCACTGTTCTGCATTATGTTGTTGCTTCAGCCCAAATGAGGAGGAACTTGATGATGCAGGTGAAATACTAGCTGTGTCCATAAAAACATTCAGTAGATAAGTTTTTGAAACAGAGCCATTGGACTGGTATAGGTCAAATTCCCGGGTTTCACAGGTCCAGGGGGACCCATGGCCACAATGTTTTTTTCTCTCTCTCTCTCCCTCTCTCTCTCTCTATATATATGTTTGATTGTTTTCTAGGCAATTAATTTGTACTGCTAGTTTTGTTTTGTTTTTTGTTTGTTTTTTTTCCCATTTTGTGTGCATTTATGTATTTATTTAAGTATGTTTTTAGTGTTTCAGTATTTTTTTATTTGATTCTGTATGTCATGAACACTTTATTACAACTGAAATAATCCATTGTTTGTTTTTAAGTTTTTATTATTATTATTATTATTATTATTATTATTACTATTATTAGGTATGTATGATAGACACATTATGACTGCAGTGGCATCTGTGTGGGTTTGATGGTGGCAAGTGATGGATGTGAGAGCGACAGGAACCATGACATTAACTACTAAAACCCTGGGATGAGCAGCTCAAAGTGTGTGGGGAAAAAAATGAAACCTACCACTGAAGCATCAAGAGTGATATCATAACTTAGCAATTTGTTTCTAGAAGCTTTATGTCTGATGATAATTTAAATGGACTGTTAGTGCCGTTTGGTGGACATGTTATTACTGTATGTGTAGTGAAATGTGCCTGTTAAGAGAGTGAACTGTGAGATAAAGAGCACACAGTTTAACCTTACTGACTTTATGAAGAATAAATTTAGTTTACATTATATATTTAAGATACAGTTTTAATCTTAATCTGAGCTCTCTCCTTTAGAGATGTCCAAAGTTTCGACAGTGCCAATGTTAGTTCGCCCATATTCTTTCTTTTCTCTGCAAAAAAACTGTAAGAGCTAATGAGTCTAAACACATCCTTAGGTATCAATATATGATACAAACACAAACAAATAAAATGACATAAATTGTATATATTTATTGTATATATTGTATATATTTATTACCATGCAAGTAATAGTACACCACTAACACCACCACAATTTCTTGGGAAAAAGTATATAACTACACAGTAAATCAATCACCAATCAGAGAATTCACTAGAATTCATGTGCTGTTAACAGTGACCACACATAGAGATAACACAAACTGATTTTTTTTAAAAAATAAAATAAAATAAAATAAAATAAAATAAAAAAAACTTGATACCCACTCTGAACTGAGAATTAATCAACAAAGAAAAAGTGATTAAGCATAAGCTGACTTATTTCTCGAAGAAGCCATTTTGTGTGCAGGTTCACTCTCATCAGGGATCGTCTTCACTCTTTGATGCATCTGTTGGAAAAAGAACTTTAGATGACAGAAGCTAACAGACAAACCCCAGGATACGAATCACTGAATACATAAAATTAACTTTGTATACCAAATATTTTCTATTGCGTACTTCTTTATTTTTATGTGTGCCTTAATTTTATTGTACCATGTATATGTAATGCACATCAAAGTTGGATTTTATTCATATATTTAATGGTTGTTATTGAAACAAACAAGCCTTAAACAGGATATTTGAGTGTATGTGTTTGTGGCCCTGGGTAGTCTTTGCTTTTTTTCACTTTAAAAATCAACAACAATCTTTTGACTCCACCAAAACTTACTCAAAGTGTGTCTCGTGCTTTGAAAAAAAAGACAGGACGAAGGAGGCCGTTTCATTAGGATTCTCCGTACATGGTACAATCAGATACTCTCCTGGTTCCAGCCAGACAAATTCCATCACCTCTCTCAAATTTTTGAAAGACGTCGCTACTACAGGTGTTTTGTCATTGAAGAACTCAGCTGAGAACTTCCCACTCTTACCTCTCATCTAAGGAGGAATGCAATAATGAATCAATACTGTATTTATTTATATAAGTCAGAATATTATTAAAAGTATCTGTATCTGTAAAAGAAATCTTATCTGTATATTGAAAAAAAATCACCTAAACACAATCTATATGTTACATTCAGTTTCTAAATATATAAATCTTAATATAAATAGCTACGGGGTAAAATCATGATCATAATTATCCAGAGACTGGAAGATATTGTAAATTCCTATGAAATAAAATGGTTTAATGTAAAAAAACATTTTTAGGGAATTGCAATGTAAAATGAAAAAAAAAAGAAAAAAAAATACAGATGTTTAAAAAAAGTGTTACAACTCTCCCCTAAGTACATGCAGAACTACATCTGTAAATACTAACCTTAAAAATATAGAAACCAATCATGTAGTTTACTTGGATACTCCTGTTTCTCTTCTCATGGTTCTGCATGAGAGACACCAGTAAGTTTTCAGCACCCTCCTCATGCGTACAGTCCTCACTGAGCTCCTCAATCCTCACACGAAAATGAGGGTTTTTCCAGAAAGTCCCTACAACACAGAAAAATAGTTAAGCTTGTGCACAGGTCTTTTTATAAATCAAATCCATATGTTCAGGGATGTTTAAAAATAATTCTGGCTAGCAGGGAGGGGCAGAGAGCCGTTGGAACGGAACGAGGCTGGTGATGTGAGTGATAATGAGTCCTCGAGGAGGAGCGACGACAGTGAAGGACGAGAGAGAACAAGGCCTTGACTTTATGTTGTTGTTTTGTGTTTTTACTTCTTTTTTTTTTTTTTTTTTGTTTGTTTGTTGATTTATGATTATAGTTATTGTTAAACGTTTGCCGGTTCCCGCCTCCTTCTTCCCTGAAGTTTGAAATATCAGCTATGACTGAAATACAACTTTATCTGTACAAAGACAGAATGTCAGAGGTGAAAATAACTTTTCTCAAAGTGTAAGTCCATAAAGTGTGTGAGAAAAAAGTGTCACTACTAAAATCAACATTTCCACATAATGTTTTCTTAATGGCATATAGTATATCACTAGATAAATAACTATTTATATTAGGCTACTATACACATGTACCTTTATTGTCCATGGAACCACCAGCTGTAGTCCCAGCAATCCATTTGCCAAATTTGCGTTGTGATTTCCAGTGACATCCAGAGGATCTATCCAGAAAATCAGGACAGAGACAGCAGATATCCATGTCTTCAAAGTTTTTGGTGAAATCTTCAATTGACATCCTGCAATACAATGAGCCTGAGTAAATCATACCTAATATGTGATTCATACATTGGATATTAAGGTGTCATATTTTATAACATGATCATTGCTAACCAGAACTCCCCATTGTCAAGATTTTCACGCAACTTGAGGTCCTTCTTACTCACTGTGTCCCACAAAGATGATCTGAAAGAATTATGTACAGTACACACAAAATATATTTGATGTGCCATACCAGCATCACAGCAAGCCTGTGATATCATATAGCAAATGCAAACAAACATTTAAATATGTGAATATGAGGTGATAGGACAAAATGATTAAAGTTACTTTTAAAAGTAATGCTTTACAATATTGCATTACTCCCTAAAAAAGTAACTAATTGCATTTAAAATGTTACTTTTTATGGTAAGTAATGAATTTTATGGTAAGTACCAATTTCTTCTAATTGGAAAACAAAGTAACTTGTGTAACTTTACTTTTAAAAAGTAACTCAGATATTTTGCTGTAAATTTGAAAGTAATGCATTACTTTACTAGTTACTTGGAAAAGTAATCTGATTACGTAAATTGCATTACTTGTAATAATGCGTTACCCAACACTATATAGATGTGAGTTTGTGAATAAAGAATAAAGTACTGAAGCTGTTACTCAGTACATAAAAGCAAATAAACAACACTTACTTGTCACTCCAGGCTTCATTCCACTCTACAACTCCCCATGGGTTTAACAATCTCACCAGATGAACTGGATTTCCTTTACTCATCACCTGTTCAACAAAAAAAAGAGTGATGCTGACAGATTCAAATATTTAAGAGGGCAGCCAATAGGGTAGCTTGTACATAAAAAATTTAAAGGGGGCATAAATGTACAAAAAAAAAAAAATGTGCATTTACATGCATAATCATAATGAACATTTACATGCATAATCATAATGATAATGATGGAAATGAGTTATGAGTAATGGGAATAAGCCAAAAAAGCATAGGAAAGACTAAAGGGAAGTCTGAAACGAATGTTCATCAGTGCAGGTATTTGGTTGCTTGTAGCATTTTTCTGTTTCTGTGGTCTTACCTTGGAAACCCCTGTCACAGTGTAACCATGACCCGCAACAATGCCACTGGATGACACAGGTTCAGGTGATTCCTAAAATCAAAAACAAACTAGATTACACACATCAATAATTTTTATAATTTCAACATTATATATGAGTACACAGTAGATCACATATATAATTATGACAGTAATAATTAGTTCAATTTCAGTCCCTGGAAGTACTTCAATAGAGTTGAGTTTTCAGAATACTTTTAAAGACACGTGTTTGTGATGTTTAAGGGATAGTTAAACAAACTGGTTTTTGTACTTCAGGCAAGAACGGTTAAGCGTCCTTTGTTAACCACATTTGATGTGCTCCATGTGTGAGTTGATCAGTGTTTATATGTGAATAAAAGCCAAAATTAAATCTGTTCATCATATAAAGCATAAAGCATATAAAATCATGTCTCTTTAGAACATGTGAATTAAACCGTTCGATTTATATGGATTAATTTTGCGTTGTCTTTTTGTACTTTTTGAAGTGTGATAATATTAAAAAATATCTTAATTTGTGTTCAGAAGATGAAAGGAAGTCTTATGAGTTTGGAACGACATCAGGGTGAGTAAATAATGACTGAATTTTTATTTTAGGGTAAACACTAAACAGTTACTTCTGGTCATGGAATGTGATTGGTTGAGCAACGTTCTAATGGTGCCAATATAACAATCTGACCGCTCTGGGACTTTTCACTGTTTTTATCACTCCACTTGTCTGTGCTTCAAATCACTACCTACTGTGTTATTATTATTTTATTTTTTGGAAGTTTATTTTGTAAACCATGATTTTTTTTCAGTCCTCGGAAACACTTCCATAAAACCTAAGTGCATATATATTTCTATAATAATGGTTTATGCCAACAATATTTGTCAATGAAATATTAGATCCAGGATTACTGTAGGTGAGGTCTTACGCTGTTGTAAGTACTACAGCCCATAAGTGTTTGTGACTTGGCTGCACGATCCATAATGTCCCACAGATGAGCAGGAGCTTCCTTCAGCTCAAACCTCATGTGCACCCCACCAGTGAAGTCCATCAGGGCCTCAGATATGAATCCACCATTCAGATCCGCATAAGATCCGCACACCCTATAAAGGCAGAACCATTTTATGGGGCAATGTAAATGTCACAGACATGATTTAAAGGGTTAGTTCACCCCAAAATGAAAATTATGTCATTAATTATTCACCCTCATGTCATTCCAAACTCGTAAGACTTTTGTTCATCTTCGGGACACAAATGATTTTTGATGAAATCTGAGAGATGTATGTCCCTCCATTGACTGCAATTTGGACTAAACCGCTCGATTCATATGGATTAGTTTTACGATCTCTTTATGAACTTTTTGAAGCTTCAAAGTGGATGTTGCAAAGGCAGTCAATGGAGGGACAGAAATGTCTCAGATTTCATCAAAAAGATCTTCATTTGTGTCCTGAAGATGAATTAAAGTCTTAGAGGTTTAGAATGACATGAGGGTGAGTAATTAATGACAGAATTTTCATTTTGGGGTGAACTAAACCTTTAATGAATATATTTACAGACCAATATTCAGAGTTTATTTCAAAGCATCTACTGCCACCTACTTTGCATAAGCCTTCTCCAGCAAGGCAGGCCAAAACTCATTAGATGTTTTTGAACCCACAAAAATGGGCTTGTTGTTGGTTGTTGGAAGTAGATCATCAACGACAACATCAATCCATTTCCCAAACCGTCAGAACTGTAAGATAAATTACACAGAGGGAAAGATAAAGGGCTAAAAAGAGTGTTTTCCTAATAATCAAACACCTTCAAAGATTCATTACAATTGAAATGTCTAATTCAGCTCACCCTGAAGTGAAATATCCCTGCATAATTGTTGCTGAATGACTGATCAGCTGGAATGACTTGGTTTATGATATCTTTCTTCAAAAACGATGTCTTCTTATCTGTCGAGGTTAAAGCCCCAATTGAAGCCAAAAACCAACAGTTTCCTAAACACAAATAAGAATTTGCAGATCAGAGTTTTGACTAATGTATACATGCAATATAGGAAACAAACAATGACAAATGTAACAATGTACTGTATATTTATGTTGCGAGAATGGAGCAAGGCAGATGGTGCAAGTGTTAAAGGAATAGTTCACCTAAAAATGAAAATTATCCCATAATTTATTCACCCTCAAGCCATCCTAGGTGTATATGACTTTCTTCTTTCAGCGGAACACAATCAAAGTTATATATAATAATATCCTGGCTCTTCCCAGCTTTGTAATGGCATTGAATAGTGCCTCCAAAAAGCGCATCCATCCATTACTCCAGTAATCCATACTCCAGTGGGTTAATAAATGCCCTCTGAAGCAAAGCAATGAGTTTTTGAAAAATATCCATATTTAAAACTTTATAAACTAAAATCACTGGCTTCCGGCAACTGCTATACACGCATTCACAAGACAATCAATATCCAGCAGAATGGTGATGTAGGACGTATGATTTAGGACGTGGTACGTAGGCGTAGCGTAAGCTTAGGTGAGAATTGAATGCGGAAGCGGATAGAGCAAAATAAAATGGAGGTCATGAATTAGAAGTCTAAAAAGAGAAGTTTTAAAGAAAAATGTTGGAGGATTTTGATATAAGAGAACAGCTACGTCCATACATCATACATTGGGTCAGAGGTCACCCTTCCACCGGGACTCGATTCTCTTGTGAACGCGAGTACGGCCGTTGCAGGAAGCCAGTGATTATAGTTTATAAAGTTTTAAATATGGATTTTTTTTTCTAACAAAAACCCATCACTTCACTTCAGAAGGATTTTATTCGCCCCCTGGAGTCGTATGTATTACTTTTATGATGGATGGATGCGCTTTTTGGAGCTATCCCACGGAGGAGCTCCGGAAGGATAAAAGAGGTGATGACAGTGGAAGACGAGAGGGGACCAGGCCTGACGGAATGTTGTTTTGTTTTGTTTTGTTTCTGCAGCAATCATCCGTGAGGAGCTGCTGCTTTACTTTTACTTTGCTGTTTATGTTTATTTTATCAGGCATATTAAAGTTACGGTGAATGTTCACTGGTTCCCGCCTCCTTCATCCCGGAACTATGAACTTTGTTACAGATTATTTATGCATTTTTATCACATTGTTCATTTTAGATGATGTGTGACTGCTTAGAAATTGAGTTAAGGTCAGCTAAGAGCCTCAGCCATACTATATTCAAATAAACCCAAACTTACCTAATTTGGACCCTTGTTGGTAGTCAAACCTTTAAATTCCATCAACAATGAAGAAAGGTTTACCGGGAGACACTAATTCCTGTTTAGACAGAATGATCAAAGTATCCTTTCAATGTTTTTTTTTTTTTTTTGCTTAATCTGTTCCTACCTTATTGTGCATGTTAAGCATTTACAAATATTAAGTATATACATAGAGATGTTTAGACATACATGCACACAAAATCTTACATGTCTCAGCAGATTCGAGCCACCATGATAACATCTTAGTGTTTAGATTAACAGGATGTAGAACCTTTCAATGATTCTTAATTGGACCATGGATATGAAGAGAGAGAAATATAATTTATTATTTTTAGTGAATATTGTTTACATACTGATGGCCTCTTCCACTCGATGTTATTGTAGTCCAGATCAGCTTCTTTATTCAGAGTGCCAATAGAGCTTCTGTTTGGAGGGAACAACTCATCAATGTACAGCTCATTTCTACTGAGAGATTTGTGGAGCAGCTTCTGATAGTCCTGACCCAGGAACGGCATAGGATTAGTTAGAGAACCCACATCATGAGCAGTTTTGTCGTCGTGGTGTTCATGAGGAGGAGCCATTTTTCACTCAGAGAAGCCTTTCTCTAAATACAAACTACAAACACAAAAAGGTAATAGTTTAAGTAATTTACTTAAATTGGGCTGTGATTTTCTACTTTTGTATTATCCTGTCCCTGTCCCCATTCATACCTGTCCCATGTGTTGTAATACTCAAGTATCAGTAACAAAACATAAAACTAAAAAGAGTTAAAACTATATGTTTTAAGGCTTGTCCAGCATTGTTCAGTTGTTTAACAAAAGATTTCTTGTGCAGAATTAATTATTTAAAAATAATTTAAAAAATTAATAAATTAATCAAAAAGGATAATACACATTTACCTGTAAGAATCTGGTTGGTCAGGAAGCATTGGACCATATGCTTTCTCCCCTTGTGTGTCTGGTTTTATACTCGCACCTGTGAATTTTTTTTTTTTTTTGTACATCTCACCCACTTGCTTTGTTTAGAGAGATTTTTTTCCTGCCATTTAGAAGACTTCATTAGCTTGTCACTGCATGTCTAAAAAGCTTCAAATGCCCACGAAATGTCATGCTCCCGAATTACAACATTCCAAACTTGATTTCACTGAAAGACTGACTAAAGTAGATAATAATCTTGCATTTTTACCCAACAGCATCATCGTTATAACAATGTGAGACGTTACATATCAAAAGCTGCGTAGGTGCTTCACAAATGTTTTACCGTTTGTGACACATCCATTCACGTTTTCATCTACAAAATTCAATATGCTGTCTACCCTGACAGCATATTGAAGTCTCAAATTTTAGATTACATGTCCATTTTTTAGTTTTTATTGTACATTAATTTAACTGGAATACTGGATTAATGGTACCTCAGTTTTTCTAGATTCTCCAAGATATCTGGGATTACACACCACAGCTGAAAGTCCAAAATTCTCTACTGATAGGTTACTATTTTTTGTAGTAATAATTTTTTATTTTTGGGGAAAAAATATTTCACCCCATTTTTGGGAGCTTGTTTTATTTTGACAAACATCAATCACAAATGGTTCCAACCAATCACATATACATCAAGCAATCAAAGAAAAAAAAACTACTACTAATTACAACACCTTGTGTATAAATGTTTCTCACATTTCATATAAACATATAAACCAACCAAACAAACACACACACACTGCCGGCCACACATACACATGGGACTGACCCCTGACCTCCTAACTGTCTCTCAAACCTGATTCAGGGATCCACTCTTCCTGACTCTCCTCAAGCTCACTGTCCTCACTGTCAGAGGGAATGATCCTAACTGCTCGATCATGTTCCTTCCGCCCAAACGTTCTTGTGTCCATTTCCTGCAAGTATCAGTAGATAGTAAAAACATTGACTATTGGTGCATTCAAGTCATGTCAGAAAGACTGTATTTAAGAGTTGAATGCACATGAACGCCACCTCAAAGTCGTAATTACGAGTGGGAAGCAATGGCGGAAGCAAATTGTTTTCAATCATGATAAATTTATTTCTGCATGCCGACAGTACAATGTAGTTTGTACACATTATACTGTTAATGAAGAAGAGATAAAGCTTGCTAGAAAACACTACTCATTTAATCAGTTTATGAGCTGATAGGCTTGAGTGACCAAAATACATTTCCCATCATTCTCTGTGGCATAATAATAATAATAATAATAATAATAATAATAATAATAATACTAATAATAAAAACTTAAATTACACACATAATCCGCTTTTTTTTTAGTTTTCCGAGCTTGAAAAACAAACTTCCCAGGATGACTTGAATGCACCATATGGTCCTAACCCTATGATTTTGCCTGAACAAAAGTGGCCTAACTGCACAATGTTGCCCTGAAGCAACAAACAAAAAACACAGTTTTAATGAATAAATAATAAATAAAAATCTTTAAACAATCAAACATACTTCTTTACATACTGATGCACATGTATATATTTTTATATAAAGTTATTTAAACTTAGACATGTTAAAAAGTGATATTTATCTTAATAATTCGTGGCAGTGTGTACCATGTGGCTTTGCTTCATGAAAGAACTGCTCCACCCCCAAACAAAAGGCCACACCCACTTCAGCCCCTCATTTTATTGAACAGACATGTCAGGTGATATTATATATAAAAACAAATTTGTAGTAAAGGGGCGGTGTGAGGTCCAAAAAGGTAGTTTGTTGCCTGAGGGCAACGCCATGTAATAGAGGGCTAAGATGTTGTGTTGAGAAATATTATTACTTTACAATCTTTCTGACAATTAAAAAAATAAATAAATCAGCTAATTTAAACAGTCTGCTTGATTGCTTCCAACAATGTTTAAATGCAGAGAAAAAGGCCTAAGCAATTTTAACCAGGACGAAAAGTATAGAAGCCAAGAGGCGAAACGCTGATGCTTTTTTGGTAATAGCCACTAGGTGGCGCTTCAGTAGCGCGGCCGACATTTTAACCCTCTATGGTACGCAATATGATATCAATGAGGAAAAAATTATTTGTGTTGTTTTTCCTGCTTAAAATTGGACACTTTAACAATATCAGTAAACATTTTCATAAATTTTTAATTAATTTATGTTTTAAAAGTTTGTTGCCTCGAGGCAACATTGAACCACAGTGGACAAATTGAAACATTTGACATTTTCATATAGAAAAAAGAAATATATTTATTGAAAACAGACACTAGACACTTGAACAAACAAATTTATCCAGTTTTTAATGTATTAAAAAATTCATATTTAATAAAATGTAACATTTTATATCCAGCTGTTGCTCTCAGGCAACATTGTACCATCGTGGAACACAAGTATTACCAAACCATCATATTATTATGTTATCATATCAAGTTATCAAATCCGTCTTCATCCACATCTCCATCTTCTCTCTCACCCTCACTCTCTCCCTGTTGGATTGTCACTATGACCTCATCTTCCTCATCACAGTATGACCCATCATCCTCACCCTCATCCTCACCCTCATCAACTGGCAGTGCTACCTGTGTTTTATACCTTTTTGAAGGGCTAAAGAAAATGTGCAGATCATAATATATACAGATATAGTAGTGAATTACTATTCTTATAAGTGCATTACAAAATCATGCAAAAATGCAAATATATTTAGGTAATTCTAACTCTTTTACTTAAAAATATAATACATTTGTATTCAAACCTATTATGCCTGTATGGCCTTATGCGATTCCATTATGGTACAATATTGCCTTGAGGGAACACACAGTTTTTTGTTATTTCCTCTGAAATATTTCATGATATACAATGTAAAGTTCTTGAAAATACTTATTTACTTGCTAGTGAAGGTGACTCATATTTTTTGTGGGTGATTAAAAGGATAAAAATAAGTGAAAAATGCACTTTTCATTGGAGAAAATATGGAGCCATGTAACACGTGCACATGTGCTGAAACAGGACACAAAATGGACCCCTGTGGGTCATGTTTTGGTCTTTTTTGCACTTTCATTGATTAGTATTTGAGTTATTCTACCCTGAGATATGTTTGATCAATAAATTTGTGTCTTATTTTATTAAAAACAAACTAAAATAGACTATGTTGCCTGGAGGCAACACAGTACCAAAGAGGGTTCACAAAGAATGTACAGGATTTTAAAACTCTCACCTCTAAGCAGGTTTCATGAAGAAGTTGTTGAAGTTTCTCAGCATCAACAACTTTGTACTGTTTCAAAGTTTAAAACATTCAAGAGTTTGAAATTTGTAACAGCTCTAGTTTAATTTTGGATCAAATTTTATTTTTTGATAATATATTATCTTTCATATTTACCTGATCAGAATATTGTCGAAACAGGGTTTTATTTTTTAATCCTTCACCCACTTGTTCAGTGTATCCGACCTAAACATGAGAAAAGAGAGGTTTCATTTGCAACTACTAAAAAACACAATTAGAGTTCCCATTCCTGAAGCAGAAAATCAATTATTATTATTATTATTACCTACATTTTAAAATATCAGATATTCGTTAATATCAGATTCTCAAATCTTAAATTGAATGTTAAAATGTTAGCAAGTTTAATTTATGTTATATTATATTTATTTGATTAAAAATATTTTAGAATTAATATTTAGTGTAATATTCAAAATGCAGATAAGGGTGTTTATGTAATAGATTCTTGTAATTTGTGCAATTAATTTCATTCCCATCTTAGGAGAATTAACAAAAACAGGACAAAGATAGGATTTATTGGCAATTGCAGAGATATGTTGAAAGAAGCAATATTTCAGTGACTAATTCTCTGATTGCACATACTGACAAACGCAAGAGAATACTATATAATAATTATTATAATAATTATGTATTATTCTATATATATATAGATATATAGATATATATAGAATAATTATTACCTCAGACTCGCCTACAAGATCCACAAGAAAATCTTTCTCGGTCCTTTCTGTGTCCTTTCTGAATTAAAACCATATATTTTAAAAAAATAACCTGTGTAACAACGCACATGACTGTCAAGATTTCAGAGTATAAATTAGTCAGTTTTTCAGTATGGGTCACTGTGAATGTTTAATCTTATTCCAAACATACATAATTACTTAAATGTTGAATATTGTAAAGTTATAGTTAATCTCTCAGACCTTCATGCAACTTACTGAATGTGGATCTCATTTTTGCACAGAATGGACAGGATGAATTCTGCGTTCTTATTGGGGCTGTAAGTCGACGGTACAATGAGATACTGTCCTGGCTCCAGTCTGAAGAAGCTCATCACCTGTCTTACAACCTGAAAGTCCCCGCTTGTTGCTACAGGCTTTCTGCTATAGAAAAAGCTTGATCTAAACTTTCCCTCAGATCTCATCTAATAATGAAATAGGATCATGAAACAAAACAGGTTTCACTGAACATAAATTAATAAGACAGAATAGTATGACAGCTTATTTAATATATATTAATACTTACGAAATATGTATTAATACAACCTGAAATACTTAACACAACCTAATTATATTTTACTTGCCTCAGGTGGAACCTGTAAAAGTTCAAAATAAAAATAAAGATTATATTATAAGCACAAAGGCACCATTGTACAACCATATTTACTGCCTTTGCATTTTTTTTGTTAATACTGACTGCAAACACGCAGAAGCCGATGCCATGGTGTGCAAGGTGTCTGTTTCTCTTGTCAGGTTTCTGTATGAGGGACACCAGAACATTGCTCTGGCCCTGCTCACAGGCCTTATCCATCTCATTAATCTTCAGCCAAAACTGGGGGTTGGTACAGAAGGTGTCTACAATTACAGGACATGGGTGTTAGAAGCAGATTTGCATTGATGACTAGCTTTATAATTAATGTAAAGCACCTAAATGATTAATGGAGCCTCCAGCTGTACTCCCAGAAACCCAACTGCAATGGTGGTACTTGGAAATCCAGTGACATGCAGACTTTCCTTCCAGAAAATCAGGACAGGAACAGCAGATACAGATGGTACCCAACCAGAATGCGTCTTTAGTCGCCGCGGGTACCGTTGCGGCTTGCGGTGGGAAATTCATTTGATAATCATTTGATAATAACAACATTGTAAATATTTGCTCTTAACCGATGTTGGATGACAGTCTTTGTTTTACTGTTCTTGATGCTTAAGAAACAGCAGATTGGTCAAGCGTTTGGGTTTTGTGAATCACTCATAAAACTGAGATGACTGACAATGATAACCAATGGATAAATAATAAAGCAACGGAAGAAAAACAAGAAATTTCAAAATAGATCCGTATCAAACAAATCAGTGTGGATGAATATGTTTATTATAGCTTTAAAAAGACTTTTTATAAACATTTTTGTTGACTAAATGACTAAAAAAATAAAACAATAATAGCCTAACTAGACTAAATAGTAGCCTATTGCTTTATTTTCAAGGTAAAGACTCAGGACAGTAGCCTATAGGCTATTATTTATTACAGGTGTTTATTCCCTGTGCGATTTTATATAAAAAGAATACAAAATCTTATTCTTGCGACATTTTGCATTTGTATTGCCAAATAAGTTGTTGTGTACAATTAAAACAGTGCAAAATAAAAATAGTAGCCTACAAGCAACAAGGTAAGAACATAAGTTTTTATTTTCTTCTTTCTTGTCGACACGCTTGACGAGCGATTTACACATTTTATCCTGCACCCCCATCGTGAAGCTACTGAACTGTCCCAGCCCCCATATCTGAGCATCTGAGGCTGACTAAAAACAAGAGAAGTCTCAAAAGAACAATTCAGACTTAAATCGCTATTCTAGACATTAGCCTAATATGTTAAAGTTTATAGATAATGAAGAAATTGGCCTAAATCATTTACATGTCGTAGTATTTTTGTCATAAAAGTTTATTAATTGTTAAATATTTCATTATTCAATGATTGAACAATTCAAACAGAATCAGATGCATTGCTTGATCAGATTTACACCGTTTGCCAGCTTTCCCAAGCAAAACTAAATGGTAGTCTACAGACCCACTTATGTTTGTCACCAGGCTACAAACACTTCACGCGCACGCGAAAGAGGAGCGCTCTTCATTCCTCTCACTTCGCAATAGTAAAAATAATCAGCTCATTGCACATAATTTGTTGAGGAAATTTCTGGCACTGACTGTGAGATATAAGATGGTCTTGTGGTGTATTTGATGTTTATTAAAGTGCAAGAGGGCCGTGTTTAAATCTTGATCAGGGATCGTGCTGCATTTTGTGGAAAACAGCAGAATTTTTTGCTAATAACACTGTTTATGTTTTATGGAAAACCATAAAATATGAACTGTGCATGCCTGACCTGTTGAAATACATCAGTGAATTATTAAATGTAGTTTTAAGCATTCACCCACTCATCACTCACTGTTTTCCACAAGGGTGATCTGAAAGAAAAAAACAAACATCAGAAAAAAGAATAATTTTGACTGTGCAATAATCAAAAAAAAAAAAAAATTCACTCTTCGCACAAATTCAGTATTTGCACAATCGGAGTGTCTATTTACATTAAGTGCAAATAGCGTACCTTGTTGGCAAACTATAGCCAACTATCAACTACACTGCACTCATTACAAACATTAGTTTCTTTAGTCATTTATTGGTTGTGTTTATTAATGTTTTGCTATTCTTGTGTATTAATTATCTGCTTTGAATGAGGTGTTTTGTATATTGTGTATTAGGACCCCCTTGAAAACGAGACTGTGCATCTTAAGGGGTTTATCCTAAAAAATAAAATTTGTTGCATATAGGAAATTTTCACATCAGACTAAAACTAAGAGAATCTAAATGCCTAAAATGTGTGGTTAAATAAAATCAGTTATCGTCACTCGATTCTCCATTCCACTCATCGCCTCCCCATGGGTTGAACAATCTCACCAACTGAACTGGATATCCACCACTCATGACCCGTGGAGCATGATTTTATATATTTAGTAGTTTTATATATAAAAATGTGGCAAATCTTTCTAATATTACCAGTAGCTTTAGTCTTTAGTAGCTTTAATTTACCAGAATTTTGAAGTAAAATGCATGTTTATTTTTAATTATTTGTGCTGTTCAATAGGAAGTCAATGATTTTCAACCTGTGGTTAAGGTCCTTTTCCTCGCACAGTATAAATGGATCATCATACATGAATTTATAGCTGCCATTATATTTTAAGAGGGTCCCTTGCAAAGGGATTTTGGGGTCCTTGGCATCAAAAAGTTTTAACACCGATGATTTGATTTTTAATACCATTCAAAGTGATTTTTCCATTTCTCACTACTGTCTTAACAGAACCAGTGCTTATGCCGGCCCTCTATATTTTAACCTGTAGCGTACCCTCACTTTTTCTTGTATACCAGCACTTCTCACATGTTGCCGATACTCTAACCACCCGGCCCCCAGAACATGATTTTAACCGAGGTGGACCCCCTGCCCCGGGAACGAGATTTCAATGGGACTCCTCCACCGACACATTTTTTTTTCCCAATTCAAGCATTTATGCAAAGCTTTATGCAAAAAGTCAAATCATGTATAAACATGTAAAGCGTGGGTGTTTATCAAGTTGGTTGGCTTTCAGACATCATCTTTTGTCCCTGAAATTTTTACCTCCAGAAATTTTTTATGCCAGAAAAGAGACTCTGGGTGTGCATCAAAAAAAACTGGGTGTGCCACATTTATTGTCAGATTAAAACTCAAAAGAGGTGAAAAAGGTGACGTTTATGAACTAAATTGTTGTAGGGGGGTCTGAAGGCATTCTCCCCCAGGAGAAATTTATGTGTTTTTAACATGTAAACGAAGCATTGCACTCTGACAAGAAAATATGGAATGGAAAAGATTTGCTAAAAGTAAAAAAAAAAAAAAAGACACAAAACACAAAACAAACAAACAAAAAACATTTATTGACACTATAGGGCTGGACACTGACACGAATTTCACCATTGGATTTGATTTTGATTCAGAAGCTTGCAATTTGATTTCGATTTGATTACCTTTGATTAATTATTGATTATTTTGGGGCCTATCAGGTACAGTACATGGCAAATTTCCTCAAAGAAAAAAAAATCTCTTAACGCTGTAAACTAAACAGGGAACCACAGCTGGTACATCATTATAATATTAAAGGTTAATATTAATTTATTTGTAAGCTACTTACATATAAATTACAGATAAGGATGTTTTTATAATAACGTTATAATACATTTTTAATGACAAAATTATGTTTCTACTCATTTTTATATAGGCCTAAAACATTTAAATGTCTGTCATAAAACGCATTTATACATTCAATATTGAAGCACATGTTAAGTACAAATACAATGAATATGCAATAGCCTATAGTGTATATTTAGCAAAATGCTCCTCTTTGTTAATTTTTGTAGCTGACTAATGAGTTTTTAGACATTGACTAGGGCAAGGGCTTTTCTGGGGTAAATGTGACAGTAAATGTGACATTTTTACAAGCTGTTTTATTGACGCCTTTCCGCGGTTGAAACACTGATCGATTACATGTAACATGATACGGATTTCGGTAAGTTGTACTTATCTTTCAACATACCTGAGGATGTTCATTCATGTTTATTTCGTATAGAGCTTGGGAACGTGACGTCTGCAACGCAATGCATTCTGGGACTTTAGGACACCGACACTACATAGAGACTAGGAAATAGTGGAGGAAGATATTAAAATTTATATTATACAGTTAAAAACAAATTAGAATGATGAACGCTGGCTGTGTTATGAACTATCTGCATATACTGACCGGTATGGAAAACAGATCTGAAATGAAGCGCCATTTTCAGGACATTCTAAAACATTTAACGTGGCTTAATGTACTAAGACAGTGATATTAACAGACCAAACTCAGTAAACATCATACTAATAAATCATACTATGTACAGCAAAGCAGATGAGCCCAGAATATGAACAAAATGCGTCTTATTACATGTTAAGTGTTTCCCTCCCATAGAAAACCGTTATAAAGAAAACGCTTAATGTCGCTTAATGTAGCCCACTAAGTGATATTAAAAGATCAAATTCTGCACAAACTAATTTTTCTGTATAGTATGCTTTATTAGTATAGTGTTTACTAAGTTTGGTCTTTTAATGTCACTGTCTTAGTACATTAAGCCACGTTAAGCGTTTATGGGAGGAAAATGCTTAATGTGTAATTAAACGTGTTGCGTTCATATGTTGGGCTCATCTGCTTTTCTGTACAACTTTATTAGTATGGTGTTTACTAAGTTTGGTTTGTTAATAACACTGTCTTAGTAAATTAAGCCACGTTAAGCGTTTTCACGTTAAGCGTTTTCTGCTTTCCAGCTTAGAAACAACACAATGGTGAAAGTGAAACTCAATGAAAATAAACAACTTGACCAAAATGTGGCTTTGTCATCTGTATTTATTATTTATTACAGATTCATAATTTCTGATCCGCTTGAATATAAGTGCTCACGCCATAAATAATATAGTACAAAAACACGTTTGTTTGTGATAGCTCGTTGCGATCGCTCTCCGTGTTCATAAAGCAGCACACCTTTGATTCATTGTTCAGCTTCTCTCAGTAAGAAATCATGTATTTGTCCATTTAAGTCCAGTAAAACCTACTTGGTGTAGCGATTCCACAATATAATTATACTATATTGTGTTTATTATTTTATCTGGCAGATATATCAGTTCCACTTAGTTATTAAAAACTGCAATGGAGAAATCACTTTGGTCCTGTGTGTGGTACGACAGAAGGCAGCAGTATGATTTCTATGCGTGTGTATGTGTCATGTCCTGGCCACACGACTGAGCCCTCGAATGAATGCAAGAGATTCAAATATTAGTCCATTTATTCTAAGCAAGTGCAAGCAGCTTAGAATAAATGACCATCGGCCGCTCCAGAACGGTGGAAGCGTTCCTGAAAGCAGCTCTTAAAAAAAATTAACGTAAATACAGTCGCTTTTTCATCTGGTGATTTGTATTTGTTGTCACTGTACGCTCCTAAGCATGTCCTAAAACATGGCGGTGACTACCCAGAATGCAATGCGCAATGACGTACATTCCCAAGCTCTATTGTAAAGGAAGAGACAGAGGAAAACTCTTTCAAGTTACCTCTAAAGATCCAAAAGAAATATTCATCTGAATAACTTACAACGTTATTCAGATGAAGAGAAAGATTACTCCAAGAGGTAAATTCTATTGGGGTTCTCTTTTAACAAATGTAAATTGGAGAAAGGCCTGGCTTTTGCAAAGTAAATTTTGTGTATCAAACAAGGTTAAGGAAATTCATTATAAAATCCTTCATAAAATCTATCCTGTTAACTCATCCATTTCTAAATATTCTGATATTGATGAAACTTACTCTTGTTGTGGTTTTGTTGAAGAAACAGCATTTATTTTGTGATTGTAATTTAACCAATAAATTTTGGGCTGATTTAAGTTCTTATGTTTTTACCCCTACAAATGTGACCCACACCTTCATCCGAAGTTATCTTTTACTACGAAAACCCAAAGCTGCTATCCCTTGAATACGTTGTTAATTTTTTTTATCTTGTATGCAAAATTCTTCATTCACAAACAAAAGTGGCTTAAGTCTCCCCTAAGCTTTCATCTTTTTCTTGCAAAATTTATCTCCTTTATTTTATCCCTTAACTCATAAATAACAATGGGGTTTTTTATATTGTTATGATTGTTCCTTGTAACAGATACAACCACACTTCATTTCCCTGATCTTGTATGTATGTATGTTCAAATTCTGCAATAAAAAAAAAGTAAAGCGGAAGAGACGATCGGTTCACGTGCGCTCTGCGTGAACTGAAGCGCTACAGCAATTTGTGACGCCACAGAGCGCCAAGAAAGATCGCGACAGCTCGAGAGACGTCTATGGTCTCACTCCAGTTTATGGGAAAGTAGCCCATTTTCGATTCTTGTTAGGTTTATTGGGCTTGCAATTTCATCCGGACCTAGTTTTAGGTGAAACCGGCACACCTTGGCACACCCGTGCTACGCCAGTGCCTTGAGACCTTATATGAATCTGATGCATGCTGAGACTTGATTTTGGGCAGTCTTACCTGGTAAACCTTTGTTACAGTGTAAGCGTGGTCCAGAACAATGATATTTAGTAATCGCTCCTCATTATGATTCTGTGGGAACAGAATGGCGTGATGTAAAGGTCATTGTTTAAAAGGTGCTGCAAGTGATTTTTTTAAACCAGCACATTTGACGCTTACGAACACACCGGTATGATTAGAACGTGCAGTGCATCACGTGATCAACTGCCAAATTCAAATGTGCTTGCTCACTTTGGCTGGTGCCGAGCCAGAGCCGGACGCGCTCAGCGTTCTTCATACATCACAAATATGCAGTGTTTTCAACCACATAATGTTTATTTTATGTTTTAGACATTTTAAATGTACATAAGTACTAACAAAACGCTACATTTAGAGTTTGTAAAATACATACTGATATCTAGCAGCGGCAATAACAATCCTTTCCATTATAATTAGACGACACGTTTTATTCATATCAGATACACATGTAAGTAACTTTAACGTTTACTCTATTTTCCCCCAGTTCACCGGCTCACTTACTTTCATGTAGGCTATTTCATGTAGGCTACGTTGATGAATTCACGTGTTGTAAATCCAACAGATCCGATAGGCTATGCACGGTTACTTGCTGGTTGTAGTTAAGCCAGCCCGGGCATTTCCGGTGAACTGTTAAGCCAAGTTTACACTACAGGACTTTAAACGTCGGCAGATCGCTGTGCTGTTGAGACTATGTGACTTGCTGTGGAGTCTTTAAGTCGTTGTGGTGTTTACACTACGTAAATGATCCACAACAGGAGGTTACACACTACACGAGCTGACAACAACTGTCACCCAACGACTTTATTTGAAAATGGATGTTGGGATGAAATTAGATTAAATTTTGAATTCAATTTAATTAAAATTAAAATAATCCTTTCACACATTAGTTTAAAACATTCTGGCTGACCTTCTAGAGTTACGCCAAGTTTCCACTACAGGATTTTAAGCCCGATTTGCAAGTTAACGAGCTCGCCGACAGGTCGGGCTGTGATCGGGGGAAAATCAGCGGGTGATCGCCGCTCGCCAATCTTTATGTGTGAACTACTGAATGACGCATCAAAGAGGCTCGCTGACGCGTCGCCGACACCTCGCAGACGCCAGACAAATATCTAGCATGCTAAATATCTGGAGTTGTCGGGCGACTCGATATCCTGTGGTGTCACGTGTCAGGACGCAACAGCCATTCAGATATAATTTGCCGACCTTTATTGTGTAAGTAACTAAAGCTCACTGGTAACGCTTTAGATTACAGCCCGGAAACAATGAATTTACAGCGTAACTTTCGATAATTATAGTGTACCTATAAAATAAGTATGTGTAAGTATAGGGGAACAATATGTAAAGTCTTGGGAATAAAGGGGTAACAACCAGGAAAATAACAAATTATTTATACTGTAAGTATTTTAAAACTAAGGGGTACTTATACTATTATGATAGACAACAATCTTACGTTTAGGAGCAATTTAGCGAGAAAGTGCACTGATTAAGTTGTTTCAAGGCAAGTAGAAAGAACTATTGCAATCTTTTTTAATACATGGGGAAATATGCTTTTGTTTCATGTAGTTACAGGGTAAGTATGACATTGCGGGCCGTAAATTAAAGTGGTGCTTGTTACACTCTTGTTTCATGTAGTTACAGGGTAAGTAATAAAAAAAAAAATAAAAAAAACCCGCAAACAATCTGATATCACTAACTCCGAAACATTTATTTGAAAAATAACTTAATTAAAAACAGGTCTACAACACTTATTATTCATTTATTCATTTTTTTAAAATCAATTTTTCATTTCAAATTCTAAAGTCCTGACAGAAAGTAACACGTTTTGTCCTTTTTTGGTTGTTGTTGTTGTTTCTCTTGCTTGGCTTCCTCCTCCTCTTGTTTCTCAACCGATGAATCTTAAGAAGGAATCCTATTACTATTCTGTATTAAAAGAAAATACAGTACACCCAGAAATTTTCTCGTGGTTTACACTATTCATCTTTTCGCTTCTGAACAACTGTCACCAGCGCCTGCATGAGAGTCGACTTTGCGTTCGATGAAGCATATTGCTGTAACGTGAAGGCTGAACGTGAAGCTTTCATGATGTTCTCGCGGGAGATTCATGTGAAACTCGCGCGAGAACTGCCGTCTCTGTTATTCTGTCTTGTTTGTTTCTTATTATCATTATCTGTTATTCTGTGTATTTTGTTGTGAGCATTAATTAAAAAAAAAAAAAAAACTGACGCATCCGACATCCGCGTGACTTTTCGCGTGAGTTTCTCGGCACGCTTACGTCACGCTTCAAGTTACGTCAAGCATGAACTCTCAACCCTCTCATGCGCGCGCAGGTGACAGTTGGTCGAAAGTTTAAAATTTTAAAATATTTGGTATTTTTCTTACAAATACGGATCGTTTCACTTCAGAAGACATTGATTAATCCATTGGGGTCGTATGGATTACAGTTGTTATTGCTGTATGTGCTGCATTAAGCAATTTCTTTACAATATAAAACCGTTATGAAGAAAATGCTTAAAATGGCTTGGGCATTTTAAGTGACACTTAAAGTTTATATTTTGGTCTCATCCGTTTTTCTGCACATATGTGCTTTATTAGTAAACAGAATTTGGTCTCTTTATCAGTCTAAGTGCTTTAAGCGTTTTCTTTACATGAGAGGACATGTAAACATATAAACGTGTTGCGTTCATATTTTGGGCTCATATGCATATCTCCACACAGTATGCTTTAATAGATATGTACAGAATTTTGTCTTTGTCTTGGTGCATTAAGCCACATGAAGCGTTTTTCTTGTTAAGCATTTTAATGTCCCGTTCAAGTTCTGCTAATTCACGAGCGGAGTGAGAATCAAACTCGCATGTTTATTAAACCAAACAAAATCAAAACTTTCAAAAACACTTAGCAATGTGATTCTTTTATTGAGTGATAAGCAGTGGGTTTAATCAGTGCCATTACTAAAAGATTTGCCATCCGACGTCTTCTCGTCATCTCTTCGACCTGCTTCCCTTGGTGTTTTTACACGTAGAAAAGGCGAAAAAACGTTTTTCATTGTCCAGTTTTCTCTCAAAACTATGATCTGAGTTACTATCGCCATTATCGATGCAGCATTAATGACATACAATGGTGACATTTTTCACAATCATGACAGAAAACAAATTACTGCACTAAACTCAATGACGGAAAGGCTGCGCGATCCTGTCAATATGGCGGATAAACAAAGAAGTTACCCAGAACTCAATGCGGCGTGACGTCAGATTCGTATTCTCTTATGTAGCCCCGCCCATTTTCAGCGCTGCGCTCGTTGTCTTTTGTCTTCCGGTTTGTATTTTCACAGCGATCTTACGTATTTATGAATCAACTGCTCATTTTAAAATCTTCCCGTTCTACTGACATTTGTTAAGATATCTGCTTTAAACATTACAATGCTCATGATAACTTTAATTGACTCTACAACAAGTAAATCCACTTCACCACCTAAATATTCTTGGACAGTGATGCCATAGAAATATACAGAGCTACCGCAAAAACGGAAGTTCAAAGACAATATAATAAAGATGGCGGCGTGCTTGTTTCTCTGTCGCATAGAGCCGTTGAAAAACGGCTCTGGGTCTATAGTGTGGCCGGCTGGCCGCGGTGTGTCACGAGACAAGCATGGCGTCGTCATGGAAACAATAAAGGGAAACGTTCTAAAATAATGGTCGCCTTAACTCTGGGAGGTCAGCCAGAATGTTTTAAACTTTTAATATACTGTTATTTTAATTTTAATTAAATTTAATTCAAAATTAAATCTAATTTCATCCCAACATCCATTTTCAAATAAATTCGTTGGGTGACAGAGTTGTTGTCAGCTCGTGTAGTGTGTAACCTCCTGTTGCAGATCATTTACGTAGTGTCACGTAGTGTGAACACCACAACGACTTCGAGACTCCACAGCAAGTCATGTAGTCTGAACAGCACAGCGATCTGCCGACGTTTAAAGTCCTGTAGTGTAAACTTGGCTTTAAGGTGACTGTTATTTTAGAACGTTTCCCTTTACTGTTTCCATGACGACGCGCCATGCTTGTCAAGTGACACACCGCGGCCAGCCGGCCACACTATATGACAGATGTAATGCTTTTCTCACCATGTCATCAACTATCTGATATTCCGATTCTCAAATATGTGCAAGTGAGTGTTTTGTCATTTAAAAACCTATATAATGACCTTGATCTTAATATATAACGTGAATCCATCCATTTGTCCCGAAATACATGTGGCCAGTGAACTAGGAGAACAGTAGAGTGAGATTTATAGTTGCTTACACAATGTGTATCTGATATGAATAAACGTCGGCAAATTATATTTGAATGGATTGTTAACTGCTTCCAAAGACATCAGTGTATATTTCATTGGCTGTTGCGTCGCGACACGTGACACCACAGGATATCGAGTCAGCAGACAGCTCCCAGATATTTAGCATACTATGGCGCGGACTCCGTGCCAAAATCAAGCGTCCGAACGACCGACCGATCGATCGAACGTCTATCCGAACGTCTTGTACTTTGAGCGTCTAACTGAGCGGGTGACCCACGTGACGACCTGACGTGACGTCAGCGTCTTGAAATTAACTGGTTTTTAACCATGTAAGGAGCCAAGCTGATGTGTAAAGACTATAAATGGACATTACAGGCACTAAATACAGACATTTTATACCTAAATACTGAATCCTGTGCTTGAAAGTATGTGTTTTACTAAGAGCATGTAACTGTACAGACATTCCATAGTCTTAATTTGACCCGTATAATCATGTTAACTGTTAACTTTATTGCCTACTGTACAATATACCAGTCCATCAGACCAGTCTCTTTATCCTACTTCCCAGGAAATCTACAGAATACCAATCAGGTGATGTCATGTGCTTCAGGAGAGCCTTTAGTGCGGGCTGTTAAACTGAACTCTGCTGGTCGTGTCCCTGCAGGAACTGAATTGAATAGCCTTGCTTTATACACCTTTTTCACCAGTTACTTTAAGAAAGTAATTAGTTATAGTTACTAATTATTTCTCACAAATAGTAACTGTTAGTAACTGAGTTACTTCATTATAAAAGTAACTAATTACCAAAGCAAGTAGCCTACTGCGTTAATTTTTAATTTTCTTTTTTCAAATATGTCAAATAACTTGGCTGCCCCAATATTAAATATGTTAAATGAATGAAATGGACACTAAATAGAATAAAATATTATTACAAAACATTGTACACTAATCTACACTATTTTAATGTTGCTGTGGGACAATGTGCTTATAACGTATTATAATGTTATTTTTTTAATTTCATCTATTTGATAATGAAAAGTGAACAGCATGAGTAAGATAGGATCATAAGATGCGCAATATATCGGGAGACATGGAGTGGGTCAGACATGATTTTGATCACTTCATTAAGTTTTGTTAGAAAGCCTTTCTTTAAAGTGAATTTCGTTTTGTAAAAATTGTATCTTAATTTTAATCAATGTTTCATCAACCAATTGCCTGAATTTAATAAATAAGAAGCAAATATAGCAGACAATATAATCATGACATGGAGGCGCGGGCGCGATCACTTGCGCGTGAGCTGGAGCGCAGGCTAAATGAACAGAAACTCAGCATATAGGCTGCTTGCCTCACAGACATGAGAAATATATCTATAGAAAGCTTTAAATGTCTACTTTTATGTAGTCGAATTGGTGTGGTTCTAAAAACAAAGTATGGTCACATCAAATATTGATAAAAAAAAACAAAAAAAAAAACAAAAAAAACAAATGCCAAATCAGAAAACATTTTTTGTTGTATGCAGGAGCAGTATTTTATAATTAATTTATTGTTTTATGTAATTATAAATAGGGTTAGGGTCTCAATAATTTGATAATAAGCATTAAGGAATCTTGCAGCTATTCTATTTCTATAAGTTAAAAAATATGATCAATTCACTGCTCTGTAACAAATTAGAACGAAAAAATTGTAAAAGTTTTTGGCCAATCAAATCAAACTTTACTTTTTAGCCGAACACAAATTCCGATTATGTTTGTGCGAGGTAATATTTCCCTTAAATTATTTAATTCTTTAATCCCTAAATCCAAGTTTTTTGGGGGTTTTTTCAGTTTGTTTTTTTGTCATTTGTGTGATCTGTTGTTTACTAATGTGACTAATGCTTTACAGTGTAAGACAATAAACCAAACCACTTCCTCATCTGTGTCTATAGGATATAGGTATTAATCATTTTTAATGTGTATATATATATATATAAAGTTGGTTATGTCGTAGGTTATATGTCTGATATAAATGGTATAAATTTTTATATTTAGGCGTAGCCTATAAAAAGCAGATAGGGTAGGCTATGCAGGTTGCAGATTTCGCTACTTTTGGTAAAGCATACTTCTACGAAATTTGAAACATTCCGAAATTAGATGTCTGTTCCTGAAACTTTTAATGGAAGATGGAGCAAATGTTTGTGGAATGTCTCATGCTTTTCCAAATTAGCCGTCCAAGCATGGCCGGTTTGTTAATAGAATCTGCTGCTTTATTTAACTTTAATAATGTAATCAGCCGTTGCAATAATCAAATGTGGACTAGGATACAATCGAATCATGAGTTAAATTAAGGTAAGAAAAACACAAACGTGTTACAACGTGTCTTCACACGTAAACAACACTTCGGGCAGACGATCGGTTACTCGCACTTCCGACCGGTCGCCATAGGAACATGTTACATGAAATAATGATATGATGTTATTCCGCTAGGTGGCGACAAGTGTCTGATAAAATGTATTTAATGTATCATTGTATCATTCATTCAAGAGATCCGTTCAAATAAAATCTGTTGTTTATCCTTTTGATCTTTCATTTAAAAAAGTGACTCTATCGTGTTCTGATCTAGCCCTTTACATTTCCCTTCATTTGTGAAATTCAAAATTCACCTCTGCAATTCTTCAATTCATGACACATTTACAAAAAAAAAAAAAAGCAGCAGACACAGCAGACACTTACATAATCAATTGCATAAGTGTACCAAAGCATTTTCAGTTTTTTTCAAGAGAATGAGAAATTGCTTTTATGATGTAGCCTACACAAGACTAGATGATGTGGAGGTTGAACAAGTAGTTTTGAGAATTTCAGTTGTCAAATGCACCAAAGTGACTGAGAAAAACTGTAAAACTGCACACCTAAAATTGTATGTATACATAGCAACCCTTTGATTGGTGATTGTTTCTGTAAAGTATGTATTTTTTTGAGGTCAAGTCTGATTATAAAATAAAAACACACTTCTACAGAATGTATTTACAAGTTATATAGATGATATATTTTCTAAAAGGCATGCCTCAATATTGACTTTTGAGGGGTACATACCTTTAAAACAACCAAATCAATCCCAGTTTTTATTTGTGTGTGTAGATAGATAATTTTACAGATAATTACAGATAATATTGTCACAAAATCTCATTCAACTGAGATGAAGGAAACAGACCCCAAAGACCATATGAGGATAAGAACTGTCCACTAAAGGAATTGTAATGTTAAACATTCATTCAAAAACATTTTAAAGGCTCTCCTGAGGCTTCACATGACATCACCTGGATATTCTGTTGATTTCCTGGGAAAAAGGATAAAGAGACTGGTCTGATGGTATACTATAGTAGGCAATTACAATAATTAACAATTTATTAATTTGGAGTGTCTTGCATGGACTGTGAACATTGTACAGCAGGCAATAAAATTAACAATAAAAACAAGTTAGAATGATAATATAGGTCAAATTAAGAATATGGAATGTCTGTATGGACAGTCTGCTTTTTGAAAGTAAAACACTCACAAGCACATGGATTCAGGAAAAAATATGTTAGTGTTGTTTTAGGTGTGTATAGCCTGTAATGTCCAGGATTCAGTATTTAGGTATAAAATATCTGTATTTTGTGCCTGTAATGTCCATTTATAGTCTTTACACATCAGCTTGGCTCCTTATATGGTTAAAAACCAGTTAATTTCAAGACGATGGCGTCACGTGGGTCACCCGGTCAGTTATACGCTCAAAGTACAAGACGTTCGGTTTGACTTTCGATCGATCGGTCGGTCGTTCGGACGCTTGATTTTGGTACGGAGTCCGCGCCATAGGAATGGGCAGCTTACACATCCTTGGAAATGAATGTCCGTCGTTTTATCGTAAACAGTAGGCAAATATTGCTGTATATCATTGTCTCGTCATGTTCAGCTGCCTATCTAACCTCAGCTCGCATTCTTCAAGCATTAAAAAGTGCCGCACTGCTCGGTTTCTGTGGACAGTAAATCCCGCCTCCTTCGGTTTGATTGGATATCTCAAACATTTTGACATTGACGAGCGTTTTTAGACAGACTGAGCAAACTAAACGGATTAGAGTTTTTGCCTCAAGTGGGCCGCGCCCGCGCGAATAATGCGTCTGGGCTGACGGAAGGATATAGACTCTACGTACATTTACTATAACTCATTCTTCAGTTGCGTTGCAACGGGCCGGCCCACATTGTCCAGCGGCCCACCGGGAAAACTCCAGGTACTCCAGATGAGTACCTGTGTTGCGGTCATCCATGACTTTTAGGCACATGCCATGTGGAACCGCTGGAGGAGGCATTTTGAAATCTGTCTGGATTTCTTAAAAAAAAAAAAAAAAAGTACATTACAATAATAATACAAAATACAATAATACAAAGATATCACATTCATATTGTCGTGTAATATGCATAAGAATATAATTACCCTGACTCATTGTTTGGCTAATATATTGAGAATGTGGTTTGTAAGATATGTAATTTAGCCTATATGATAATTTTTCATTAAGAGAAAAGATAAATTGTTTATGATAGTTATTCATGAATAGAAAAGATAACTTGTTTATAAGTACTCATTAAGAAAGACAAAACAATTGGTTGTTGAAAGTGTTTTAATAAGAATGTAATTTATAAGATATGAGTTTTATAAGGTAAGTACTCATTAAGAAAGACAAAACAATTGGTTGTTGAAAGTGTTTTAATAAGAATGTAATTTATAAGAAAGACGCTACAAGTGTTGTTTTAAGGATTTATTAAGAGCATCTTGTAGAGAAAAACATGTATTAGAAAGCTTTGCTAAATAAAGTAGAAAAGCAGGTAATTACCTTTGGATGATGTGTTGCAAGACGAGACATCGGAGACAGCAAAGGAGAAGAGTCCGAGAACAAAGGAGGCGAAGGCCTTTATATAGACTGATAAGAGGGGAAATCCAAAAAGAAGATGACTTCAAGAGGTCAGATTGTCTATAAAAGGCTGAAACGTGAAGATTACAGCAGATGCTGCTTCGCACCTGAAGAGCTTCTCCAGCACCAGAACCATCGCTGACATTGCCTTGACTGAAGCACTTTTCAATATTTATACTTTATTTAATACTTGTATAGAGTGTTTATAGAATATATGTACTGCTAAAAATACTAATTGTAATAAATTAACTTATAACTTAATAACTAAACTCTGCCTCATGTGGCATTAATTTAAGTCGTTGAACCTGGACAGACCACGGAGAAGTCTTCTGTCTGAATGTAAATATTTTAAAGTGCTTATAATTTAGATCAGATTTGACTTACTTGCCTAACTTGAGAATAATAAAGAATAAGGTAAAGGTGTTTAGAGGCGTACCATAAAACAATATCCAGCAGTTCCATACAGATGTACAGTAGCACTTTATAGCATAGCCTATATGTAGCATATATGTAGCATACAGCGTATTATAGACTAAAGGCACAGTAATTAAATTCATACAAGTATTAATACAATTATAAAGTGTTTAAATCAATTAGTTTGTATCTACAAATTGAATTTAGGTCTTCCCTATCTATGAGACTACTGAGCTTTAACTTACTGCATTACTGAAATGATTAAGATACGTACCTTCAGAGATGCAATGAATTTTCTTCCAAATGACTGGTAATCTTCTCTGTCTGTGACTGTCTTTTATACACTTTTGCCCTACTTCAAGCTTTAAAACACCTGTAGAAGCCCCGCCCCACTCCCAGCTGATGTGTTTATAACAAAGAAGTGATTGACAGAAGCTCATCTGAACCTTTGTCATTACTAGAAACTAAAATCCTCCACATTTGCCAAAGAACAAAAGGTTGGTCTACATATTTCACATTAGCAAGTTATTACTATTATTACTATTATTATTATTTTTTTCTCGAAGGACAAATTGTCAGATGTGCATGGTTTATGTCTGTGCATAATATAAAATACATGCTGCTCTAGACACTCTATTACAGTTTATATTAGCTTTTACTGTATGGGTTAGGCCTCCAAAAATGCATTCAGTGCAGCAGAAACCAGTTGATCCTGCCTGGACTTGCTTTGAATGTGGCATTCTACCACAGGTTTCATCGTTACAATGATCATGAATTACAACTTATATTAATTGTAATGAATATATTTAGATATATTTATTATGAGGAGTATATAAAATATGACTATAGTAAGTAAGGGTATGTGACATTTCTAAATAAATGAACACTCATGATTGGTAGGTCTTTATTGAGGTACCTATTTAAATCCAATACAGTCAATAAACTTATGCATTCACTGTTAGTAGGTGTAGGCTATAATAAAAATTGTATTATATTTTGTGTTTATTAATTTTGATATTGTGGTTTCTTCATTAGGGGATGGCATAGTCAGTTTGAGTTGTTAGTAGGCTACTACATTATCAAAGATATTGATGTTGAATATATTTAATGATTACAGATGACGATGGGATTGAAACTCACTAATTTAGTGTCAGTGACCTCTGGTGGAGAACTGGTGACATGATGGCAGTGTATATAAATTTTTATTAATCTAAAAATTAATTAAATATATATATATATATATATATTATTTTTTAGATAGAAGATCTATCTGACCAAGATGCTTGGTTACAAACATTCTTCCAAAAACCTTCCTTTGTTTACAGCAGAACAAAGAAATTTATACAGGTTTGGAACAACTTGAGGGGGAGTAAATGACGACAGAATTTTCATTTTTGGCTGAACTATCCCTTTAAGTAGGCATTATTTTCATAGCTTTTCAAAAATGTTATAATTACTAGCGGCTCCTGCCATAAATTTAGGTAGGGCAGATTTTAGGTCTTAGCGCTAGTTTATGATAACCATTTTGTAAGCTTTATATTCTAATCGCTGAACACATCAGAGTCACACTTTTGGCAGAAACTTTTGTCCTTGCGTTATTCAGCCTGAGGGTGGCGCTCTAATTATGATTGACATACTTTAGTAGGCTACACACAACAAACGCATAGAATGCCGTCTTAGAATTGCCTTATAATGTAGTATTTCTTGCTTCCGAATGTTGTTTTAGAATATTGCACGTTATGTAGGAAAAAAGTCATGTCTATTCTCAGAACAAACATAAAACAAACACAACAGAAGTACTGTAAATAAAAGCTATTCACATGAGCACGTTTAAATTAAAGGGTTTATACTCTCATTAATTTGATACGCTACTCTACACAGGAAGAACAGACATGCCAACTAGTTACTGACCTGATGCAGACACATATCTGAACTGATATCGTCTTGGTCTTGAGCGAGGTTTACATTAGGTGCGTTTACTAACGTGAAAATGAGCGGGGCAGCCGATCTCGGAGCCCTCCCAAGCTCGACAGCGCCCCACAAATTTCCAATGTAAATTTGTAGTGAAAAAGGGATCTGGATCACGCAACAAACATGGTGATCTTAACTTTATTAATTATTAATTTATTAATTTACCATTAATAGTAATGTAAAGTTGCATAAAATGGTAATACTCAAAGTAGGCTAACTATGTTACCTCAGATGTGTAGGCTACGTTAATGATTGGATTCCACAACTGATAACATAAAACATATATAGGCTAAGACAATACAACATTTACTGTAGGTGTCATAAAACTTACTGAATTTAAGAAATTTTCTATTGCGTTTCTAATTTGGCTGTGAGATTCGCCGATTTTGGGTGCGCAAGATGTGATGGATTCTATTGTCCAGTTGGCATTTTCACCCCAAAATGGCGGCCGCGCTACCGAAGCGCCACCTAGTGGCTGTTACCCAAAAAGCATCAGAGTTTCGCCTCTTGGGTTCTATACTCTTTGAGTCAACTGCTCTCTCCTGAAGAGGAGGAAAATGCCCGCGCTCAGTAGGGGGGAGGGGCGGGGGGAATAACAACACAAAAACTACCCAACACAGAAAAAATAACCCAAAAATGACTCAACAGATTCATCCCAGCGTTTGGGTAAGTAAATAAATAAATAAGTAAATAAATAAAACATTTTATATCTGTGGTACGTTGGATACTTATGGCAAGGCAGTGGGGGTGGGGTTCCTTTCCGAAGCTGATTTCTTACAGAACATGCGCACAAAGTAGTTATTTACCATACAGGCAAAAACTTCTGAACAATTTGTTGTAATGAGTCTTTTTGGGAGCGCAGTACATAATGCAGCATACAAATGCATATTTAATTTCCATAATATTAATAATAATAATAATAATAAAGTGGTGGACTGTAACAAAGTACAAAGTAGTCATTTTACTCAAGTAATTTTGAAAATGAATAATTTTCTGTTCATTAGTAATTATTCATAGTTATATTTCTTGAACATTAATTAGATAATAGTAGTTCTTCAGGAGGTATGACAGAATTCATTAGTTATTGATTAGCTAACTGTTACTTAACACAATCATAAAATTCTATTACATACTGATTAGTTAACATCTTCCTTAGTAGTTAACAGTAGTGACTTAAGTGTTAATGAAGAATTACCTATTAGTTCTTCAGTAATTCCTTATTGGTTATGCAGCAAGTAAGAAACAGTATTCTAAAGAGTTACCAAAAAAAAAAAAAAAAAAAAAAAAAAATTCAAAACATGTATCATATATAAGGCTTTGAGCTCGTTTGTGGAGTGTTAGGAGGGGAAAAAAACAAAAACAAAAACATTCATCTGGTTATGAGGCAAAAGTGAATCGTATACCATCTTACCGTAAATATACATATAAAAAAGTACTTAATTTTGCATACATTACATACTACAGACAGTAATTAAATTCATTAGTATTCAAGTGTTTTAAAAATCAGTTAGTTTCTATCTAAAAGTAGAATGTAGACCTTTACATGTCCTTATCAATGTGGCTGATATCATACAAGCAATACTCCTAAAATGACACCAAAACACTATTTCCTGGCATGTCAGCGTCTAACAATCCTGCATGTAGGAGCCAAAGCAACTGTCGTTTAGATGTATGACTAAGAATGTGACTGCTAATGGATAGATCTCTCCAGGTATCATAGACCTAAAGGCCCCTTATAAGATTTGTTCTTTCACAGGGTTTTGGCTGCTTTATTTTTTACTAAACACGAGATGGCGCTGTTTGACACTCTCGAAGCTTTGAATCTTTTCCAGGAACAATGAGGGGAAAGCCTCGGTGCTGCATGAGGCTTCATTTGCCCATCACTACCATTCACCCGTTAACAGCACTCAAATAAACTACATTTACAAAGTTCATAACTCGAACTAATGGTCAAATATAACATCACATTAGCCTTTTTCACACTTCCGGGTTTTGGCTTCCGGAATGACTCACGCCGGGTAAAAGTTTTTCCGGTTACAGTGATAGATAGCCGAGCCTAAGAACCAGTTCGGGAATCAAAGTCATTTTACGAATGAAATGTCATGAAAATGTTTGAACAGTCTTGGTGATTTATTGGTGAGACTACAGAGCTCTCATTAAGAGCTAAATTTATAAACTAATTCGAAGTGATGGCACGGCTGTGCATTATCGCACTCCATGTGCTGTAAAGACAGTGCCTGTGTCTCAATGTGCATACTATCCATCCATCCTAACAGTAGGCTATGTGACATTAGTAATATTCAATAGCTACTATTTAGGGTGGGATGCAGGGAGTGTTTTTCGTGACGTGCTGGGGAAATGATCGGCTGGCAGCTGCCTTATGACGCAGACCTGATCCTCTGATTCATAATGCGAAGCAGGACCGCTCGCACCCTGGATATTTCTGGATATATATATATTATAAACACTTCTGTCATCTCTCAATGATATTTCATCTCATTCACTCATTTTCTTGTCGTCATCATCTTAAAGTCTGTAATATGCACAGTATTTCAAACTTATAGTAGTATTGTTGCTGTTGCAACATTATGCAAAGACTGATAGTTGTGTACAGTGTGGTCTTGGAAATTAAATTAATTATGTCTAGGTTTAATCATTTTAATTGGTCAGGATTGGTTATAACATATGCTTGAATGCAAGATGTAATGCCATGAGATTAATACATACTATATATTTTTTTAACGTATTAAACTCACAACAATATGTATCTCTCATGACTTTATATCCCCCACTGAAGTATATATTGGGAGTTTAGTTTTTTTATGAATAAATTATATAAATAATGTTCGTCGTACGGTGATACGATCGGGGGGGAATTGCTGAATGAGTAGCTTTTCACACTGAGGACAATTGAGGGATTCAAACATAACTATTAAAAAAGGTTCAAACATTCACTGATGCTCCAGATGGAAACACCATGTATTAAGACCTGGGGGGTGAAAACAGGATGAAGATGTCCAAATTTTTCTTCTTTTAATTTAGTACTGCCCTTCGGAAGCAACAAAAGATACTTGCATGTTTCCCGGAAGACAAATCAAGTATTTATCTTGATCTTCAAATTCAAAAAGTTTTCACCCCCCGGCAATGTGATCCTTGTGGAAGCTCAAATGTGTTTGCGAGACACAGTTGGATCTATTGATTCTTCTATATACATTAGGTCTTAAAGTGACAGCAGTCTAATATACCCGCTGCTCTCTATGTTATTAAAGCTAATCAACAAAAGACAACGAAAATCACTCACTGCTCTTGGCTGAATAACTTTTGTAGCTTTAATAAGGATTCATCTATATTTAATTTATACAGTAAATGTATAAAACTATGCAGTGTTATTCAACATTTGAGTACTTTATTCGATTTCTGCACCTGAATACTACTGTTTACTACCTAGCTTAAAAAAAACAAAACAAAAAAAACAAAACAAAAAAAACCTTAAAGCACTGTTTATTAGGGCCCAAGCACTGATGGTGTGAGGACCCTATGCAATTGCTCAGTCAAATCTTCTTCTCCGAAATTAATCACATTTTTGAGGGCCTAAGCATGCTCGAAAAACTCAAACTTTGCACACGCGTCAGAAGTGGTGAAAATTTACGTCTGATATGGGTTTCAGAATTAGGTGTGGCAAAATGGCTCAATAGCGGCACCTACAAAATTTCAATTAAGCACCCTTCGCGCTACATTTCACGTACAGGTATGAAATTCGGTAGACACATGTAACAGTCCAATACCTACAAAAAAGTCCCTGGGTCCAAAATCTGAAAACCAGAACAGGAAGTGAGATATTATGAATTTTCTTTTTTTTGCCATTTCCAGATGTTGTATTTTAATGACGTTTTACATTGTGATTAACTCCTCATTGAGATTTAACCAGATCAACATCATGTTTGGTCAGTCTAATCTTAAGGCCTTAGTGATGTTAAATTGAGAAGATCCTGAGTTTTCATTGAACGCCGTGTCCGTGGCGGACTGACAAATTTTGATGTTTTGCCATGAAAGAAGCTGTTGTAACTCAGGCATACAGTGTCCGATCTGCCCCAAACTTCACATGCGTTTTAAGAGTCCTGGCCTAAAGACATCTATATGCCAATATTCAATTAGTCATAGTGTCCCCTGCTGGCAACAGGAAATGGCTGCACTGTAATTCACTCCCAGAAACACATTTTTATGTATATGCCATGAAGTACCAAACATGCTAGAAACAAGTTAAATCATGCAACACTTGGCTAAGTGCTAATGTTTGCGATTAACACCACGAAACAGGAAGTTGTTGTAACTCAGGTATACAATGTCCGATCTGCTCCAAACTTCACGTTTTATTAGAGTCCTGGCCTGAAGACATCTACATGACAATATTCAGTCATAGTCAAAGTGCCACCTGTTGGCAGCAGGAAGTGTGGCACGTCGAAATGACTTTGCCACATTTCTCCTGTATTTACTCTCTTACATGCATGTTGCCCACTGTTCACTGTTTTCCTAAGGCCACCGGGTGGTGCTGAGCCTGGGTGCGAGGGCCCTTTCATCGCTGCTTGCACCTGTAATTTCATTTATATCTTTGTTCTATTCTGTTTATTGCTATTGCTTGTCACTTATTTGTTCTTATTTTTTTACTGACCGTTTTCTAAGATTTAGAAATGTTTTGTTTCGAATTTTGTTTTGAATCAGTGATTCAGCGATTCGGATCGTGTATCAAACTGCTAAACTTCTGAAATTACATGACTTTGGCGCTCCGAACCACTGATTCGATACGTAAAGCTCAGAAGCAGTGTTTTGAAATCAGCCATCACTAGAGATTGTTGAAAAGTTTTTTTTTTTTTTTTTTTTTTTGGCGCACAAAAAGTATTCTCGTCGCTTTATAACATTAAGGTAGAACCACTGTACTCGCATGAACTGTTTTAAATACGTTTATGTTTTTAATACCTTTATGGATCTTGAGAGGTGACGGTGACATTGCTGGCAATGGAGGCCTCACTGAGCCATCGGATTTCATCAAAAATATCTTAATTTGTGTTCCAAAGATGAACAAAGGTCTTAGGGGTGTGGAACAACATGAGGGTGAATACTTAATGACAGAAATTTTATTTTTGGGTGAACTAACCCTTTAAAAAGACAATTGACATTTTACCCATTTACTTCCTTTTTCTGAAAGAGCTACTTATGTCAGAGAATGTTTCTGTTAGTCAGTCAAAAATTTAATTTCAATGGCGAATCCATCATGGTGGACAAAATTAATTGTAGATAAAAGTTTTAATCAGGTTAGAATTCTAATCCCTTGATTTGTTAACAATTTGTTAAACTGTCTTTAAAGTGTAAAGGTGTAACATAGCTCGAATTAAAATAAAACCTAGATCAACAAATCCTTAGTAAAAATATTTTGTTCTATTTTCCTTTTCCTACTTATATAAATGGCCAGTTTTGCTTGGCCTAGAACAAAATTCAGAAGTTGACAAACAAATCTTTTTTTTTTTCCTTCACATATTTGAACCCCAAAATAAACGTCTCCAGAGAAAAGGTCTCATTACAACTCCTAAAAACATTACTTACAACTTTAAATAAAGGTTGCAATCTAGAACAATTCATAAAAGCATGAAAGATAGTTTCCCTATCAGAGCAGAAAGGACATGTAGAAGCAACCTCAAGGTTTAAAACTGAAATAAAAGCATTAACCGCGACAGCACCATGGAGAATTCTCCATTGCAAATCACTTGATCTCTTGGTCAACGGTGGTTTATACAAGGATCTCCACTCAGGTTTTATGCTTTGATCCAGTTTAAAAACATAACGCCAAGGAGTATCAACTTTTCCATTTAAAACCTTTTTGCCAAAAACCAAAACACAAGACCTGTACAAAGATTTACCAGTACTTAAAAAAAAGTCTTTACACAAAAATGCAACATTTTCAATGAAAGGAGAGGTAATCCCTTCAACATTTATAGACAGAAGCAAACAAGGAAAAGAGTCTTTGGGATTAGGAACTCGGGAACCAACGCAATACTCTGTTAACAAGTCCATTTCAGTTGTTTTAAGCGCAGCTTGCCATTTCATGAGCAACTGGGTAACCAGGCGAATAGACCTGATTCCCAAATGTTGAGCTAATGCTGCTTCATTCTTAAAATCCGGCCCTACAATGTCCAGTAGTTGACTCCGAGTAATAATGTTGTGTTCAATCAGCAACCTACTAAGTCCAGGAAAAAAAGAATTGTCTGTTAAGTCCAAACGGGAGCCATAGATTAAAGGCTCCTCCAGTAACCAATGAAGAGAATCTGAGTTTTCTGGTCATTGAACAACAAAGAGACTCCAAACTTTAAAAATATTCTTATAAAAAATTGGTAACGTGGAGGTGTCCAGTTTTAGGGGATCCATCAAAAAAAGTGCTTTGTCAAGCCCCGAACCTGCAAAACAGCGTAAAATCAGGCATGAAACAGCACGCCAGCTAAAATTTGATGGTCCATCCAACAGTCTTTGCACAAACTGCAGACGAAAAGTTGCAATTCTGCTTTGAAGGTGTATTAGTCTTTGACCACCTTCTTCGTTGGACAAAAACAATACATTTTGTGAGAACCAATGTAATCTATCCCAAAAAAAAGTCCACCAGAATAGTCTGGATTTTTGAAAGCAGCTGGAAAGGAGGATCTACACAGGCAAACTTATGCCATAAGGAAGATGCCACCAAATTATTAACAATTAAAATATGTCCTCTGTATGACAATTTGGGAGACAAAAACTTCCATTTTTCTAGGCGTCCTTTGACTTCTTCAATTAAACCTTCCTAGTTTTTCTGTACTATTGTCTCATCGCCTAAAAAGACCCCCAAATATTTAAAACCTTCTTTCCCCCAATGTAAACCAGCAGGAAGTTTTGGTTTTCCACCTTTCCAGCTTCCTATTAGTATTGCTTCACTTTTATTCCAATTTATATTGGCAGAAGATAAAACTTTAAATTTTCCAAGCAATTCAGATAAAACCTGTACATCACTTTGCTTGCTAATCATAACTACTATATCATCAGCATACGCTGATAATAAAAAATTACCATTACAATTTGGCAAAGATATACCATGAAGTTTCATTCTTATTTTCTGTAGCAGAGGCTCTATGGCCAAAGAATAGAACATACCAGAAAGGGAACACCCCTGTCTAATACCTCTACAAGCTCCAAAAGGAGCACATAGACCACCGTTGACCTTGAGAATGCTCTGAACGTCACTATAGAGAACTTTCACCTGATCTATACATTTTTTACAAAAACCAAAAGCTTCCAAAACTCTCCATAAATAAACATGCTCAACGCGATCAAAGGCCTTCTCTTGATCCAATGATATTAAACCACAATCTAAATATAGCATCTTAGAGACATCAAGAAGATCTCTAATCAGGGAAACATTATCAAAGATTGACCTACCAGGGACACAGTATGTCTGGTCAGGATGTATAACCTGGTCCATAACCTCAGCCAGTCGATTAGCTAAAACTTTAGAGAGCAGCTTGTAGTCACTGCCCAGGAGGGAGACCGGCCGCCAGCACTTGATGTCCATCAGATCACCCTTCTTGGGTAGGAGAGTCAAGACTGCTCAACGGCATCAGCCCTCGGGCTAAACTGTCATTCAGAACCACCAGCAAGTCTTCTCCAAGCTCTGACCAAAAAGACTTATAAAAGTCGACTGGCAGACCATAGATCCCTGGTGCTTTTCCCAGCTCCATACCTTGGAGGGCTTTATACAGTTCCCCCATGGTCAAGGCACCTGAAATCTTTGCATCTTTGCATTGACTTCATCCCTATAATCTGGACCCAGTTAATTTTTATATAAAGACTCATAAAAAGTGGCTGCTCTCTTGAAAATGTCTTTGGGGTCAGTAAACAATGCTCCAGATTCTGAACGTAAAGCATAAATGACCCTCTTCTGTCCATTTTTCCTTTCCAAACTGAAAAAAAAACCTTGAGGGTGCATCCATCTCATTTACACTTAGAAAACGTGACCTGACCAGAGCGCCCTGTGTTTTAACCCCTAGTAGAGACTTCTTATTTTTTATGAGAGACTCCACATCACTTTGGTTTCCAGGCAAGTGAGCCAATTCTTGCAGTTTCAAAATATCAGTCTCTAAGGTGTTCAAAGTCAGGGTTATCTCTCTAGTGACATTCTGGGAGTATTGTTGACAAAACTGTTTTATCTGAACTTTCCCCAAAATCCCACCATTGCTGCAGTGTTCTAAAAGTATTCTTTGTAGTTTTAAAAACCATCCCAAAAATGTTTAAAACTTTAAAACACTTATCCAATAAAGTGGTATTTAGATGCCAATAAGCACTCTTTGGCTTAATAGAGTTTAAAAAGATACAACACTGCACCATACTATGATCTGAAAGACATGATGGGGTAATAAAACAATTCTTAACAATACTACCATGATGTTTAAAAACATAAAACCTATCCAGTCTTGCCAAAGAAATAATGTTATCACGAACATGAGTCCAAGTGTATTGTTTTTGCTCTCCATTAAGCTGTCTCCAAATATCAATTAATTCATTCGTTTTTAATAGCTGTACAAGACATTGGCGTGAAGGTAAATGGGGTTCGATGTGATTTCTATCTAAGTTGGACTCTGTGCAATTAAAATCACCACCCAAAAATAAATATTCATCAACACCAACATTCTGTAAAACAGAGCACAAAGTATTTAAAAATAAGATTCTTTCTACAGCTGAAGTTGGTATATATACACAAATGAAAACAAATACAACATTTTCAAAAGAGGCTCTTACTTTCAAAAGTCTCCCTTTGATAACCTCCTCAACCTGATAGGAGCGTGGGCTAAAACTCTTAGCAAAAAGAAAAGCAACGCCACCACTTAGTGAAGTATTGTGACTTAGAACAGCAGTCCAATTCCATTCTATTGCCCAATCAGCAGCATTATTAAAATCAGTATGTGTTTCTTGTAACAGGGTGACATCAATTTTTTTCTGATGAATTATTTCAAATAATCCAGCTCTTTTGTGCATATCTCTAGCACCATTCAGATTGAGAGTAGCAACATTAACATGACACATACTTAAAGAAAAGAAAAAAATCCCTGCCCACAGGAGCATACTACTACAATACATGGAATTAGGCTTTCTCACTGTCCTCATTACCAAACTCAGAGTTAAGTTTCCTCACTATTTTTTTCAGCCGATAAACCTCTTTATTTGTAAAGGAGCCCTCCATCATGAAGCACCTTGTTTTCTCAACAAACTGCTTTATGTCAAGAAAGTATTCATTAACGCGCACTCCTCTCTTATTTTTAGTAGCTCTGAGGAACAGTTTAATGTCATCTACCTCATAATGACATCCAGAAAAATCACTAACACTTGAATCAGAAGATTCACTGTCACTTTCCGTTTCATCCTGATCACTTAACTCAGTTATATCTGCTTTCTTTGCATGTCTGAGAATCGGAGCTTTACCAGACTTCTTTCTTTTTAACGGGACTTTAAAATCTGCCTGCTCTGTTTACATTTGATTGCCATCACATACATTTCTCACAGCAGATTGCAAGTCATTACTGATAGCATCGTTTAAAATGCATATCTGTCTCAATAACGACTACCTCCGCCTGAACATTAGACACTTAAACACTAGAAGCTATGTTTTGAGGCGCTAATTCTTTAGTACCAGTTGCCGTGAACACAGGTAAAGCATCATCATTTCTGTCCTTCAATGCTCCTAACCCTGATACACCCGGGGTCTCGTCTGACGGTCCTGCTTCAATGGGTTCAGCGTTAACTACATCACTTCTGACAGCGGCAACGTCACCATCAGCTGGCGGGTTGTTTGAATTTTTTGCAGGACAAGCACGGATAAGATGACGGGATTTCCCACAATTGAAACATTTCATTTTATCAGTTGTTGCGTAAATAATGTAATCGTACTCATCAGCCCGAAAGTGCAAGGACACATCTAATTCAGCATCGTCGTTCATAATCATGTAAACGAAACGCCTAAACGAAACATGTTTTAGTAAAGGCGATTCGCTACTGATAGGGATCTTTTTAATGGGAGAGACCAATTTGCCGTAACGAGACAGAGCTTTAACTAATATCTCATCACTTAAAAACGGCAGTACATTAGACAATGTGACTTTGATGGTGTAGAAAGTGGAAGCACAGGAGTAAAAAGATCATCAGCAACAATCCCTGTTTCAACAAGTTCGTTAGCCTTTTCAACGGTGCTGAGAAATATAACTGTAGCGTTATTCATCCTGGAGGCAGACAGTATGCTTTCATGCCCAACAACATCACCCACTGCCAGGCAGCATTTCTCTACACTAACCGCGGACGCCATTTTCATTCCATGACGCCGGGTCAATGAACTCAAACATTGCGAGCACGGGGCCGTCATGCTCCCGATAAAACAGGTAGCACGCGGCCCAAAACAACTACAATGTAAACCAAAAACTACTAACAAAGAGAAAAGCTAGAAAAAAGGTTCACTCACAGAAATCCAACCGCGCTCACCCCCAACAATCACACCGGAAGTGAGAGAGGGAGAGAGAGAGAGAGCTCGCGCGCACTTTCACTACAGCGCGCTGAATAACGGCTAAGGACATAATTTACTGTAGATTTCTATTAAGTTCTCATTATAATGCATAATGCATGTTTATGGCAGATCTGTGCTTTAATCACATTATTAAGTGATTCCATAAATCGCCTGCGCGTTTTCGAAGCCATGCGAATTATGCCATTGAACAAATATAACGAAAAATGCACTGCTGCATTATTATAACATCAGTTTTTTATTTATTTATTTATTTTTTTTAAAAGAAACATCTAAAAGCAACATGACCGTCTCAAATAACTCAGTCGATATCGGGCATTGCATTTGAGCATGAAACTAAACACTATGCAGCGCATTCAGAATCTTAATAAATGTTGATATCCCGACCCAACGCATCCTATAGTAGATTAATCAGATGTAGCTATTACAACTTTCATCTGCAAAAGGTTTGCGAATGCAAACGTGAGCTTGACCGAAAGTGTAACTCCGATTGTGCTTTAAAAAGTGTCACTAATATTTCAGCAATATTTTGGATTCAATTTGCACTTTCTGATCAACCAAAATGTTATTTTACAGTATGAAAATCACTGATGATTATTGCTAAATTAATTATGAATAGAATTGAAAGGATATTTTCAGCACAAGATAAAAGCTTGGCGCTGCACAGCTTGCATTGCATTATTTTCATCTATCTTGTCAAAGTGAAACTAGACATCACTACGTGACTTCGAGGCCATTCTCTCTCTTCTCACGTCTTTTGACGCATGTTGTGGAAAGCTAAACAATCGGAGCTCAGGGCGCCGCCCAAAGTGCTGCTATAACCAATCAGGAGAAAAAAGAAAAAAATACATTTCGATCATCGTTTACATGATCGATCGCCGCTGTCACGGTCGAGTACTCGAGTACTCGGTCGCTGTTTCACATCCCTAGTTCAAAGTATTGGTCTTTCTTGTGTTGACAAATTAATCTTTTGTAAAACTTTTACATCAACCTTGCCAAAACCTGTCGGTTCTGCATAAATCACATAAATGTTTTGAATGTTTGAATTTCACCAAAAGGTGACCAATTTGCAGTGTTGGGGAAGCTACTCTGAAACTGTAGTTTGACAAGCTACAAGCTACTCATAAATTAAAGTAGCTAAACTACAGTCAAGCTACCCTTCTGAAAAAGTAGTTAGCTACACTTCAAGTTACTATCAAAAAGTAGCTAGCTACATTGAAACTACTTTGAAATTTTTTTTTTTTTTTTTTTTTTTTTTTTTTTTTTTTAAAATGACAGCCTATTACAAATAACTGAATAACTGTTAATGAAGAATGTTTAAGTAAAATGTTTGGGGTTTAAAACAACGCAATGCATTACAATTATTATTTCAAAGCATACTGTTTTATTTTGTAAACTATATCAAAAGATACAATACTCAAATGTAGCCTATATCTCACACTGACTGTCAAAAGTTCAAAATTGCTACAAATGTCACACCAATGCAGGCCCGGATCTACGCACCTTAGCACCCTCAAACGCAAGCAAGACCACCCTAAGTTGATACTGTAATAATATCATATTGGGAAACGCTCCAGTGCGTATTTGTGTTTGTGCTCTGGAGAATTTTAAATGTTTCTATTTACAACATGATTTTGCAGCGGTGAGCAACGTAGCCAATCACAGACATAGCTGTTGATCTCTTGAACGCAATGGCCAATCAGGGGTGTTTAAGTTAGTTATAATCACTGGAAGACACGCCAGAGTTTTTGTTCAGCACTGAGTTTGCGCGCTCGCGAAGCCTCTCATAAACAAAGTGTAGACACGATGTAAGAGACTCATTGTGCAGTGTAGACAGCTATAAATGAGATGAGAACTTTTTAGTGATTATAAAGGAAGCGCTGTTTGCACGCTTTATATAATACATTCAGAATTTTAATATAAGTTTTGTTTTTCATGCTATAAGAGGACAGACGACCAACTGCACTCTGCAGTTTCAGAAGTGATATCTACAGTACATATAAATGCAGGATTCACACAATATTGCTACCATAACTATAACACGGGACAAAAATATTCAATAATAATAATAATAATAATAAGCAATGTAAATGCAGACTAGAAAAAAATATTTGAATTTTTGTATCAATATTTTTGAAATTCTATTCCAATTATTTGTAAAAGTAATGACTTAAAAAAATCTTACATTTCTCACTGTATACATTGCTATTCTCAATTATGGTGGAACCGTTGCTTACACATTACATCTGCACTTTACTGTAGCATCCTGACTAATTTCAGAAGCACCCTCAGTGATTTAATTCTGGTACCGGACCTGCACCCATGCAAGAACAAAATATATGCAACTTAAATTGGATACACAGAAAAATCCAGGTTTAAACTCAGCACATGCAGTGATAAAGCTTTGAGACGCGAATCATGCACTTCTTGCGTGAAGATAGTGCATTTCATTCTGAAACCCGCGCAACCTGTTTTTATTAGATCAGCCTTTGCCGTGCGATAAGCACACTAAGGTTTATCGCGATTTTGTTTTCTGTTCAATTGACGGATGCTTTGCAAATGCAATGATGCAAAACACCGCGTTAGTGATCTTAGGTTCATTATAAAACTGTGGCGGGACAGATTAGACTATGGCGGGTCTCCACTGTAATAAAATAGTTCGCATACATTTGATATAGACTGCAATAAAGCAGGACAATCAATTTAAAAAGTCTATTATTCACCTGTATGTGCTTTAAGTCTTCGACACAGACAGCGTTTTAATCATTTTTATAAATTAAGCGTAACCTTTACTAATCGATTCGTGTGAAGTGTAAACCCACTCCTGTCCTTTACATAATCATCAGACGATCTCTTCTCGGTGAACTGTAAAGCCGCAAGATGCGTGATATAACAATAGATGGCGGTAATGCACGATTTTAGTTCGTGATCTGAAGACGCTGTGCTGCTTCAATGCATTACAGGCTCGTCAGAACGCAAAACGGAATGTAGCTTGTAGCTTTTGGTCGCGCTACACCGCTACTTGCTGGTAAAAGTAGTTAACTACTGGAAAAGCTACACTGTTTTAAAAGTAGCTGAACTACTGACAAGCTACTGAAAAATGTAGTTAAACTAGTAGCGTCGCTACATGTAGTTAACTACTCCCCAACACTGCCAATTTGTAACATAATATTTAGGCTACATTAACCATGGAATTAAATTATCAAACGTAAAAATATTCTCGTTGTTGTTGTTTTTGGAGGTTCAAACTCCACTTGCCTCAAAAATGTAAGAATCTAAACTGACATGATGCGACAATGCTAAACGGAAAAATACACAGCTCGTTATTAAAACTCCGAATATCCATAAAACTAACGTCAATAAAACACGTGCATGTTAACAATCTAGCATTAAAACACTCCGTCGACTAATATTGACTACACCGTTCACTTTATATGTCTTAATTTCTTTACTTTCGTGAACAGCTCGGTAAAACATACCTGTCTCTCCCTCAGGCTCGGGACGCTCTGACTGAAACAGCGCACTCACTGAGCGCGGGACGGGTCAGCTCATTTTAATAGTGATTACGTAATGACGTCACTAAAAAGTCAGCGCTTCAAAACTTCAAAATGTAATACAAATCAAAAACACAAATTTTCCCATGTTCTGGAGAAGGGGTGCTAAATAATTTACACAGAATAAAAAAAATAAAAAATAAAAAAATAAAACAGATATAAAACAAAAAAAAATTAGCAAACAAATAAAACAAAAATTCCTTCTGTCGTTGAGATGATGTGTCATATTACAATGTAGTCTTTTTCAATCATAATGCATGCATATAGCCTCACATCATAAGAAAATGATGGAATGGAGAAGACCACTGTTCTGCATTATGTTGTTGCTTCAGCCCAAATGAGGAGGAACTTGATGATGCAGGTGAAATACTAGCTGTGTCCATAAAAACATTCAGTAGACAGTTATTGAAACAGAGCCATTGGACTGGTATAGGTCAAATTCCCGGGTTTCACAGGTCCAGGGGGACCCATGGCCACATATATTTTTCTATATATATATTCTAGGCAACTAATCTATACTGCTAGGTTTTTTTTCCCATTTTGTGTGCATTTATGTGTTTATTTAAGTATGTTTTTAGTATGTTTCAGTATTTTTTGTAGTAATTACATCAAACAAAATTTGATTCTGTATGTCATGAACACTTTATTACAATTGAAATAGTCCATTGTTTGTTTTTAAGTTTTATTATTATTATTATTATTATTATTAGGTATGTATGATAGACACATTATGACTGCAGTGGCATCTGTGTTGGTTTGATGGCGGCAAGTGATGGGACAGGAACCATGACATTAACTACTAAAACCCTGGGATGAGCAGCTCAAAGTGTGTGGGGAAAAAAATTAAACCTAATCATTGAAGCATCAAGAGTGATATCATAACTTAGCAATTTGTTTCTAGAAGCATTATGTCTGATGATAATTTAAATGGACTGTTAGTGCCGTTTAGTGGACATGTTATATAATGTGTAGTGAAATGTGCCTGTTAAGAGAGTGAACTTAACTGTGAGATAAAGAGCACACAGTTTAAAGGGTTAGTTCACCCAAAAATGAAAATAATGTCATTAATTACTCACCCTCATGTCGTTCCACACCCGTAAGACATTTGTTCTTCTTCGGAACACAAATTAAGATATTTTTGATGAAATCCGATGGCTCCATGAGGCCTCCATTGCCAGCAATGACACCATTACCTCTCAAGATCCATATAGGTACTAAAACATATTTAACAGTGGTTCTATCTTAATATTATAAAGCGACGAGAATACTTTTTGTGCACCAAAAAAACAAAATAACGACTTTTCAACAATATCTACTGATGGCCGATTTCAAAACATTGCTTCTGAGCTTTGCGAATCTTTTGTTTCGATTCAGTGTTTCGGATCGTGTATCAAACTGCTAAACTGCTGAAATCACGTGACTTTGGTGCTCCGAACCGCTGATTCGATTCGTAAAGCTCCGAAGCAGTGTTTTGAAATCATCCATCACTAGATATTGTTGAAAAGTCGTTATTTTGTTTTTTTGGTGCACAAAAAGTATTCTCGTCGCTTTATAATATTAAAGTAGAACCACTGTTAAATATGTTTTAGTACCTTTATGGATCTTGAGAGGTGACGGTGTCATTGCTGGCAATTGAGGCCTCACTGAGCCATCGGATTTCATCAAAAATATCTTGTTTTGTGTTCCGAAGATGAACAAAGGTCTTACGGGTGTAGAACGACATGAGGGTGAGTAATAAATGACATTATTTTCATTATTTTCAACTAACCCTTTAACCTCACTGACTTTACGAAAAAAAAATTTAGTTTACATTATATATTTAAGATACCGTTTTAGTCTTAATCTGAGCTCTCTCCTTAAGAGATGTCCAAAGTTTCGACAGTGCCTATTTCATTAGTTCGCCCATATTCTTTCTTTTCTCTGCAAAAACTCTAAGAGCTAATGAGTCTAAACATATGCTTAGGTATCAATATATGACTATTGGTATTTGTTAGAAATGTTTAAATAGATAAATACAAACAAATAAAATGACATAAACTGTATATATTTATTACCATGCAAGTAATAGTACACCACTAACAAATCAATTTCTGGGAAAAAAGTATATAAACTACCAGTCAAAAGTTTGGAAACATCACTATTTTTAATGTTTTTGAACGAAGTCTCTTATGCTCATTAAGGCTGCATTTATTTCATAATAAATACAGAAAAAAACAATAATATTGTGAAATATTATAACAATTTAAAATTATGGTTTTCTATTTTAATATACTTTAAAATATAATTTATTTCTGTGATGCAAAGCTGAATTTTCAGCATCATTACTCCAGTCTTCAGTGTCACATGATCCTTCAGAAATCATTCTAATATGCTGATTTGATACTCAGTTATTATCAATGTTGAAAACAGTTGTGTTGCTTAATATTTTTTTGGAACCTGTGATACTTTTTTCAGGATTCATTGATGAATAAAAGGTTAAAAAGAACAGCATTTATTCAAAATAGAAATCTTTTCTAACAATATAAATCTTTACTATCACTTTTTATCAATTTAACACATCCGTGCTGAATAAAAGTATTAATTTCTTTTTAAAAAAAAAAGAAAGAAAAAAAATTACTGACCCCAAACTTTTGAACGGTAGTGTATATTGTTACAAAAGATTTCTATTTTAAATAAATGCTGATATTTTTTAACTTTATTCATCAAAGAATCCTGAAGAAGTATCACAGGCTATAAAATAATATTAAGCAGCACAACTGTTTCCAACATTGATAATAAATCAGCATATTAGAATGATTTCTGAAGGATCATGTGACACTGAAGACTGGAGTAATGATGCTGACAATTCAGCTTTGCATCACAGAAATAAATTATATTTTAAAGTATATTAAAATAGAAAACTATATTTTTAAATTGTAATAATATTTCACAATATTATTGTTTTTTTCTGTATTTATTATGAAATAAATGCAGCCTTAATGAGCATAAGAGACTTCATTCAAAAACATTAAAAATAGTAATGTTTCCAAACTTTTGACTGGTAGTGTAACTACACAGTAAATCAATCACCAATCAGAGAATTCATTAGAATGCATGTGCTGTTAACAGTGACCACACATAGACATAATACAAACTGAGTTTGAAAACAAAACAAAAAACTTGATACCCACTCTGAAGTGAGCATTAATCAACAAAGAAAAAGTGATTAAGCATAAGCTGACTTATTTCTCGAAAAAGCCATTTTGTGTGCAGGTTCACTCTCATCAGGGATCGTCTACATCCTCCTCAGTCTCTTCGATGTATCTGATGGAAAAAGAACTTTAGATGACAGAAGCTAACAGACAAACCCCAGGATACGAATCACTGAATACATAAAATTAACCTTGTATACCAAACATTTTCTACTGCATACTTTATTTTTATGTGAGCCTTAATTTTATTGTACCATGTATATGTAATGCACATCAAAGTTGTATTCATTTGTTTAATGGTTGTTATTCACACAAACAAGCCTTAAACAGGATATTTGTGTGTATGTGTTTGTGGCCCTGGGTAGTCTTTGCTTTTTTCATTTTAAAAATTAATAACAATCTTTTGACTCCACCACAACTTACTCAAAGTGTGTCTCATGCTTTGAAAAAATAGACAGGACGAAGGAGGCCATTTCATCAGGATTGTCCGTACATGGTACAATCAGATACTCTCCTGGCTCCAGCCAGACAAATTCCATCACCTCTCTTAAATATTTGAAAGACGTCGCTACTACAGGTGTTTTGTCATTGAAGAACTCAGCTGAGAACTTCCCACTCTCACCTCTCATCTAAAGAAGAATGCAATAATAAATCAATACTGTGTGTGTATATATATATATATATATATATATATATATATATATAAGTCAAAATATTATTACAAGTATCTGTATCTGTAAAAGAAATCTTATCTGTATATTGAAAAAAAAATCATCTAAACACATAATCTATATTTGTTTAATTCAGTTTAAATATAAATCTAAATATAAATAGCTACAGGGGTAAAATCATGATCATGACCATAATATTCCCGAGGTTACAGAAGATATTGTAAATTCCTATGAAATAATGGTTTAATGTAAAAACATTTTTAGGGAATTGAAATGTAAATATCTGTCAATACTAACCTCAAAAATATAGAAACCAATCATGTAGTTTACTTGGATACTTCTGTTTCTCTTCTCATGGTTCTGCATGAGAGACACCAGTAAGTTTTCAGCACCCTCCTCATGCGTACAGTCCTCACTGAGCTCCTCAATCCTCACACGAAAATGAGGGTTTTTCCAGAAAGTCCCTACAACACAGCAAAATAGTTAAGCTTCTGCACGGGTCTTTTTATAAATCAAATCCATATGTTCAGGGATGTTTAAAAATAATTCTGGCAAGCAGGGCGGGGCCGAGAGCCGTGGGAACGGAACGAGGCTGGTGACGTGAGTGATAATGAGTCCTCGAGGAGGAGCGACGACAGTGAAGGACGAGAGAGAACAAGGCCTGGACTTTATGTTGTTGTTTTTTGTATTTACTTTCATTTTGTTGTTTATTTATGATTAAAGTTATTGTTAAACGTTCGCTGGTTCCCACCTCCTTCTTCCCTGAGACTTTAAACTTCCTTAAAATAATCATCTACACACTTTGTATGTGGAAATTAATTGTAGTTTATGCTCAATAAGTCTGAAATATCAGCTACGACTGAAATACAACTTTATCTGTACAAAGACAGAATGTCAGAGGTGAAAACAACTTTACACAAAGTGTAAGTTCATAAAGTGTGTGAGAAAAAAAGTGTCATTACTAAAACCAACATTTACACATAATGTTTTGTTAATAGCATATAGTATATCACTAGATAAATAACTATTTATATTATACACATGTACCTATATTGTCCATGGAACCACCAGCTGTAGTCCCAGCAATCCATTTGCCAAAATTGCGTTGTGATTTCCAGTGACATCCAGAGGATCTATCCAGAAAATCAGGACAGAGACAGCAGATATCCAGGCTTTCAAAGTTTCTGGTGAAATCTTCCATTGACATCCTGCAATACAATGAGCCTGAGTAAATCATACCCAATATGTGATCATACATTGGATATTATGGTGTCATATATTACAACATGATCAGTGCTAACCAGAACTCCCCATTGTCAAGATTTTCACGCCACTTGAGGTCCTCCTTACTCACTGTGTCCCACAAAGATGATCTGAAAGAATTATGTACAGTATACACACAAAATATATTTGATGTGCCATACCAGCATCACAGCAACCCTGTGATATCATATAGCAAGTGCAAACAAACATTCAAGTATGTGTATGTGAGGTGATAATACAAAAGTAATGCTTCACAATTCACGTTACTCCCAAAAAAGTAATTGCATTTAAAAAGTTACTTGGTAAGTAATGAATTTTATGGAAAGTACCAATTTCTTCTAATTGGAAAACAAAGTAACTTGTGTAACTTTACTTTTAAAAAGTAATTTTGCTGTAAATTTGAAAGTAATGCGTTACTTTACTAGTTACTTGGAAAAGTAATCTGATTACGTAAATTGCATTACTTGTAATAATGCGTTACCCAACACTATATAGATGTGAGTTTGTGAATAAAGAATAAAGTACTGAAGCTGTTACTCAGTACATAAAAGCAAATAAACAACACTTACTTGTCACTCCAGTCTTCGTTCCACTCTGTATCTCCCCATGGGTTTAACACTCTCACCAGATGAACTGGATTTCCTTTACTCATCACCTGTTCAACAAAACCAAGAGTGATGCTGACAGATTCAAATATTTAAGAGGGCAGCTAATAGAGTAGCTTATACATAAATAATTTAGAGGACAAAAAAGTACAAAAGTACGTTTGCACACATAATCAGAAGATGGAAATGGGTTTGGGAATAAGCCAAAAAATCATGGGAAAGACTAAAGGGAAGCCTGAAACGAATGTTCATCAGTGCAGGTATTTGGTTGCTTGTAGCATTTAGAATTCGTAGAACTTGACAAAGAGTTTCTGTGGTCTTACCTTGGAAACCCCTGTCACAGTGTAACCATGACCCGCAACAATGCCACTGGATGACACAGCTTCACGTGATTCCTAAAATCAAAAAACAAACTAGATTACACACATCAATAATGTTTATAATGTCAACATTATATATGTGTACACAGCAGAACACATATATAATTATGAAAGTAATAATTGGTTCATTTTATTCAGACCCTTGAAGTACTTCCATAAAGTTGAGTTTTCAGAATACTTTTAAAGACACGGTTCTTGCATGTCAGGCAAGCATGGTTAAGCTTCCTTTGTTAACCACATTTGATGTGCTCCATGCGATCATGTCTCTTTAGAACATGTGAATTAAACCATTCGATTTATATGGATTAATTTTGCGTTGTCTTTTTGTACTTTTTGAAGTGTGATAATATTAAAAAAATATCTTAATTTGTGTTCAGAAGATGAAAGGAAGTCTTATGACTTTGAAACGACATAAGGGTGAGTAAATAATGACTGAATTTTTATTTTAGGGTAAACACTAAACAGTTACTTCTGGTCATGGAATGTGATTGGTTGAGCAACGTTCCAATGGTGCCAATATAACAATCTGACCGCTCTGGGACTTTTCACTGTTTTTATCACTCCACTTGTCTGTGCTTCAAATCATGCATGTTTCTTTTGGAAACATTTCCAAATATCCTAAGTGCATATATATTTCTATAATAATGGTTTATTCCAACAATATTTGTCAATGAAATATTAGATCCAGGATTACTGTAGGTGAGGTCTTACGCTGTTGTAAGTACTACAGCCCATAAGGGTTTGTGACTTGGCTGCACGATCCATAATGTCCCACAGATGAGAAGGAGCTTCATTCAGCACAAACTCCATGTGCACCCCACCAGTGAAGTCCATCAGTGCCTCAGATATGAATCCACCATCCAGGTCCGCATAAGATCCGCAAACCCTGTAAAGGCAGAACCATTTTATGGGGCAATGTAAATGTCACAGACATGATTTAATGGGTTGGTTCACCCCAAAATGAAAATTATGTCAGTTAAACTCGTAAGACTTTTGTTCTTCTACAAATGATTTTTGATGAAATCTGAGAGATGTATGTCCCTCCATTGACTGCAATTTGGACTAAACCGCTCGATTCATATGGATTAGTTTTACGATCTCTTTATGAACTTTTTAAAGCTTCAAAGTGGATGTTGCAAAGGCAGTCAAATTTCTTAGATTTCATCAAAAAGATCTTCATTTGTGTCCTGAAGATGAACGAAAGTCTTACAGGTTTAGAACGACATAAGAGTGAGTAATTAATGACAGAATTTTCATTTTGGGGTGAACTAACCCTTTAATGAATATATTTACAGACCAATATTCAGAGTTTATTTCAAAGCATCTACTGCCGCCTACTTTGCATAAGCCTTCTCCAGTAAGGTAGGCCAAAACTCATTAGATGTTTTTGAACACACAAAAATGAGATCGCCATCGATTGTTGGAAGTAGATCATCAACAACAACATCAATCCATTTCCCAAACCGCCAGAACTGTAAGATAAATTACACAGAGGGAAAGATAAAGGGCTAAAATGAGTGTTTTCCTAATAATCAAACTCCTTCAAAGATTCATTAAAATTGAAATGTCTAATTCAGCTCACCCTGAAGTGAAATATCCCTGCATAATTGTTGCTGAATGACTGATCAGCTGGAATGACTTGGTTTATGATATCTTTCTTCAAAAACCATGTCTTCTCATCTGTCGAGGTTAAAGCCCCAATTGAAGCCAAAAACCAACAGTTTCCTAAACACAAATAAGAATTTGCAGATCAGAGTTTTGACTAATGTATACATGCAATATAGGAAACAAACAATGACAAATGTAACAATGTACTGTATATTTATGTTGCGAGCAGGTTGGGGCCGAGAGCTGTGGGACCGGAGCGAGGCCAATGGTGCAAGTGTTAAAGGAATAGTTCACCTAAAAATGAAACTTATCCAATAATTTATTCACCCTCAAGCCATCCTAGGTGTATATGACTTTCTTCTTTTCAGCCGAACACAATCAGAGTTATATTAAATAATATCCTGGCTCTTCCAAGCTTTATAATGGTATTGAATAGTCCCTGAGTTTTTGAAGCTCCAAAAAGAGCATCAATCCATTATAAAAGTAATCCATATGACTCCAGTGGGTTAATAAATGTGTTCTGAAGTGAAGCAATGGGTTTTTGTAAGAAAAATATCCATATTTAAAACTTTATAAACTACAATCACAGACTTCCGGTAACGGCCGTACACGCGTTCACGAGAGTCGAGTTCCGGTGGAAGGGTGACCTCTGACCCAACGTATGATGTAGGATGTATGACGTAGGCATAGCATAATCCTAGGTGAGAATTGAATGTGGAAGCACAGAGGATAGAGCCAAACAAAATGGAGGTCATGAATTAGAAGTATAAAATGAGACGTTTTAAAGAAAAATGTCGGAGGATTTCAATATAAGAGAAGAGGAGCTATGTCCTATGTCAGGTCAGAGGTCACCCTTCCACCAGAACTAGACTCTCTTGTAAATGCGTGAACACATATAATTTTCATAAAGTTTTAAATATGGAAATTTTTCTTGGATTACATTTATGATGGATGGATGCACTTTTTGCTTCAAAAACTCACTAAAACACTATTCAATGCCATTACAAAGCTGGGAAGAGCCAGGATATTATTTAATATAACTTTGACTGTGTTTGGCTAAAAGAAAGTCATATACACTTAGGATGGCTTGAGGGTGAGTAAATTATGGGATAATTTTCATTTTTGGGCAAACTATGAACTTTGTTACAGATTATTTATGCATTTGTATCACATTGTTCATTTTAGATGATGTGTGACTGCTTAGAAATTGAGTTAAGTTCAGCTAAGAGCCTCAGCCATACTATATTCAAATAAACCCAAACTTACCTAATTTGGACCCTTGTTGGTAGTCAAACCTTGAAATTCCATCAACAGTGAAGAAAGGTTTATGAGGTGACACTAATTCCTGTTTAGACAGAATGATCAAAGTATCCTTACAATGCTTTTTTTTTTTTTTTTTTTTTTGGCTTAATCTGTTCCTACCCTATTAACCTATTTCTACACACTGCATAATTATAGAGTGCATGTTAAGCATTTACAAATATTAAGTTTATACATAGAGATGTTCAGACATACATGCACACAAAATCTTACATGTCTCAGCAGATTCGAGCCACCATGATAACATCTTAGTGTTTAAATTAACAGGATGTAGAAGCTTTCAATGATTCTTAATTGGACCATGGATATGAAGAGAGAGAAATAAAATTTATTATTTTTAATGAATATTATTTACATACTGATGGCCTCTTCCACTTGATTTTATTGTAGTCCAGATCAGCTTCTTTATCCAGAGTGCCAATAGAGCTTCTGTTTGGAGGGAACAACTCATCAATGTACAGCTCATTTCTACTGAGAGATTTGTGGAGCAGCTTCTGATAGTCCTGACCCAGGAACGGCATAGGATTAGTTGGAGAACCCACATCATGAGTAGTTTTGTCGTCGTGGTGTTCATGAGGAGGAGCCATTTTTCACTCAGAGAAGCCTTTCTCTAAATACAAACTACAAACACAAAAAGGTCTCACATTTGGTGATTAAGCTTACTTGACTTTCTACTTCCGTATTATCCTGTCCCTGTCCCCATTCATACCTGTCCCATGTGTTGTAATACTCAAGTATCAGTAACAAAACACAAAACTAAAAAAGTTAAAACTATATGTTGTCCAGCATTGTTCAGTTGATCAAAAAGGATAATACACATTTACCTGTAAGAATCTGGTTGGTCAGGAAGTTACCATATGCTTTCTCCCCTTGTGTGTCTGGTTTTATACTCATGCCTGTGAAATTTTTTTTTTTTTTTTTTTTTTTTTTTTACATCCCACCCACTTATTTTGTTTAGAGAGATTGTTTTTCCTGCCATTTAGAAAACTTCATAAGCTTGTCACTGCATGTCTAAAAAGCTTCAAATGCCCACGAAATGTCCCGAATTACAACATTCCAAACTTGATTTCACTGAAAGACTGACTTAAGATAATAATCTTGCATTTTTACCCAACAGCATTATGGTTATAACAGAATTTGAGCTGTTAGATAAAAGCTGCGTAGGTACTTAAATGTTTTACCGTTTGTGACATGTGCATCAGGTAATTTTTTAAAAGGCAACAGCACAACAACACAGGTAACAGTGCCATATTTCGTTTTTGTCAGGAATGAAAACAAGACTGTGAGGGACAGAAGTACAGCATGTTCACTGGGTTGTACTGTTGTATATTGATGTTCAGTTAGCGAAACATCTTTCCAAAAAAAAAAAAAAAAAAAAAAAAAAAGTCGAGGTAGACGATAACTCCTTAAAACAGTGAAAGTTGTGAGTTTTGAAAATCACATGTAATCTAGTTCCCTTATACAGTGCCACTGTGAGTCTGTTCTTCACGTTTTCATCTACAAAATTCATGCTGTCTACCCTGACAGAGACAGGACTGCACAAGTCCATTTTTTAGTTTTTATTGTACAGTAATTTTACTGGAATACTGGATTATTGGTACCTCAGTTTTTCTAGATTCTCCAAGATATCTGGGATTACACACCACAGCTGAAAGTCCAAAATTCTCTACTGATAGGTTAATACAGAGTTCAGGCATGAAACTCTAACCGAGTGCTGATTGGTTCTTTCTATGCCATGGCACCAGCCAATCAGAAGTATTTTCAAATCCACGCAACCATATATATCGTACCCTAGCCTGCGATTGACAAGCTGCGCAATGTGAAAGCTCTGTTATGAGCAGAAAGCTTTCAGAAATCCTCCGAAATTCAATATCTAAGATAAGTAAACAGGTTTTCTTATGATATTGCACAATGCTTTTTGCTAGTGATAGGCAGATTGAGGCTTCGCGAAACACTGAAGCAGTTGAAGGCTTCGAAACAATCTGACACCCGTCTCCACGGTGACCCCTAGTGGTCAGAACAGTGTAAATGCAACAAAACTCAGGCCAAACATGCATGAATACACCTTTTACAAATGTATTGCAGAAGTTTTATTGAAAGTAAAATCTATCAAATGCAATTAACTAATCATCTAATAAGATTAAATATAGAGTGTCTGTATAATATGTGTTCTTTTATCAATTTTCAGGGCTTGTTTCTCTGTTCCATGGCTCAAACAGGCAAATAAGAGATTAATAACTACCATTATTCATTTTAATTATTCTAATGTCTAATTAAAACATCTACAAATGTATAAAACCATATGGTAAAGCCCATGAACACTTGTTCAATAGTTCTCAGTGAATCCGCATGATTCATGGGTTCACTTTATCATCGCCCTCTACCAGTGAACCACTGAAATTTCGAACTGTTTTGAAACGTTTCGAAACAGTGATGACGTAATGAAGCCTCGTTTACTAAAATCACGTGACTTTGGCAGTTTGATACAGGCTCCGAATCACTGATTCGAAACATAAGATTCATAAAGCTTCGGAGCTTCATGAAGCAGAGTTTCGAAATCGGCCATCACTACTTTTTGCGTAGTCTGCTTTCAATTCCTTCAAGTATCATACATGAGGTTTAAATCATGTCAACTTCCCAACCTACAGTGATCACTATGCATATTAGCAGCTAGCGTACATGCATCGCATTTGCAGCAGCAAGCAGACATGTTGTAAGGATACAGAGATATAGCTTGCTAAACTCTTAAGTGAAATGGGCTTCACTCCGTTTTCGCATGAAATAGAGCTACAGCAATTCCTAATATTTAAGCAGCAGAAGCATGTTAAAACAAATGACCATATTAGCGAATATCAACAGCATATAGAACGTTAGCTGAAGTAAATGCGTGTTTCGCTATCGAGTAACATAGTTAAATTATCTGCTAACCACGGGTTGATTACTCTTGATTAAAATGCAACATATATTCACTTAGCATCAGTGGCGTAGCGTCTGGGCATGCAAGGTATGCACGTGCATATGGGCCCGGGCGGATTGGGGGCCCGTTATTATGGGCTTAACCCCAAAGTATACTTCAGGCGTCCACGCACCGTCCGCATCGCTAAATTTTCACCAGAGTCGAATCGGTCGAATTCAAACGTAGACTGTATTGAAAAGCCGTTGACATTTTTGAAATAGATCTGCAATGCAAAGTCAAAATGATGGAGGAGTGCATATAGTAGGCTACTGTAGTGCTGTTGTTGTCATTCCTAGAAATGTTTTTTACCATTTTTGTCTACATGTTAGTGATAATATCTTATTCATATTAAAGTCGCATTCGCATAAGACGCACATCTCGTGAGCGTCGGGTGTTCCGTTTGCGGCGCGTTGCTGGGCTGCGTGACGATCACAGACATGTTTGTTCATCCTGAGTGTGGCTTCACAGGTGTTTATTATCAGTCAGAATCAATAACTGCTCAAACGCAAGCATTTGCTTAACAACAGGAGAGTATAGGCCTAGCAGATTCATTGCAGTGCGGACATTCCATTTGATGTAGCGGCACTCCTATGTGCTGAGACAAGTGAGTGGTTTTGCACGATCTCGCGGCTATATGTAATGAGTTCATGCTCCTGTGATGAGCGCCAAGCTCTATTGTCTTTGATATACGCTGTGTGTGTGATAAACACTGTGTGTTTGATATACGCAATTTTGAACTTTTCCTATAGGCTATACTCATATACTAAAGTGACACAATATAATAGTGATTTATAACCGGTTGTGACTCATAAAAGAAATTCTTAAGTGTAAAACATATTTTGATATTATGTCATTTTTTTTATCCAAGTTCTTTATTGTCATTGTTTATAAATAACAAGATAACATTAGAGAATCCTACAATGCAAAAGTGCAATTAAGTCCATAAAGTGCAATCCATTATACATTGAATCATCTTGTACCATTTGGCTCAGTCAGCAGAGACACAGAATTTGTCCATATGAAAGAATAATGCAGATTGTGGCATAAATACTGCAGAAATGCATACTCCAGTCCCAGCTACTGCGTTTACGTAGGAAAGTGTGGTGAATGTGATGGGCCGGGTGTAAATTTGAAGATATTCGTTCAACAGTTTCATTACACTGGGATAAAAGCTGCGGGCCAGTCTGGTGGTTCTGGTTTATGTGGCCCGGTATCATCTCCCTGAGTGCAGCAGGTGGAACAGGTGATGCGCTGGGTGCGAATGATCTTGGCATGATGTTATGCACTCTCCCAGACAGCGGGTGGCATAGACTGCGTTAAGTCCGTCAAATGGCATCAGACACATTTTTATTCAGAAATATCTTAATGGACATTTTGAAAGTCTCTTCTGGAAGAATTCTAGGTAATGAAATGATTTTATAATGAGAATTTTAAATACTGTTAATATTGTTATGTATAGCCTTTGTTGCTTATGGCATTAAATCATGATTTATATGATAATGAATAAAAGGATAACGAATGAATAATAAATAAACTATCAAAGTCATGTATGCATCTTGGACGAACCACGCAAACATTGTATTTTAGGGGGACTGTCATGTTGAGGGAGTAGATGTTATGACATCATCTGAGTCTGCCATACTTTGGTTTTGGTGCTTGTCACCTCTGACTCTCAAATTGTATTTATTTACTACTGCACGGGATATATAGCGATATGGTATGCAAAACTTACCAGCATGTAAACTCAGACTAATAGATATAATAGAAATATAGTTCAAAATATTGAGTTCCATACCAAATATGATTAAAAATGTTTCTCACATTTCATATAAATATATAAACCAAACAAACACACACACCACACATACACATGCACACACACGTTACTTTGCTGACTGACCCCTAACTGACCCCTGACTTCCTAACTGTCTCTCAAACCTGATTCAGGGATCCATTCTTCTTGACTCTCCTCAAGCTCACTGTCAGAGGGAATGATCCTAACTGCTCAATCATGTTCCTTCCACCCATAAAATGTTCTTGTGTCCATATCCTGCAAGTTGAGAAAGTAAAAACATTGACTATTGGTGTGTTCAAGTCATGTCAGAAAGATTGTATTTACGCACATGAACGCCACCTCAAAGTCGTAATTACGTGTGGGAAGCAATGGTGGAAGCAAATTGTTTTCAATCATGCTAAATTTATTTCTGAATGCCGACACATGTGTACTGTTAATGAAGAAGAGATAAAGCTTGCTAGAAAACACTACTCATTTAGTCAGTTTATGAGCTGATAGGCTTGAGTGACCAAAATACATTTCCCATCATTCTCTGTGGCAGCATAATTATAACAATAAACACAAATTACATACATAATGCGCATTCTTGGAGTTTTCCGAGCTTGAAAAACAAACTTGAATGCACCATATGGTCCTAACCCTATGATTTTGCCTGAACAAAAGTGGCCTAACTGCACAATGTTACCCTGAAGCAACAAACAAAAAAACAGTTTTAATATATAAATAAAAACAAAATAAATCTTTAAACAATCAAACATACTTCTTTACATACTGATGCATATGTATATATTTTTATATAAATTTATTTAAACTTTTTAAAAGTTAAAAAGTGATATTTATCTTATCAATTGGTGGCAGTGTGTACCATGTGGCTTTGCTTCATGAAAGAACTGCTCCACCCCCAAACAAAAGGCCACACCCACTTCAGCCCCTCATTTCATTGAACAGACATGTCAGGTGATATTATATATAAAAACAAATTTATAAAAAAAATTAAAGGGGCGGCTTGAGGTCCAAAAAGGTAGTTTGTTGTCTGAGGGCAACACCATGTAATAGAGGGCTAAGATGTTGTGTTGAGAAATATTATTATTACTTTACAATCTTTCTGACAATTAAAAAAAAAAAAAAAAAAAAGCTAATTAAAACAGCATCTGCTTGAATGCTTTTTTTTCACCAACAGTGATTCCAAGTGTATACAATAAGAAATACATACATTACTTGAAATACTTTTCAAACAAACAGTTATTAAACAGTTATAACAATGATTACACAGTTTGATATGAAATTTGTATATCAAATGATAATTTTAAGAAAAAAAGAAAAGCATTTTAATTCTTAGATGGATAAAAGGATAAAAAAGAAGACCATCACAATTTGTTTATCAGTTGAAAAAAAAAAAAATTAAATGAAAGAAATGTTTAGATTGCCTAAACCACTGATCGGTTTTTTAACACCGAACTAATGTTTTCTTGTCACACTGCTTCTTGCATTTGTTGGCAAACCTCCTGGCAAGCAGAATTTCCCCTCATGAGTACATGGTGAGTCCTATCCACTAAAACACAGATACACAGAAATAGGTTGTGAATGTATATACTTTGAATGACCAAAAATAACAAAGAAAATCAAGCAGATTCAAATCAAGCAGATTTTTTAAACACTTTGGACAACATGTGGTTGGAGATATGGAAAAAAATTAAATGTTTACATCAGGATTACCTCACTCTCATTAAGAGATATCTTCCCATTTTCACAGAGTCTCTGGAATATGCCTGATGAAGAGAATAAATGCTGTTAAAATCTAATAAATCAATAATTATAATAATAATAACACCCAGGGTATGTAGCTCAAGCTATTTCAGGAACATAAATGGATCTGACCAAATTTTGTTTACCAGTTTGTATAACAACTCTTGGTAGCTTACCCTAAACTTATTTATTTATTTCATTTTACAGCCCTGAACATCAAATTATGGGTGGCACGGTGGCTCAGTGGGTAGTTTCTGTGTGGGTTTCCTCCAGGTGCTCTGGTTTCTCCCACAATCCATGCAGGTCAGGTGAATTGGAGAGTTAAAATGGCCCATAGATGTTACAGTGAGAGTGTGAATGTGATTGTTTGAGACCCCTGTGATGGACTGGTCACCTGCAGGGTGCTTTTCCCTGCCTTTCGGCCTAGGATGCTAGGATAGGCTCCAGCCTTCCGTATAAGAAAATGAGAGAGAGAGAAAATGAAACTGCTTTTCTGTCTAGCAGTCTTACTCACTAGCCATGCAGTTCAAACGCATGACAAGGCATATGAAACCCTCCAGAGTGATCTGTTCCGAAGCACCACCATAGCGCACAAACATGAGATTCAGGATGTCTTCATTTAGATGCATGCCTAGGGTACAATAACCATGATATAAATATCTATAGATGAATATCTATCTATACAATGTGTGATGAAAACATTATATACATAACAATATCTCTGCATTCAATTTTATGGGTCACTCGGCAGCTATAATTCTGGGAGTAACAGTTCCCACCAGCAGTGAAACTTACACAGTGTTTTACTACAGCAAAGTATAAACTAAAATAGCCTCAACCTGTTTTCACTAATGCGTTTTGCAGTTCACTCAAAGACAGAACACCATCTTTGGAAGAATCCATGCTGTAGAAGATGTTCTGTAAAAAAAAAAAGTAACCGTCTTAATAAAACTCAATACATAGCTATATTTCTTGTCTTAATACAATAAAAATACATAGCTAAATTCCAGACTCAAATCCACACACCTTGTACGTCATAATGCGGTTCCACAGACGAAGAAATTCTGATCCACGAAGTCTTCCACTGACAGAGAACTATTTGTATTGTTACAGTCAGGGAATATTTCTAGAGATAAAACATGTTTCTTCACAGTACGACTGCAAATACAAGCTGAACCATGAGGATAAATCAAATAATCATCATTCAACACATTATTTTTTAATAGTTTTTAATTACTTGTTGAAGGAAAAAAAGGATACATCTGACATGGCAATTATACTTCTGCAGGAATCCAGGCCAAATCCTTCAGTATTTTTATTCCCTAAAGGTATGAGTCACATTTGTGAGATTTATGACATTTGTGGCAATTTAAGATTTCTAAACTAGCTATTTTACATATGCTAATGTAATGTATGTATTTCTCATTTTTACAATTTACAGGATTTTAAAGCACTCACCTCTAAGCAGGTTTTCCTGAAGAAGCTGTTGAAGTTTCTCAGCATCAACAACTTTGTACTGTTTCCGAAAAAAACATTCAAGACTCTGAAGCTTGTAGCAGCCGTATTTTAATTTTGGATCAAATTTTATTTTTTGAGTAGATTTGTCACATGTTCAGTTTAGTTCAGTCCTGTCTTGTCTGGATTAGTCCTCGTTAGTCACTATGGTTTCTAATTAGTCAAGTCTTGTCAGCTTTTTCCGTGTAGTAGTCATTATTTGTGTATTTAAGTTCCTGCCTGTTCTGTGTTCATTGTCGGTTATTGTTTGTGTGTGAGCACACTGTTACGTATCTGCCTGCTTGTTGAATTAAACCCTGTTTACTATTACAAATCTGCATTCGTCTACCTTCGTTCTGTGACAATATTATCTTTCATATTTACCTGATCAGAATATTGTCGAAACAGGGTTTTATCTTTCAATCCTTCATCCACTTGTTCAGTGTATCCAGCCTTAACATGAGAAAAGAGAAGACTGTTTCATTTGCAACTACTAAAAAACACAATTAGAGTTCCCATTCCTGAAGCAGAAAATAAATGTCTGAGTTCTGATATTATTATCTGCATTTTTAAAAAATAATATCAGATATTCATTAATATCAGATTCTCAAATCTTAAATTGAATGTTAAAATGTTAGCAAGTTTAATTTATGTTACGTTATATTTATTTGATTAAAAATATTTTAGAATTAATATTTTTTTATAGAATAAACAATAGTGTAATATTCAATATGCAGACAAGGGTGTTTATGTAATAGATTCTTAAGTTGTAATTTGTGCAATTAATTTCATTCCCATCTTAGGAGAATTAACAAAAACAGGACAAATCTAGAATTTAGTTGCAATTGCAGAGATATGTTGAAAGAAGCAATATTTCAGTGACTAATTCTCTGATTGCACATACTGACAAACGCAAGCGAAATCTTACAGAATGATTCTGTGTATTATTACCTCAGACTCGCCTACAAGATCTACAAGAAAATCTTTCTCGGTCCGTTCTGTGTCCTTTCTGAGTCAAAAACATATAAACATTTTAAAAAATTAATCTGTTTTTCAGTATGGGTCACTGTGAATGTTTAATCTTATTCCAAGCATAAATAATTACTTAAATGTTGAATATTGTAAAGTTATAGTTAATCTCTCAGACCTTCGTGCAACTTACTGAATGTGGATCTCATTTTTGCACAGAATGGACAGGATGAATTCTGCGTTCTTATTGGGGCTGTAAGTCGACGGTACAATGAGATACTCTCCTGGCTCCAGCCTGAAGAATTTCATCACCTGTCTTGCATCCTGAAAGTCCCCGCTTGTTGCCACAGGCTTTCTGCTATAGAAAAAGCTTGATCCAAACTTTCCCTCAGATCTCATCTAATAATGAAACAGGATAATGAAACACAACAGGTTTCACTGAACATAAATGAATAAGTTAGAACGGTATGACAACTTATTTAATATGTATTAATACTTACGAAATATGTATTAATACAACCTGAAATACTTAACACAACCTGAGTATATTTTACTTGCCTCAGGTGGAACCTGTAAAAGTTCAAAATAAAAATAAAGGTTATATTATAAGCACGTTATAAGCATATTTACTGCCTTTACATTTTTTTGTTAATACTGACCGCAAACACGCAGAAGCCGATGCCATGGTGTGCAGCAAGGCGTCTGTTTCTCTTGTCAGGTTTCTGTATGAGGGACACCAGAACATTGCTCTGGCCCTGCTCACAGGCCTTATCCATCTCATTAATCTTCAGCCAAAACTGGGGGTTGGTACAGAAGGTGTCTACAATTACAGGACATGGTTGTTAGAAGCAGATTTGCATTGATGACTGGCTTTATAATAATAATTAATGTAAAGCACCTAAATGATTTATGCAGCCTCCAGCTGTACTCCCGGAAACCCAACTGCCATGGTGACTCTTGGAAATCCAGTGACATGCAGACTTTCCTTCCAGAAAATCAGGACAGGAACAGCAGATATCCATGTTGTCAAATGTTCTAAGGAAATCTTTCATTGACATCCTGCAGCAAAAAAAAAAAAAAAAAAATCCTAAGTAAATCCTAAGTAAATCCTAGACAACATGTAATTTGTGTTTTAGTACACATTAAGATTTTTTTAAAACATGGTTCATACTCACCAGAACTCTCCATTTTCATTCAGAAGATGTTGTTTGCGGTCCTCATCACTCACTGTGTTCCACAAGGGTGATCTGAAAGAATTATGTAAAACAAGAAAAAAAGAAAAATTTTGACTGCAATAATCATAAAAATTCACAAACATTTTTAAGAACTGCAAAATTTGTTGTTTTTACTGCCAGTTGTTCTGCTAGTTAGTTATCTGCTATGATGGTAAACTCCTACTATTGTGTGATATAATTCATGATTGCCTATTAATTGCAGTATTTGGTAATTTTTTTTCTGTTCTAATCTAACATCTGATCATTCTTATATGAATAGCTTCAATAAATCTACTCTGTCAGTATTTTTTCTTTTACTAAAATAACACCTACAGAAGTGTTGAATGTTATTGATAATCTGTCTTAATAATGATACTGGACCAGATGGGATTGAGTTTAGATACATTAAATTTGCTTTTCATATCCTCATGTGAGCTACCAGCTATCTGCAAGTATTCCTGTATTACTCTAATTTATTAAGAAGGTGACATTCTTGATCCACAAAATTATAGACCAAAATCGATAATTTGTGTTATTGCTAAAGTATTATCTGAGTGTCTATTTACACCAAGTGCAGATAGCGTGTATATATATATACACTATATTGCCAGAAGTTTTGGGACGCCTGCCTTTACGTGCACATGAACTTTAATGACATCCCATTGTTAATCTGTAGGGTTTAATATGGAGTTGGCCCACCCTTTGCAGCTATAACAGCTTCAACTCTTCTAGGAAGGCTTTCCACAAGGTTTAGGAGTGTGTTTATGGGAATTTTTGAACATTCTCCTAGAAGTGCATTTGTGAGGTCAGGCACTGATGTTGGACAAGAAGGCCTGGCTCGCAGTCTCCTCTCTAATTCATCCCAAAGGTGTTCTATCGGGTTGAGGTCAGGACTCTGGAAGGCCAGTCAAGTTCCTCCACACCAAACTCGCTCATCCATGTCTTTATGGACCTTGCTTTGTGCACTGGTGCGCAGTCATGTTGGAACAGGAAGGGGCCATCCTCAAACTGTTCCCACAAAGTTGGGAGCATGAAATTGTCCAAAATGTCTTGGTATGCTGAAGCATTAAGAGTTCCTTTCACTGGAACTAAGGGGCCAAGCCCAACCCCTGAAAAACAATCCCACACCATAATCCCCCCTCCACCAAACTTTACACTTGGCACAATGCAGTCAGGCAAGTACCGTTCTCCTGGCAACCGCCAAACCCAGACTCGTCCATCGGATTGCCAGACAGAGAAGTGTGATTCGTTACTCCAGAGAACACGTCTCCACTGCTCTAGAGTCCAGTGACGGCGTTCTTTACACCACTGCATCCGACGCTTTGCATTGCACTTGGTGATGTAAGGCTTGGATGCAGCTGCTCAGCCATGGAAACCCATTCCATGAAGCTCTCTACGCACTGTTCTTGAGCTAGTCTGAAGGCCACATGAAGTTTGGAGGTCTGTAGCTATTGACTCTGCAGAAAGTTGGCGACTTCTGCACACTGTGCGCCTCAGCATGCGCTGACCCCGCTCTGTGATTTTACGTGGCCTACCACTTCATGGCTGAGTTGCTGTTGTTCCCAATTGCTTCCACTTTGTTATGATACCACTAACAGTTGACTGTGGAATATTTAGTAGTGAGGAAATTTCACGAATGGATATTGCACAGATGGCAACCTATCACGGTGCCACACTTGAATTCACTGAGCTCCTGAGAGCGATCCATTCTTTCACAAATGTATATACACCTGTGGCCATGGTAGTGATTGAAACACCTGAATTCAATGATTTGGAGGGGTGTCCCAATACTTTTGGCAATATAGTGTGTATATATATATATATATATATATATAGGTTAACATTGTCACATACTGTTTAGTAATGTTTTATTTTCTTTATCATGTCTCGTTTAGTTTAATAGTTTTATTGTCATGTTCTGTTTAACTTCTTTGTCATGATTTTCTCTGTCGCTCTTTTCCCGGATTTATAGTTCATATTTTGTTACTATGGGTTCTGATTAGTTAAACACCTGTTCCCTGTTTCTTTGATTTCCATTCTCTGTGTATTAAGCCCTCATTTTCCTCAGTTCTGTGTTTGTCATTGAAGTTATGGTAGATGTGTAATGTTCGCTGACTTTCTATGTTTATTAAAACTCGTGTTTCACCGTCATTCTGTGTCACGCATCTCTCTTTAGATTCAACTACACTGCACCCGTTACAAACATTAGTTTCTTGTCATTTATTGGTTGTGTTTATTAATGTTTTTCTATTCTTGTGTTATAATTATCTTGTAGTGGTTTGTTTTTTGCTTTGAATGAGGTGTTTTGTATATTGTGTATTAGGACCCCCTTGAAAACGAGACTGTGCATCTTAAGGGTTTTATCCTAAAAAATGAAATTTGTTGCGTATAGGAAATTTTCACAACAGACTAAAACTAAGAGACTCTAAGGTCTGGTTTCACAGACAAGGCTTAGGCTAAGCCAGGATTAGGCCTTAGTTCAATTAGGGTATTTAAGTAGCTTTTATAAACATACCCTACAATAACACATTATTGGTGTGCATCTTGAGACAAAACAATGGCTCTAACATATTTTAAGATATGTCAATACAAGTAGCTTTCAGTTAAAACAGCTCAAACAAGCAATTTAGTCTAGGACTAGCTTAAGCCTTGTCTTTGAAACCAGGGGTATATGTCTAAAATGTGTGGTTAAATAAAATCAGTTCTTACTTGTCACTCCAGTCTCCATTCCACTCACTGTCTCCCCATGGGTTGAACAATCTAACCAGCTGAACTGGATATCTACCACTTGTGACCTGTGGAGCATGATTTTATATATTTAGTAGTATAAAAATGTGGCAAATCTTTCTAATATTACCAGTATTTTTAGCCTTTAGTAGCTTTATTTTGTAATTTACCAGAATTTTGAAGTAAAATGCATGTTTATTTTTAATTATTTGTGCTGTTCAATAGGAAGTCAATGATTTTCAACCTGTGATTAAGGTCCTTTTCCTCGCTCAGTATAAATGGATCATCATACATGAATTTATAGCTGCCATTATATTTTAAGAAGGTCCCTTGCAAAGCTTTATGCAAAAAGTCAAATCATGTAAAATCATGTAGGTGTGTAGCGTAGGTGTATATCAAGTTGGTTGGCTTCCAGACATAATCTTTTGTCCCTGAAATATTTAACTTGAGACCTTATATGAATCTGATGCATGCTGAGACTTGATTTTGGGCAGACTTACCTGGTAAACCTTTGTCACAGTGTAAGCGTGGCCCAGAACTATGCCATTTGGTAATCGTTCCTCATTATGATTCTGTGGGAACAGAATGGTGTGATGTAAAAGTCATTGTTTAAAAGGTGCTGCAAGTGATTTTTTTTTTTAAACCCACACATTAAAATGTCCCTACTGCCTTATAGATGTCACAGAAATATGTGTCTGTTTCAGTCCTTTCTTTGAGTCAGGCTCCATATATAGCAAAAACGTTATGGAGGGGTTTTGGAGATAGAGAGACTGTGTGGTCGAATGTATGTCCATTGGGGGTCTAGTTCAGAGGATAGTGAACAAGATGGCTAACATTGCTTAAGATAGCTTTTAATGTAACTAAAACATGTAACCTAAAGAACTACAATTCCTTCAAAAATATTTCAGCAATTTATGTTTTTGGCATTACCACAGTTACCACATTACTTTTTTTTTGCTCACCCCTTGTGGAGTTTCACAGCCCATAAGGACTTCTGACTGGAAAGCACGGTACATTATCTCCCATAAATCGGTCGGAGCCGTTTTCAGATTGTAGTGCATATGAACCCCACCGGTGAAGTCCATGAGGGCCTCAGATACCCGGCCAGTGTGCATGTCAGCGTAGGAGCCGCACACCCTGTAACGGTCATTCAAACTCTAAATGGTATGCCGCAATGTAATAAACATAAATTTGAGGTCTATTACTGCACACAAATCACAGGTTGAATTACAGCCATGCTTATATTGAATACAACAGCACTATTGCTTACATATACTTGAAATTATATTTGATAAAGTCACATAAAGTCACTAAAAGATGTACAGGCACTTACTTGGCATACGCTTTCTCCAGCAAGGCTGGCCAGAACTCATTAAATGTTTTTGATTTCACAAAAATCAGCTGGCGGTTGATTGTTGGCAGTTTGTCATCTATCACAACATCGTACCATTTTCCAAACCGCCAGAACTGTAAGTTTAAATAAGCAGAACACTAAGTAAACAACTATTAAAAGACAAAACAGGAATAACTATTGCTTGGGGTTTAGATTCTGGATAAATATGATCAAAATAGAAATAAATATTGGAAATTATGGCACAAAATAAGAGGAACTTACCCTGAAGTGAAATAAACCAGTATAATTGTTGCTGAATGATTGTCCGTCTGGGATGACCTTATGTAATAATTTGCTTTGAAAAGTTAGAGCCCCAACAGAGGCCAGAAACCAGCAGTTTCCTGAGGAAGAAAACAGTAATTGGCACAGTGATTTTGATGTCTTTGAACTCGTTTATGATTTTTTTCTAGTTTTGCTAGAGAAGGTATTTATTTTGTTTTCACCAGAAATTTAAGCCTAAATATAGCCACAAGAGACAATCATCAGGCACTAATGGCTCAGACTAAAAGATACAGGGATGTAACCATCTATCTGTCACAGTTATCTGGACTCATTCACCTTTAGTTTCATTTTCATGGACTTTCAGTTTTGTTTTCATCAGTCACATGTGTTCTTTTGTTTGAGTTTTCCCGCCAGTCATCAGTTCCCATGGACACTCATCAGACCATCACACCTGTTTGTCATCTCCTCATTATCACTGTGTATTTAGTTCCTCACAGTCACTCCGTAGACCTCCCAGACACTTCTGGACTAAACTGGAGGGACACTGTCATCCAGTGTCTGGAGAGTGTTTACTCTCGGTCCAGAACACAGCCGGACCCAGAGGCCATTCCTCCACTAGCAACCACAGAGGAATTGTGTGAGCCCCCCGCAGATGAAGAGCTACCACCCGCCGTGGCGCATCAGCTAGTTCCCGAAGATAAGAGGTCAGCGCGGACCCTCGGATCTCCTTGGATCTCCATCTGCCTCCGTCACTGCCCTGCTCAGCCAGTCCTCCAACCCCGCCTCTGATAGAAGTTTGCAGCCCTTCACCATCTCCTGAGATGCCTAGCTGTGTCATCAAGCCCCAGGTCGCACAAACTCCATTAGCGCCTGAGCGGGTAGATCCTCTGATCACCTCGCTCTGTCTCGGCCTGTCAACCTGTCGGCTTCGCCTTGGCTCCTCCCATCTTTGGCTCCACCAGACACCCTCGGCCCTTCGACTCTACAGGGTTCCCTCGTCCCACCAACTCCCCCTTGGTCAGTTGTCACTCCACTTCCGCCACAGACTTGCGGTTCTTCCGCTGCATTCCTCCACTCCTTCGGTTACAGTCCTCAGGCACTCTGTCCTCGGGCACTCTGGCTTCTCCTCAGACGCTCGTCGCCGCGGCATCGCCTAGGTCTCCAGTGCCAGCGATGTCGCTCTGTTCCATCGGCTCTCTGTCTGCACCCTGGGATTCATTGGCTCCGCCTTCCTTCGGGAGTCCCCCAGTTGATGTCAGCCTCCACGCCACCTCCCTCCCTCGACTCCATTGTGGGCTGTTGTCTCTAGGCTCTGGGTCTGTGCCTTCGGACATCTACCACCATTGCCCACCGGGGTCTCGTCGTTCGTCTGTCACCATTCCTCTGCTGCCTGCCATCACCATCCCTTCACCTGCTCCTCTTGCCATCCCTTCGCCACCTCCTCGCCCACCTTTATGCCTCCCTCACTGCTGTTTCTACCGCGCTACGTCGCGCCTATTGGGGGGGGGTGTTCTGTCACAGTTATCTGGACTCATTCACCTTTGAGTTAAACAAACAACAGGCACCTTTTACGATTCCTCCTGAACCAAAAACAACAAGCTTATGCTGTGTAATTACCGTAATTAAGAGATGGCAACCCGTGACGTTCTACTCAGAGCTGTTCACGTCCTAAGAAAGATTTTTGCATTTGTATGGCAACACTATCAACGGCAAAATGAATCTGCAGCAGTCGGTTGGTACAAGTCAGAGTTTTAAAGTGGTTTATGCTCATTATTGTAATGTAATGTGCTTTGAGACAATAGGAAATTTAACACCGTCTTTCATGACGCTTTGCAGACTCTGCTCTGGTTATGTATGTTCATGTGTTTTGAAGGAGGCGTGGCTTTGGAGATGCTCTGAAGGGAGGGTGGGATCTTATGCTTTCAAAGCTAGCTTGTTATTGCTAGCGTCTCCGAAATTGCCTATACCCCAGCTTTAAGTGTCTAAAACAACAATATTGTGGTAACCCAGACATACCTATATTCCCTTGGGCGTAATCAAACCTGGACACTGACTCTACGATAAATTCAGCTGCATCTGGATACAATTTCTGAAAAAAGTAAGTCATACTTTCAGTATGTGGCATTTGATCAACTGATGCATTCTTTGAAAGGGATGTGCTTGATAGTGGTTTTAGGCAGTGTCTTTTAAATTCTTTCAAGCATTTAGATTGTCACAGTCACATCTTTTAGCTTTCAATAACAGCTGTACAATTTTACACTTACTTAAGTGTGCAATATTATAAGAACACGTTAAAGTGAAGCCTCAAGGAAGTAGATTACATACCGTTGGTCTCATCCACTCCACTCGGGCCATGACTTCTGGCTTCAGCAGCCCTTCGCCAATGGAACGAGGGTCTGGTGGGAAAAACTCATCCACAAATCTCTGTCTTGTTTTGAGACAGTAGTCTTGTAAAAATTTGTAGTCCTGATCCATGAACTTCAAAGGATTTGTTTCAGAGCCCATGCCACCCTTCATGTTGCGGTCATCTATGACTTTTAGGCACATGCCATGTGGAACCGCTGGAGGAGGCATTTTCAAATCTGTCTGGATTTCTTTACAATTAAAAAGAGTAAATTACAATAATAATACAAAGATATCACATTCATATCTAGCAGTTCCATACAGATGTACAGTAGTACTTTATTTTGCATATATTACAGACTAAAGACAAAGTAATTAAATTCATACAAGTATTAATACAATTCATAAAGTGTTGTTTAAATCGATTAGTTTGTATCTACAAATTGAATATAGATCTTCCCTATCTATGAGACTACTGAGCTTTATAAGATGTATATGTACCTTCAGAGATGCAATGAATTTTCACCCAAATGACTGGTAATCTTCTCTGTCTGTGACTGACTTTTATACACTTTTGCCCTACTTCAGGCTTCAAAACACCTGTAGAAGCCCCGCCCCACTTTATAACAAAGAAGTGATTGACAGAAGCTCATCTAAACTTTTGTCATTACAAGAAACTGAAATCCTCCACATTTGCCAAAGGACAAAACATTTGTCTACATATTTCACATAAGCAAGTTATTACTATTATTATTATAATTTTCTTGAAGGACAAATTGTTAGATATGGCTTATTTCTGTGCATAATATAAAACACATGCTGCTCTAGACACTCTATTACAGTTTATATCAGCTCGCTTTTACAGTATGGGTTAGGCCTCCAAAAATGCACTCAGTGCAGCAGAAACCAGTTGATCCTGCCTGGACTTGCTTTGAATGTGACATTCTACTGCAAGTTTCATCGTTACAATGATCATGAATTACAATATATATTAACTGTAATGAATATGTTTAGATATATTTATTATGAGGAGTATATAAATTATGACTATAGTAAGTAAGGGTATGTAACATTTCTAAATAAATGAACACTCATGATTGGTAGGTCTTTATTGAGGTACCTATTTAAATCCAATACAGTCAATGAACTTATCCTGCATTCACCATGTTAGTAGGCGTAGGCTATAATAAAAATTTTATTATATTTTGTGTTTATTTATTCTGATATTGTGGTTTCTTCATTAGGGGATGGCATAGTCAGTTTGAGTTGTTAGTAGACTACTACATTATCAAAGATATTGATGTTGAATATATTTAATGATTACAGATGACGATGGGATTGAAACTCACTAATTTAGTGTCAGTGACCTCTGGTGGAGAACGGGTGACATGGTGGCAGTCTATATCAGTTTTTATTAAAGGATTAGTTCACTTTCATATAAAATTTTCCTGATAATTTACTCACCCCCATGTCATCCAAGATGTCCATGTCTTTCTTTCTTCAGTCGAAAAGAAATTAAGGTTTTTGATGAAAACATTCCAGGATTATTCTCCTTATAATGGACTTCAATGGCCTCCAAACGGCTGAAGGTCAAAATTATAGTTTCAGTGCAGCTTCAAAGGGCTTTAAACGATACCAGACGAGGAATAAGGGTCTTATCTAGCGAAACGATCGGTCATTTTCGAAATTTTTTTAAATGTATATGCTTTATATAAACAAATGATCGCCAAAACCGTACTTTCGTATTCTTCAAAAAGCTTACGCTGTATGTCCTACGCCTTCCCTATTCAACTTACGGAACATTATTAACATTTTTGGGTGATATATCCCTTTAAGTAGGCGTTATTTTCATAGCTTTTCAAAAATGTCATAGTTTTTTGATATTTCATAAACAGTAGTGGCTCTTGCCCATACATTTAGGTAGGGCAGATTGTGGGTCTTAGCGCTAGTTTATAATAACCATTTTGTAAGCTTTATATTCTAATCGCTGAACACATTTTTGACACACCTTTGTCCTTGCGTTATTCAGCCTGAGGGTGGCGTTCTATTGATGATTGACATACTTTAGTACACACGACAAACGCAAATAATGCCATCTTAGAATTGCTTTAATGTAGTATTTCTTGCTTCCGAATGTTGTTTTAGAATATTGCACGTTATGTAGGAAAAAAGTCATGTCTATTCTCAGAACAAACATAAAACAAACACAACAGAAGTACTGTATATAAAAGCTATTCACATGAGCACGTTTAAATGAAAGGGTTTATACTCTCATTAATTTGATACGCTAGCATACTCCACATAGGAAGAACAGACATGCAAACTAGTTACTGACCTGATGCAGACACATATCTGAAGCGGAATGATATCGTCTTGGTCTGGAGCTAGGTTTACATTTTTAAAGTCTATGATTTTAATCTATTATTTATTAATTTATTTATTTGTAATTCAATGTCAGTGTAATATAGCGTTTAAATGCACATCAAATAAAAATAAATCAATTAATAAAATCGCTAGATGTACGAAGTTAATAACTGTGACGTAATTTGAATTGGAAACTACTAGCAGCGCTCACGGACTTTTGGAGTACTGCGCATGCGCGTCATTTTGATCTGCAACGGTCGTCAGTCAACCGGGAGTTTTCGAAGGAAAAGGTATAAGAGCTATAACTTTATTTTTAGTCATCATTTTTTAACATATGTAATGTTAATTGCTATTTTGGATGTATAATGTTTTGTATTGTCAAGGTTTTTTAACTCTTAACTAGCCTACACAAAAATTCAGGTACTCAGAATTGCGAACACATCTATTTTCTTTATATATCAATATTTTCAAACAATGTACGTTTATAAGACAGTATGTAAAATGTGAATCAATAAAAAGATTAAACACAACTACAAGCCAAGTATACTTAATTATACTTTTAAATATATCACAATCAAAAGATTTCTTTTTACGCTGCTTCTTTATTGGCAAACCTTGTGGCGAGCAGACGTTACTTCATCCCTCATGTTCCCTCACTAACACAGATATCACAAAAATAGGTTGTAAATTTATGAACTACAAATGAAAAACAAACAGCAAAGAAGAAAATCAAGCAAAATCTTTATTAAAATGTTTATATCAGATTACCTCACTCTCATCAAGAGTTATCTTTCCAAGGAAAATGTATATATGGAAGAAAGGAAGAAATCAAAAAATCAAAACTGGGATATATAAGGCTTTGAGCTCATTTGTGGAGTGTCAGGAGAAGAAAAAAAAAACATTCATCTGGTTATATGAGGCAAAAGTGAATCGTACACCATCTTACCGTAAATATGCATGCAAAGTACTTAATTTTGCATACATTACATACTACAGACAGTAATTAAATTCATTAATAAAAGTACAGATTCATTAGTACAGTGTTTTAAAAATCAATTAGATTGTATCTAAAAATAGAATATAGACCTTTACATGTCCTTATCAATGTGGCTGATATCAGACAAGCAATACTCCTAAACTGACACCAAAACACTCTGCATGCGGGAGCCAAAGCAACTGTCATTAGATGAATGTGACTGCTAATGGATAGATACTCTCGAAGTATCATACACCTAAATGCCCCTTATAAGATGTTGTGTTGACAAATATTACTTTAGAATCTTTCTGACAATTTTAAAAATAATCTAATCAAAATAGCATCAGCTTGAAAGCATTTCTTTTCACCAACAGTGATTCCAAGTGTATACAATGAGAAATACATGAAATGCTTTTCAAATAAACAGTTATAACAACATGATTACACAGTTTGATGTGAAATTTTATATCAAATGATAATTTTAAGGGGAAAAAAAAGAAAAGCATTTTAATTGTTAGAGGGATAAAAGGACGAAGAAGAGCATTTGTTGGCAAACCTCCTGGCAATCAGACTTTCCCTCATGAGTACATGGTGAGTCCTATCCACTAAAACACAGATACACAGAAATAGGTTGTGAATGTATATACTTTGAATGACCAAAAATAACAAAGAAAATCAAGCAGATTTTTTAAACACTTTGGACAACATGTGGTTGGAGATATGGAAAAAATTTAAATGTTTACATCAGGATTACCTCACTCTCATTAAGAGATATCTTCCCATTTTCACAGAGTCTCTGGAATATGCCTGATGAAGAGAATAAATGCTGTTAAAATTTAATAAATCAACAATAATAATAATAATAAAAATATAGCTGCGAGCAGCAATTATCGGGGTTCAAGCGTTTTAAGGCCTTTAAGCACATGCGCAAAAAGGTATTATGTTTTATTTAGCCAAGCATGTAACCACTTAGATCATAGATGGAAAAGACCATTTACAGCAAATACATAATTCCCATAGGAAATATATGGTTTTTACACCTTTTTAACAGCCCCACCTATGGGGCGATCTTCATAAAGGAATGCATGCTTCTTTAGAATCATGTGCCGTATGTGCTCACGTAATGATGCGAAGTTCTGAGTTTTCATTTAGGAATGATAGGCTTTTGGGTAGAGTTGGCAATGTCTGTTTTTTAAATGACCCTGCTATAACTATCCAAAGGCCAAAGTTCAACATTTTTTTGATAACTATTGACCTAGAGACTCCCGAGAATTGTGCCACAGTGGTTTTATCGAGGTTGACCAAAAAACTAGGACTAGTTCGCCAAAGTTGGTTTTCGAAATAATCTCCAATATTTAACGAACGATTTGATGGACAGAGGCGGTCCTAGAGGCGAGGTTTCGAGGTGGTACGAATGACGTGGGCGTGTGTGAAAAATCGCGCAATATACAATCCTTTAAAATGTGAAGGCGCCGATTTCTTTAGAATTTCTCACAGGCCTCTAGGGCCGTGAGTCAAACAGGCCCAGCAAGTTTGGTCCAATCGGCCTCCGTTAACCTTGTCTGATAGCTGCTCAAACTTCATTGGCCAATGGCAGACATGTTTTTGAGATACGCCAATATCCTCATAGATAATCATGGCACCTCGGACAAAAACACTGCGTGCCAATTTTCAAGTCAATCGGACTAACAGTGAACTAGTCATAGCCAACAGTTTTTTTGGTGTTATAGTGCCTCCAAGTGGCCAGTCGCCCTGTCCTTTTTCACGCGATCACAGAACAAGCTCGTACATAGGTGTGCTGTTTGGTAAAAAATATCTCATTCCGTTCACAAGTTATAGCCATTTTAGTAAAAGTGGCTCCACCCACTTCGAACATTTTGGCGGCCATTAGGGAACGTGAATTGTAATTTCAACTTTTCAGAATGTCGAATTCGATGAGCAAATCTGAGCATGTTATTCGTCTTGAGCCAAGTATTCCAACGATATAAGACATTTGAGCCTACGCCTAACGGTTCAGGAGTTCAGGAGATTTTTCGTACTTTTGACCGCTGTAGCGCCCCCGTCAGGCCTTGCTGACATTGTAGACAGTGTGAGTAATACCAGCCCTGAAAGTTTCAAGTCTCGATTACTCTGCGATCACTTTTAGGGGAGAATGCTGATCCTTGGAATTTTTTACTCACTAGCCATGCAGTTCAAACGCATGACAAGGCAAATGAAACCCTCCAGAGAGATCTGTTCCGAAGCACCACCATACCGCACAAACATGAGATTCAGGATGTCTTCGTTTAGATGCATGCCTAGGGTACAAGAACCATGATATAAGTTTCTATAGATAAATATCTATCTATACAATGTGTGATGAAAACTATGTAGGCCTATATATCACAATATCTCTGCATTCAATTTTATGGGTCACTCGGCAGCTATATGCTGGAAATAACAGTTCCCACCAGCAGTGATGTTTACACAATGTTTTACAACAGCAAAGTATAAACTGAATTCAACCTGTTTTCTCTAATGCATTTTGCAGTTCACTCAAAGACAGAACGCCATCTTTGGAAGAATCCATGGTGTAGAAGATATGCTGTAGAAAATATAAGTGTCTTAATAAAACAACGTGTCAATACATAGCTATATTTCTTGTCTTAAAGGGGACCTATTATGCAAAATTCACTTTTGCATGGTGTTTGGACATAAATGTGTGTTGGCAGTGTGTGTACACAACCACCCTATAATGATAAAAATCCAACCACTCCTTTTTTTTTAATCCCCATAAATCATAAGCAGTGTCTCAGAACAAGCCGTTTCCAGATCCCTGGCAATGTGACGTCACATTAGCCACAGGCCCCGCCCACGGATGTTGACAGACTGCCGTTTTAACATAGAACCGCCCTTCACAGCGAGTTCACAGCGAGTTGTACAGTCCACCATTGCTGCACTGACAAGAACGTCTCCCAAGCGTTTAAGGTGTTCTGTAGCTGGATGGATTAATCCAAATAGCTCTCTTCATTTACTCCCTAAATCTGAGCCGCTGAAGACGAGGTGGATTAATTTTGTTTTTGAAGAAAATGCTACCTCAACTCTACCGAAATTCGTCTGCGCGAATCATTTCACACCGGACTGCTTTGTGAATGAATGTCAATACAAAGGGACAATACAAAACATACAGTCTCCAGAGTGATACTGGATACAGCAGTAATGAAGGTGATAGCACTTTATTACAGTTCATCGGAGTTGATTTACGGATATAAAGTTTACCAGTTTATTAAGCACCACCCAAAAAGGCATAAGGTCTTTATATGTTTGTTTACTGTTCGTTGTAACGAGTGTTTCTGTGCAGAGTACTGCACGCGGGCGGGTACCCGACGGGTGACCCGCCAAATTTTATGTAACGGGTGGAATAATATTTACGCGTCGGGTGCGGTGCGGGTGCGGGTCGGACGCACGGTAGGCACGGGTGGACTGGGGGTCCAATAGCCAAGACTATTCCAACTCAATTCGGTGCATTTGACAGCTGCTTTCAAATGGTCCCGTGCTTATTTGTGTTCACGCGCTGTCTGAAGACCGTTAAAGGCTTCTAATTACAGCAGGATTTGCAGCGCTGAGCATTGTAGCCAATCGCGCTGCATCTGATTGAAAGCTAGTGATTATTAAAGGGAGCGCGCTTTGTTCGCTTTATGTATTTAATATAGGCTATTTTCAAATTGAATAAAAGTTTTAGAATATTTTTCGCGCTGCTACAAAGAGGACCAGCGGCCAGGTAAACACTGCTTAGTTTTAGAAGAGACAACCACGTTTAAATGCCGAGTGAATCTGATAAAATATTTACTAGCTTTAAGCTTACAGTTAAATAGCCCTACTAAAACATTCTTTGTTCTGTTATTTTACTTGTGTTGTTTAATGCAATGTTTAATTAGATGCAGCGACATATAATGCCTAATGTTAGTTTTATTGCTTGTGTGTTAGGCTACATGAGAAAAATAGTTTTGTCTACCTGATGTAGGAGATTTAATGCGGGGTCGGGTCGGGTGCGGGCTAAGATTAGGGTTTCTGTCGGATATCGGGTCGGGTGTGCTGTTAATAACTGCGGGTGCGGGTTTATCAAACAGGACCCATGCAGGACTCTGTTTCTGTGTACTTCGCTATGTATGTTGATGATAATGCAAGAGAGAGAGAGAGTTTATGGATAATATTTTAATGCACACTTGCACTGTGTTTTAAGCTCTTACGGTGATTTTCTAGAGTGAAAACGGTCGCTTCATATTTTGTGTGAAGTACAATAAACATAAAACTCATCAGTAAACATGCTTGTACTAATATAGTGGATAAAAACAAGAAGACAATATAAGTTATAACCGTAATTAAACTAAACTATACCCGTTCTATCTCCATGCAGCATATATTCGCAGTTTCTGTCATTATAGTGCGTCCTGACTGAATCCTGACAGGGGAGAACAAGTTCTTGAAGCTCCGCCCTCTTAGGCCGAGTGCAGCAGCTCATTTGCATTTAAAGGGCACACATTGAAACGGCGTGTTTTTGCTCAACCCCAAAAAGTGGCAATTTTAACATGCTATAAAAAATTATCTGTGGAGTATTTTGAGCTAAAACTTCACTTACACACTCTGGGGACATCAGAGACTTATTTTACATCTTGTAAAAGGGGGCATAATAGGTCCCCTTTAATACAATAAAAATACATAGCTAAATTCCAGACTCAAATCCACACACCTTGTACGTCATAATGCGGTTCCACAGACGAAGAAATTCTGATCCACGAAGTCTTCCAGTGACAGAGAACTATTTTTATTGTTACAGTCAGGGAATATTTATAGAGCTAAAACATGTTTCTTCAGTACAACTGCAAATACAAGCTGAACCATGGGGATAAATCAAAAATCATCATTCACAAATTATATTTTAATGACATGTTGAAGGGGAAAAAAGGATACATCTGACATGGCAATTATACTTCTGCAGGAATCCAGGCCAAATCCTTCCGTATTTTTATTCCCTAAAAGGTATGAGTCACATTTGTGAGATTTATGACATTTGTGGCAATTTAGGATTCCTAAATTAGCTATTTCACAAAGAATGTACAGGATTTTAAAGCTCTCACCTCTAAGCAGGTTTTCATGAAGAAGCTGTTGAAGTTTCTCAGCATCAACAACCTTGTACTGTTTCCGAAGAAGACATTCAAGAGTTTGAAGCTTGTAGCAGCTGTAGTTTAATTTTGGATTAAATTAAATTTTTTGATAATATATTAGCTTTCATATTTACCTGATCAGAATATTGTCGAAACAGAGTTTTATTGTTCAATGCTTCATCCTCTCGTTCAGTGTATCCAGCCTAAACATGAGAAAAGAGAAGACTGTTTCATTTGCAACTACTAAAAAAACACAACTAGAGTTCCCATTCCTGAAGCAGAAAATAAATGTCTGATATTACAATCTGCACTTTACAATTTTAAGATAATATCAGATATTAAGTAATAGCCGATGCTCAAATCTTAAATTGAATGTTAAAATGTTAGCAAGTTTACTTTATGTATATTTATTAATTAATTAATTAATATTTTAAAGTATAAACAGTGTAATATTCAGAGTGCAGAGAAGGTTGTTTATGTAATAAATTCTTAAGTTGTAACTAACTTTATTAGTACAATTAAATTTCATTGCCATCTCAGGAGAATTAACAAAAACAGGACATAGGATTTAGTTGCAATTGCAGAGATATGTTGAAAGAAGCAATATTTCAGTGATTAATTCTCTGATTGCACAAACTGACATACAAGAGAATACTAACAAATCTTACAGAATGATTCTGTGTATTATTACCTCAGACTCGCCTACAAGATCCACAAGAAAATCTTTCTCGGCCCTTTCTGTGTCCTTTCTGAATTAAAAACACATTTAAAAAATTACCTGTGTAATAACGCACATGATTGTGAACATTTTAGTTTATAAATTAGTCAGTTTTTCAGTATGGGTCACTGTGAATGGTTAATCTTATTCCAAGCATAAATAATTACTTAAATGTTGAATAATGTAAAGTCATTAATTTCTCAGCCCTTCATGCAACTTACTGAATGTGGATCTCATTTTTGCACAGAATGGACAGGATGAATTCTGCGTTCTTATTGGGGCTGTAAGTGGACGGTACAATGAGATACTGTCCTGGCTCCAGCCTGAAGAAGCTCATCACCTGTCTTGCATCTTGAAAGTCCCCGCTTGTTGCCACAGGCTTTCTGCTATAGAAAAAGCTTGATCCAAACTTTCCCTCTGATCTCATCTAAAGGATAATAAAACCAAAACAAGTTTCACTGAACATGCAAAATTAATGTGTCAGAAAGGTGGCAACTTATGTAATATGTATTAATACAACTTGAAAAACTTATTACATTTTAAACCAATGTGATTAACAACAGAAACTGTGAGTAAATTTTACTTGCCTCAGGTGGAACCTGTAAAAGTTCAAAATAAAAATAAAGATTATATTATAAGCTCAAAGGCATCATTATACAACCATATTTACTGCCTTTGCTTTTTTTTTTAATACTGACTGCAAACACGCAGAAGCCGATGCCATGGTGTGAAGCAAGGCGTCTGTTTCTCTTGTCAGGTTTCTGTATGAGGGACACTAGAACATTGCTCTGGCCCTGCTCACAGGCCTTATCCATCTCATTAATCTTCAGCCAAAACTGGGGGTTGGTACAGAAGGTGTCTACAATTACAGGACATGGGTGTTAGTAGCAGATTTGCACTGATGACTTTATAATTATTATTAATGAAAAGCACCTGAATGATTTATGCAGCCTCCAGCTGTACTCCCAATAACCCAGCTGCCATTGTGGTACTTGGAAATCCAGCGAGATGCAGACTTTCCTTCCAGAAAATCGGGATAGGAACAGCAGATATCGATGTTGTCAAATGTTCTAAGAAAATCTTCCATTGACATCCTGTAAAAAAAAAAAAAAAACCTCTTCCTAAGTAAATCCTAGACAAAATGTAATTCGTATTTAAAATGTAATTTTTAAACATGGTTCATGCTCACCAGAACTCTCCATTATCGTCTAGAAGATGTTGTTTGCGGTCCTCATCACTCACTGTGTTCCACAAGGGTGATCTGAAAGAATTATGTAAAACAAACATTCTCATTAACTGAGTTACGTGAGAGCTAAAAGATAATGTATCATCAACAATGATGCCAAAATATTTATACTCTTTTACTAACTCAATCACATTTCCTTGTAAAGTCTGGAGAGGAATAAGATTATATTTACTTTTTTTTTCTTTTTTTTTTTCAAGCTTGGAAATAACATAAGCTTGGTTTTATCAACATTCAAAACAAGTTTTGGTGTATGAAACAGGGACTGAATGACATCAAAAGCCCATTGAAGCTTAAGCAGGGCTTGCTGTTTAGAAGACGCACTACAATACATGACAGTGTCATCTGCATAATAGTGAACATTTGCATCCTGAATATCACAATCAAGACTATTTATGTAGATAGTAAATAAAAGGGGCCCCAACACAGATCCTTGGGGAACACCTTTAACAATCTCCAATAGTCCAGATCCTTTACCTTCAGCCTGTACACATTGAGTTCTTCCACTTAAATAGTTTTTAAACTAGAAAATAACATGATTTGATAAACCAACACTCTTTAATCTATGCAGCAATATTTTGAAAGCCTTTGATAAATCAATAAAAAAGGGAAGCGCAATAATCAGCTTTATCCACGGATTCCACAATATCATTTAAAACTTTCAGAGAGGCTGTTGTGGTACAATGTTTTTTACGAAACCCTGATTGATTATTAGATGGGACTTTGATCACATTCAAATAACATGTCGACTTTCTAAAATTTTTGATAGGACACAAAGCTTTGAGATTGGCCTATAATTATCTAAGATAGTGGGATCTCCCCCTTTTAATAAGGGTACAACAAAAGCTGATTTCCAAATTTCTGGAATAACACCAGTATCTAATGAAAGATTAAAAAGATAAGTTAAAGGGGATGAAATAATATCATCTGCTAATTTCAAATACATAGGTTCCACACAATCAGGGGCTGGTGATTTATTTATATCAAGTGATTTAAGTGCTTATGAACACCAGAACTCTTGATATGTTCAAAACTGAAAGTGGATTTCTGCATTTAAAAAAATGATAATTTAAGCAAGTAAGATTTTGTGACTCAAATAATGACCCAGAGGCAATAAAATGCTTGTTAAAATAATTAAACATTTGCTCTTTAACAGATATGCTAGTAGAATCCATATTTATACATGAAGGAAAATTAGAGGTATTTTTGTTACCTTCTATATACTTTATATTCTGCCAAAATTTCTTGGGAATATATAAATTTGTTGTAGTTTTTGCAATAAAATAATCAGCTTTAACTTTCCTAATAGCGACAGTACATTTATTTTGAAGCTGTCTAAAATGGATCCAGTCAGAACCTAGTATACTGTGCTCAGCATCATATCCAGAGGTTGTGTTTGGGAAATAGACGTATGAGTGCTGCCAGCATTGCTGCAGAGGTTGAAGGGGTGGGGGGTCAGCCTGCCAGTGCTCAGACCATATGCCGCACACTGCATCAAATTGGTCTGCATGGCTGTCGTCCCAGAAGGAAGCCTCTTCTAAAGATGATGCACAAGAAAGCCCGCAAGCAGTTTGCCGAAGACAAGCAGATTAAGGATCCATGTCCTGTGGTCTGATGAGACCAAGATAAACTTATTTGGTTCAGATGGTGTCAAGTGTGTGTGGCGGCAACCAGGTGAGGAGTACAAAGACAAGTGTGTCTTGCCTACAGTCAAGCATGGTGGTGGGAGTGTCATGGTCTGGGGCTGCATGAGTGCTGCCGGCACTGGGGAGCTACAGTTCATTGAGGGAACCATGAATGCCAACAGAGCATGATCCCCTCCCTTCGGGGACTGGACCGCAGGGTGGTATTCCAACATGATAACGACCCCAAACACACCTCCAAGACGACCACTGCCTTGCTAAAGAAGCTGAGGGTAAAGGTGATGGACTGGCCAAGCATGTCTCCAGACCTAAACCCTATTGAGCATCTGTGGGGCATCCTCAAACGGAAGGTGGAGGAGCGCAAGGTCTCTAACATCCACCAGCTCCGTGATGTCGTCATGGAGGAGTGGAAGAGGACTCCAGTGGCAACCTGTGAAGCTCTGGTGAACTCCATGCCCAAGAGGGTTAAGGCAGTGCTGGAAAATAATGGTGGCCACAAAAAATATTGACACTTTGGGCCCAATTTGGACATTTTCACTTAGGGGTGTACTCACTTTTGTGGCCAGCGGTTTAGACATTAATGGCTGTGTGTTGAGTTATTTTGAGGGGACAACAAATTTACACTGTTATACAAGCTGTACACTCACTACTTTACATTGTAGTAAAGTGTCATTTCTTCAGTGTTGTCACATGAAAAGATATAATAAAATATTTACAAAAATGTGAGGGGTGTACTCACTTCTGTGAGATACTGTAAATCAAATTGCTTTTGCCCATAATATTCTCATATTACTCGAATTTATAAAGAAGGTGACATTCTTGATCTACAAAATTATAGACCAATATCGATAATTTGTGTTATTGCTAAAGTATTTGAACAATTAATTTATAAATTATCAAAGTACTTAGAAAATAAGATATTTTAATAATATTTTATCACCTTTCCAATCTGGATTTAGGCCTAATTATTCAACAACTTCTGCTCTTCTAAAATTGACAAATCTTTGGCAGCCTTACAGGGGCTATTTTTATCGATCCCAAGAAGGCTTTTGATTTAATTGATAATTACTTAATTACTTAATTAATTACTAAGATGAGCTTTAAGCAGTTGGTATTTCTCAAAATGCTTTTTTGTGGTTTAATTATTATTTACTTAATAGAACATACACATTATATTGATCTAAAAACTATTTTACATTTATTGTTCAGGAAAAAAACTTGCTTTACAACTTAAAATTACTTTTTTTGATTATGCGATGTTGCATCCAAGCTAATCTTTTGCCTCTTACTACAGCTTATATTAATCTGTGCAGATTTGTTATTGGTTGCTCAATTGATACCTGTCATTGTATTATGTATGATTTACTCAAATGGTTTCCACTCAATATTAGAAGGTATCTTAACTGGTAGCAATTATTTTCAAATGTGTACATTTTAATTACCCCATTATCTTCAACAGTATTTGGTGCCATATTCTCAAATGATCAGGGGCGTTTCCTCCGAGGAGGCAAGGGAGGCAGTGCCTCCTCAAAAAAAATAGGATGAGAAAATAATCCATATTACTTATAAAACAACACAAATATTACAAATTATGACATTAAAAAGAGCGCAAGTCACTCGTATTTCTTAAGGAACACTGCCCAACAGCGACACCCGCAGGTAAAGTTACAGCAGGAGTCATGCCTCCCTTTGCTCTCATAGAAAACCATAGAAAACCATCAGACCCCCGGCGTGCGGTGGGTTTTGTGGGGGGTAATTGAGAATGAATGGGGGAAAGTCACGTGAGAGGAGGCAATGTCTCCATCACGCTATGATTGGATGTAATTGGTTATGATTGGATATGATTGGTTTGTGCGATAAATCCCGCCTCTTGTTTCCGCGCGTCAGTTTGAATGAACAAATGATGGCGTCAATGGGAAGACTAATTGAAAAGTAAGTAAACGGATCACCCAGTTAGATATCACTGCTTTATGTCACGTCAAAATCAAACTTAAAATGGACTGAAAACACGATGACTGCGGGGGGTTTTAGTGTAATCAGCTCGGTGAAATTAAAAATACAATTCGTGTCTGTGACAGACGGTGTTTACGGAGCATGACTGATGATCCAAAATAGCCTAAGTTGACTTTTAAAAAGAAAAACATCAATACACAAATAAAAATATTGTTTAAATTATTATTGGCTTTAGTTATTATTTTGGAATGAATGTAGAAATGCTTAAAACACTAACTTGATGAGATTGACTTGGTTTTGATAAATAGAACATTTATTACAATACATTGTTAATGTAAACTTACAAAATAGAATTGTATTTGGTTTCTTTTTTTGTTTTTTGATGTAATGTAAAGTAATGTTCATTTAACAAGGAAGATGTGTCAACGTTAAGAGTAATGCACATGAATTTACATTGATTCGTAAATAAATAAAAAATTTACCTCCTCATTTCAGAACATCACTGCACGCCACTGCAAATGATGTATTTTCAGCATTAGATATTGGCAGCCTTACAGGAGCTATTTTTATCAATCCCAAGAAGGCTTTTGATTTAGTTGATAATTACTTATTGTTAGATGAGCTTTATACAGTTGGTCTTTCTCAAAATGCTTTATTGTGGTGTAATTCTTATATACATAATAGAAAACAATGTGTTATCATTCACGGGGGAAATGATCTGTTTATTCAAGAAAGAGGCGTACCTCAGGGCTCACTGTTGGGTCCACTTAACAGTTAGAAATGAACAGTTTTTGAGAAAGATCAACGAATCTTTTCACTCTGCCACAAGGATCATTTGGTGTCCTCTGGATGATGCATTATCACGTTTACTGTTATTACCTTGTCAGTTCATAATAAAAAAAGCCATGTTTGTAGTGTTCACTTGCTTTCTGTGTTTATTAAAACTTGTGTTTAATACTCATTCTACTTCACGCATCTCTCTTTAGATTCAATTACACTGCACTCGTTACAAACATTTGTTTGTTGTCATTTATTGGATCATTTATTAATGTTTTGCTAATCTTGTTTTTTGCTTTGAATGAGGTCATTGTTGTTGTTGTTTTATGTTGTGTTTTGAAATTCTTTTTGTTGGTGTTGTTGTTTGTGCTTTTTTTGTGTTTTGTATATTGTGTATTATTTAGGACACCCTTGAAAATGAGAATGTGCATCTCAAGGCTTTTGTCCTAGAGAATAAAATTTGCTGCATATCGGAAATTTTTACAACAGACTAAAACTAAAAGAGACTCTAAATTTCTAAAATGTGTGGTTAAATAAAATCAGTTCTTACTTGTCACTCCAGTCTCCATTCCACTCTTTTTCTCCCCATGGGTTGAACAATCTCACCAGCTTAACTGGATATCTACCACTCATGACCTGTGGAGCATGATTTTATATATTTAGTAGTATAAAAATGTGACAAATCTTTCTAATATTACCAGTAGCTTTAGTCTTTAGTAGCTTTATTTTGTAATTTACCAGAATTTTGAAGCAAAATGCATGTTTATTTTTAATTATTTGTGCTGTTCAATAAGTCAATGATTTTTCCCCAGCAAGTTCCAACACACTTTCTAACAGGAACAAGCTTGTAAAATTTAAAAAAAGATTCTGAAAAGTCTCCCTGAAGTAACTTGTGGTTAAGGTCCTTTTCCTCACACTGTATAAATGGATCATACATGAATTTATATCGCAGCCGTTAATGAAGGGGGTCCTTTGCAAGGGGATTTGTGCATCAAAAAGTTTGAACACCCCTGATTTGATTTTTAACACAGACCATTCAAAGTGATTTTTTCATTTCTCACTACTGTCTTAGCAGAACAACATGTTCTCCAACCAATACGCCTATATAGGTCGTTTGTCACTTCCCCGAAATACGACCCATAGGAGCGTTTACTAAAGTTGGGGCCCCTATCAACAACAGGACACTTTCATTTTAATGCATTGTTCCCTTTTATCTGCGTCACATTTCGGGTTTCGCGTAGCTCAATTGGCAGAGCATTGCAATATATAACAATATGCAATCGTGTGATCATGCGATTGTGGGTTCGATCCCAGGGAACGCATGTGCTCATAAAGTGTATATGCACTATAAATAAAAAAATGAGTTTTCCTAAATGGAAATGGTAACGACAAGTCATACGTCATTTCGTGACGACAGACATAACACGACACTGTCATTATTTTTACGCCAGCTAGAGGGCGCATGACTTTAAAACGTAAATATAGGTCGTAATAAGGTACTTGAAAAATGACCTATAGGGTTGTTTTTTTTTTGGAGGACAGTCTCTAGCAGAACTAGTGCTCGAAGTGGGCCTGCTCTCTATATTTTAAAGGTTAGTTCCCCCCAAAATGAAAATTCTGTCATTTATTAATTCACCCTTGTGTGGTTTTACATCCGTAAGACCTTTGTTCATCTTCAGAACACATTTACATTAGGGGTGTAACGGTTCTCGGTAAAATATCGAACCGTTCAGTTCTCCACACACGGTTCGGCACACGGTTCAGCACCCGCTTGCACCGCGGTTCATCCCGAAACCTGATGCTGACACATCTATATATGGTTTGTTGATAACAACAACAACATGTAAAACAGACAGACGGATTCGGTTAATGTATGTTTCAGTCGATGGATATGCATTCTGGCTTCCCAATACGTTACAACAGCGATGATCAAAAGAACACGGACAAAACAGTCACTGTAAACAAATGTTCAATGACGTGCCGAATGCTCTATGACCAGTCATTTACGCCGTCATCACCCGGGTGTTGATAGCGCGCGAGCGCAGGTGAGACCTGAACATGTCACGTTGCTATCTGTGTTTAAACCAAACTCAAAATTGGGGTTAAACCACTGGAGTTACATGGAGTACTTTAATGATGTATTTCCTAACTTTATGGACCTTGAAAGTGGTAGGTGCGTTGGATCTCTATGGAGGGACAGAAACCTCTCAGACTTCATCAAAAAGATCTTAATTTGTGATCCGAAGATAAACGAAGGTCTTACGGATCTGGAACGACATGTCTTACTCTGACCGCCCAGCCCCCGGTACGCAATTTGAAACGGGAACCTCCCCCACAGGCACTTTTTTTTCCACTTCAAGCAATGAGCAGAACAAACTAAGATTGATGCAAAAAGGCTCAATATATACATATTGACACATATAAGCATCTAAAGCATGGGTATTGGTTGGCTTTCAGATATCATCTTTTGCCCCTAAAATATTTACCTTGAGACCTTATATGAATCTGATGCATGCTGAGAGTTGATTTTGGCCAGTCTTACCTGGTAAACGTTTGTCACAGTGTAAGCGTGGCCCAGAATTATGCCATTTCGTAACTCTTCCTCATTCTTATTCTGTGGAACAGAAAAATTATCAGGAGATAATGTGTGGTGTAAATGTCATTGACATCTATAAAAAAACCTCACTTTTAAGCAATGAAAATGGTGTCTGTTTCAGTCCTTATCTTTGGGTCAGGCTCCATATTGTTGTATTATATCAAGAAAATGCAATTACCCTGCCTCCTTGTTTAGATTTTGGATGTCTGTTGCTACACATTTGGCCAATGTATTAAATATTAGGCATTGCTTACAATATTATTTATTTTTGTTTGTTTCTAAGAAATGTATTATACTGTATGGCCAGAGATGTACAGTTATTGTTAGATATGTGTGTGTGCCTGTCCATGAGAAGGAGGAGCAGAACTGCCAGCACACAGAAGTGTGTGCGGTTCTTTGTGTGTGCTCAAGGACAGAAAGAACTGTGGTTCTACTCCTAAAACCTTATAAGGACATCAGCCATCTTGGCTGAGTTTACTGCAGTTCAAGGACACAAAAGCCAGACAGATTGCACCTGCGAGGCCTTGAGAAGGATCTGGGAAACTTTGGGAAAGTTACAACGTACGTCAATCAAGAAGATAACCTAACGCCTGAGAATCAGAAAGAGCTTTATTGCCAGGTATGTTTACACATACTAGGAATTTGTTTAGTGACAGAAGCTCCACAGTGCAACAAAGTGACAGCGACAAGACAAGACACAGATAATAAAAAGAATAAAAGAATATACAAATATACAAGATAGACAAAGTGCAAAAAAAGCAAAAAACAATATATAATATAGACAATTTGTATGCACAGTTATGATGTGTGCAAATTTGAAATATAAATAAGTATGTGTTTTAAGTAAATAATGTATAATAGTGTTGTGTGTTCCGTGTTTGTCAAGTGTTCATGAGATGGATTGCCTGAGGGAAGAAACTGTTCCTGTGTCTGGTCGTTCTGGTGCTCAGAGCTCTTTAGCGTCAACCAGATGGCAACAGTTCAAAGAGGGAGTGTGCTGGATGTGAGGGGTCCAGAGTGATTTTCTTTGCCCTTTTTCTCACTCTGGATAAGTACAGTTCTTGGAGAGTGGGGAGGGTTGTACCAATGATTCGCTCAGCAGACCGGACTACCCTCTGTAGTCTTCTGAGGTCAGATTTGGTAGCTGAGCTGAACCAGACAGATATAGAAGTGCAGAGGATGGATTCAATGATGGCAGAGTAAAACTGTTTCAGCAGCTCCTGTGGTAGGTTGAACTTCCTCAGCTGGCGAAGGAAGTACAACCTCTGCTGGGCCTTTTTCACAATGGACTCAATGTGGTTGTCCCACTTCAGGTCCTGGGAGATTGTGGTGCCCAGGAACCTGAATGACTCCACTGCAGTCACAGTGCTGTTCATGATGGTGAGTGGGGGGAGAGCAGGGGGGTTTCTCCTGAAGTCCACGATCATCTCCACTGTCTTGAGCGTGTTGAGCTCCAGGTTGTTAAGACTGCACCAGACAGCCAGCTGTTCAACCTCCAGTCTGTAAGCAGACTCGTCACCGTCCTGGATGAGGCCGATCAGTGTGGTGTCATCTGCAAACTTCAGGAGCTTGACAGAGGGGCCTTTAGAGATGCAGTCATTGGTGTACAGGGAGAAGAGCAGTGGGGAGAGAACACAACCCTGAGGGGCGCCGGTGCTGATGGTGCGGGTGCTGGATGAGAATTTTCCCAGCCTCACTAGCTGCTGCCTGTCTGTCAGGAAGCTGGTGATCCACTGACAGACAGAGGTTGGCACGGAGAGCTGAGTTAATTTGGGCTGGAGGAGTGATGGGATGATGGTGTTAAAAGCAGAGCTGAAGTCCACAAACAGGATCCTCACATAAGTCCCTGGTCTGTCCAGATGCTGCAGAACATAATGCAGTTCCATACTGACTGCATCATTCACAGACCTGTTTGCTCGGTAAGCAAACTGCAGGGGGTCCAGTAAGGGTCCAGTGATGTCCTTCAGATAAGCCAAAACCAAATGAAAAGTCTTTCAAATGATTTCATGGCCACAGACGTTAGAGGCACAGGTCTGTAATCATTAAGTCCAGTAATTTTGGGTTTCTTTGAGACGGGGATGATGGTGGAGCGTTTGAAGCATGAGGGGACTTTGTACAGCTCCAGTGATCTGTTGAAGATCTGTGTGAAGATGGGGGCCAGCTGGTCAGCGCAGATTTTCAGACAGGCTGGTGAAACTCTGTCTGGGCCTGGTGCCTTTCTTCTCTTGTTCTTTCTGAAGACCTGGTGCACGTCATCTTCACTGAACTGAATTGCAGGTGTGGGGGAGACGGGGGTTACAGGAGGTGTGAATGGTGTTTTTTCAAACCTGCAATAAAACTCGTTCAGATCGTCTGCCAGTTGTTGATTCTCCACAGAGCTGGGGGATGGTGTCTTGTAATCGGTGATGACTTTCAGACCTTTCCACACTGAAGCAGTGTCATTAGAAGAGAACTGATTCCGAAGCTTATCGGAATAATTCCTCTTTGCCACTCTGATCTTCTTTTTCCAGTGTGTATTTGGCCTGTTTGTACAAGACTCTGTCCCCATTTCTGTGAGCATCTTCTTTGGCCTGACGGAGCTGGCTGAGTTTTGCAGTGAACCACAGTTTGTCGTTGTTGTAAGTTAAATGAGTCTTTGTAGGAATGCACAAATCCTCACAGAAACTGATATATGATGTAACAGTCTCTGTGAGCTCGTCCAGATCTGTGGCAGCGGCTTCAAAAACACTCCAATCAGTCCATTCGAAACAGGCTTGTAAAGCCCGCTCTGTTTCGGTGGTCCATCTCTTTACAGTCTTTGCTACAGGTTTAGCTGATTTCAGTTTCTGCCTGTAGGTCGGTATGAGATGAACTAAACAGTGATCAGAGAGCCCCAAAGCTGCCCATGGGACAGAGTGATATGCATCCTTTATTGCTGTGTAACAGTGATCCAGTGTATTACTGTCTCTGGTGGGACAAGTAACATGCTGTCTGTATTTTGGAAGTTCACGTGAGAGAATCGCTTTATTAAAGTCCCCGAGAATGATTAAAACAGTCTGCAATAAACAACACGAGTATAAAAGACTGATGAGTTAATTGCCTCTTCGGATACTGATACGTCAGTACCCCCGACGCCTAGAAGCCCAGAGCTGAGGACAAGAAACCCCAAGCTGAAGATGGGAAGCCCAGAGCTGACTACACCTTTGACTCAAAAGAGTGATTACTGTATTTTATACCTTAATAATGAAGTTTTATTTGCCTTTAAATTTTTGTTTATTATAAAAAGAAAAGTAACCAATTAAAAGAAATTTAATTGATTACAAAAGCTGCCTACCTTGGTTTGATTTATAGTGTTTTAAGACTTTGAACAAGAACGTACCACAGAGGAGTCTTCTGACCAAATTGTAAGTAATTTTAAATGCTTATAATTTAGGCCAGACTGGACTTACTTTACCTAACCTGAGAATAAATATAAAAATAATCAAAATACACACCGCAAAACAATATATAGCAATAAAAGTTTTTGGAGACAATATATTCTTTTTTCTTTTTTTTGCTCACCCCTCGTGGAGTTTCACAGCCCATAAGGACTTCTGACTGGAAAGCACGGTACATTATCTCCCATAAATCAGTCGGAGCCGTTTTCAGATCGTAGTGAATATGAACCCCACCGGTGAAGTCCATGAGGGCCTCTGATACTCGACCAGCATGCATGTCAGCGTAGGAGCCGCACAACCTGTAACAGTCATTCAAACTCTAAATTGTATCCCGCAATGTAATAGACATAACTTTGAGGACTATTACCGCACACAAGTCACAGGTTAGAGCCGTGCTGATATTGAATACAACAGCACTATTCCTTACATATACTTGAAATGATATTTTCACATAAAGTCACTAAAAGATGTACAGGCACTTACTTGGCATACGCTTTCTCCAACAAGGCTGGCCAGAACTCATTATATGTTTTTGATTGCACAAAAATCAGCTGGTGGTCAATTGTTGGCAGTTTGTCATCAATCACAACATCATACCAATTTCCGAAACGCCAGAACTGTACGTTTAAATAAGCAGAACACTGAGTGAAACACTGTTATGTTTATACTATATTGTCTTTTAACTACACTATATTGCCAAAAGTTTTGGAACGCCTGCCTTTACGTGCACATGAACTTTAATGACATCCCATTCTAAATCTGTAGGACATGAAATTGTCCAAAATGTCTTGGTATGCTGAAGCATTAAGAGTTCCTTTCACTGGAACTAAGGGGCCAAGCCCAACCCCTGAAAAACAACCCCACACCATAATCCCCCCTCCACCAAACTTTACACTTGGCACAATGCAGTCAAGCAAGTACCGTTCTCCTGGCAACCGCCATACCCAGACTCGTCCATCGGATTGCCAGACAGAGAAGCGTGATTTGTCACTCCAGAGAACACGTCTCCACTGCTCTAGAGTCCAGTGGCGGCGTGCTTTACACCACTGCATCCGATGCTTTGCATTGCACTTGGTGATGTAAGGCTTGGATGCAGCTGCCCGGCCATGGAAACCCATTCCATGAAGCTCTCTACGCACTGTTCTTGAGCTAATCTGAAGGCCACATGAAGTTTGGAGGTCTTGACTCTGCAGAAAGTTGGCGACTTCTGCACACTGTGCGCCTCAGCATGCGCTGACCCCGCTCTGTGATTTTACGTGGCCTACCACTTTGTGGCTGAGTTGCTGTTGTTCCCAATTGCTTCCACTTTGTTATGATACCACTAACAGTTGACCGTGGAATATTTAGTAGTGAGGAAATTTCACGAATGGACTTATTGCACAGATGGCAACCTATCACGGTACCACGCTTGAATTCACTGAGTTCCTGAGAGCGACCCATTCTTTCACAAATATTTGTAGAAGCAGTCTGCATGCCTAGGTGCTTGATTTTATACACCTGTGGCCATGGAAGTGATTGGAACACCTGAATTCAATGATTTGGAGGGGTGTCCCAATACTTTTGGCAATATAGTGTATATTAAAAGACAAAACAGGAATTAACTATTGCTTGGGGTTTCTATTCTGGATAAAATGTCAAAATAAATGTAGGAAATTATAGCATGAAATAAGAGGAACTTACCCTGAAGTGAAATAAACCAGTATAATTGTGGCTGAATGATTGTCCGTCTGGCATGACCTTTTGTAACAATTTGCTTTGAAATGTTAGAGCCCCAACAGAGGCCAGAAACCAGCAGTTTCCTGAGATAGAAAAAAAAACACTAATTGGCACAGTGAATTTGATATCTTTTATTTTCTGATTTTTTCTGGTTTTGCTAGAGAAGGTATTTACTTTGTTTTCAACAGAAATTTAAACCTAAATATAGCCACAAGAGGCAATCATCAAGCACTAATGGCTCAGACTAAATGATACAGGGATGTTGCCATGCATCTTTTCAGTGTGTCAGATGTGTTATTCTGTATTTTATAAAAAACAAATCATATCGTCTCTTCATTTTTATTAGACAGCAGTATAAATTATTAGGATAAATGAAAGTTAAAATAACATTCCTTTGTAAACTAATTATATTGTAAGTGCAATATAAAATTCTGTTTCTTTCAATAACATTTTGTCATGAGGGTCTTGGGAAGACGCATGCCAAGCTTTGTGCAAATCAAACCAAAAAAAAAAAGGTTTTCCAGAAAATTCAAAATGGCGCAAAAATTTCCCTGTGGGCAAACAAAATCAGACGTATGATTCTTGGGGCTTAAGGATTTAAAGGGGGAAAAAATGCAAAATGTAAAACACAAATGCACTTATTATAGCAACACCTAGTGTGATGCTCAGAGGGAAGAAAAAAAATATTGTATTGTGGTTACCCAGACATACCTACTTGCCCTTGGGAGTAGTCAAACCTAGACACTGACTCTACAATAAATTCAGCTGCATCAGGATACAATTTCTGAAAGAAAGTAAGTCATACTTTCAGTATTTGGCATTTGTTCAACGGATGCATTCTGTGAAAGGGATGTGATTGAGAGTGGTTTTAGGTAGTGTCTTTTAAATTGTCACAGTCACATCTTTTAGCTTTCAACAAAAGTTGTACAGTTTTACACTTCTAATTAAGTGTGCAATATTATCAGAACACAAAGATGATGCCTCAAGGAAGTAGATTACATACCGTTGGTCTTATCCACTCCACTCGGGCCATGACTTCTGGATCCAGCAGCCCTTCGCCAATAGAACGAGGGTCTGGTGGGAAAAACTCATCCACGAATCTCTGTCTTGTTTTGATACAGTAGTCTTGTAAAATGTTGTAGTCCTGATTCATAAACTTCAAAGGATTTGTTTCAGAGCCCATACCACCCTTCATGTTGCGGTCATCCATGACCTTTAGGCACATGCCATGCGGAACCGCTGGAGGAGGCATTTTGAAATCTGTCTAGATTTTTTTTTTTGCTGTTAAAAAGAGGAAATTACAATAATAATACAAATATATTACATTGCTTTAATAAAAGTTAGCTTTATTCGATTAATAAATTGATTAAACATAAACAAATTCCATCTTGTTATTGATTTTTCTGTTGTAAAAAAAATCGCCATTTGAGGCTTTTATCCAAATGACTTATATTGCATTCAAAGTTTTATCAAACCTATTGTTAGCACAATGCTCAACTGTTTATGCTGCATGAATAAAGACATAACATATACATAAACACAGTATATAATAAATCTTTACAGAACATCTACAGATGTAAATGTAAACTGGTACTTTATTTTGCATTACAGACTAAAGACAAAGTAATTAAATTCATACAAGTATTAATACAATCCATAAAGTGTTTTTAAGATCAATTAGTTTGTATCTACAAAATCACTACCCTTGAGACTACTGAGCTTTAACTTATTGCATTAATGAAATGAATAAGATATGTACCTTCAGAGATGCAATGAATTTTCACCAAATGACTGGTAATCTTCTCTGTCTGTGACTGTCTTTTATACACTTTTGCCCTACTTCAAGCTTTAAAACACCTGTAGAAGCCCCGCCCCATTTCCAGCTGATGTGTTTATAACAAAAAAGTGATTGACAGAACCTCATCTAAACTTTGTCATTACAAGACACTGAAATCCTTCACATTTGTCCTAGGACAAAACATTGGTCTACATCAGTGTTTCCCAACCAGGGTGCCGTAAAAAATTCCTTCATTTTTAAATTGCTAAAATGTGTAAAAATTATTATTTGCTATTTATCATAAATCTCTGATGTCGCCAATAACAACAAATAACACACACACACTCATAAAAAAAAAAAAAAAAAATGGTTGGTCTGCGTGGGATTGCGCATAATTTTCATTCGTGTGCTCAGATCCAAAGCGCACACACATAAAGCCGCCTCTCAAACAACTCGCGAATGCCAAATTGATTTCTCTTTCCTGGCTTGTTGTGCTTAAAGGGGTGGTTCACTGGTTTTTTTCTAGGCTTGATTGTGTTTATGGGGCGCAGTGTCTTAATGCTTAGTTTTTAAAAAAAAAAACGCCATATTTTTCATATATTTTACCTTTATTCTACACTGCTTCTTCCCTTCTTCTAAAAATGCTCTGTTGAGTTCCTGGTTTTATGAAGCCCCTCCCTCAGAAATACGCAATTGTAACAAGTGCCCTCAACACAAGTTGGAGCAATGGATCAGTTTCTAGGTTAGTGAAAACAGAATTAATAGTAAATGAATCACAAAGTTACGTGAGGAAGATACTCAAAAAAATATATATATTGTAATTGAACAGTCACTTGAATGACATAAAACAAAATTGGAAACAACAATAAAAATAAAATGATACACAAAATATGAATTCTCTGTTGTCTTTGGTTTTCTTCTCTTATTCTTTTAAGATTTGTTTTTTTCTTGAAACAATTTAATATAAGTTATTTACGCTATCTCTGTGTACATAGATTTTTAGTAAGACTTTTATTTGTCTTGGCTGTATTTAGGACAGCTCTTAAGCTTCACTGTTTCTTTAAATTTTGAGTTTAGGGGTCTTATTCTATTTTGCTTTTAGCGTTATTACTTTCTATACTGTTTTAGACAACCAAATAAACCCTTAAACAAGGTACAATATTATATACCCACAATTCAACCAAATTGAAACTTCTTGACACAACTGAAATGTTCAAATAAAAATAAAAGAAATACAAAATTTACATCCGACTCACATTCAATAACATTCAATAAACAATACTCTTGTTAGAACTCTGAATTGTCTTTTGAATATCGTCCAGAAAAGTCCTGCAAGACGTCCAGTGGGTGAGTGCAAAGTTGAAGAATTGAAGAAATCCTCGTGATGCAGCAAAAGAGTCTTTTTCCCAGATTCAGAAATCCGCATTCAATTCTTGGTGGCCCGCCATCTCAAATCCATGAGAGAGGTTCTCAACTCAAGCAATAAACCTGACCTGTTTTACCAAAACAGCGTCATTAACATTCAAAATTACCTCTATAACATTTTTTCTCTTTAAACTGAGTGTTTAAACATCCATATCCACTTTCATGATGAACGTGTTATTTTACAGGCATATTGAGAATATGGAAATTAATATTCATTAATTGCCAAGCAGAATATATCATTCAACATCCCAAATTAAATCATATTAACAATTAGAAAATATGCAAACGATCTTTACAACATGCATAATGGTATGCATACTAACAAAATACATCTTTCAAAGAAAATAAAATACATATAAACTCACCAAATCCCGAGTTTCACAGTTTGATAAACACCCGCTTCAGATTCAGAGGAACTTCACAATCGGCTAGCATCATTCTAAAACGATTTATCATCATCAACCATAAAGTATTATAAAGTTACTCATAACCATATTAAATGAATTATAACAATATAAACCTTTTTAATCCCTTCTGTATCGCTCTTTCGTCTCGTGTTCAGCGGGTTTCTTGCACTCCGTGAGTCATCTGCTTACGTCATACACAACTCGTGTACGTGTAATACATCACATGTTCTGGGCTCAATTATATTACAATATTGCTTATTTTTATTTATACATAATTCACAATGCATATTAATAGATTGTTTAAACTTTTTAATTAAAAGTGTAAGTATTAGAATATACAATTATATTATTTTTTTTTTTTTAAGCTCCACATTTAACATGGGTTACACAATGGACTGAGATTGGTTAGCTGGCCCTGTGTATTGTGATTCGCTGTCCGGAATACGTTGTCACGATTCACGTTGTCCGGAAACGCCACGCCCCTTACCATTACGGGCAAACGTCGCATGTGCTTCGGTCAAAGTCCAGGGTAGCGTTTCCCAAAAGCATTGTAAGCCTAAGTTGATCGTAGCTCCATTGGTTTCAATGGAGCTACGATCAACTTAAGCCTACGATGCTTTTGGGAAACGCAGCCCAGTCTTTGCTTCGGTGGAAATGTAAATAATGGCGTCAATATTGCTGTATCAATTTGAGTCCGAATCAGACCCAGATAGCAGTAATGATGAAGAGGGTCAAGCAGAACCTCTGCAAGCACGGCTTTTTAAGGACGTTTATGAATGTTAATTATTTTTGTTTGTATTTGTGTCAAAGTGCTGTCACTTGTAAATGTTACTGCTGCCCCATAGTGTTCTGATTAAAGCTTTACTGTAGCTGAATACATGACTGAGTAGTAGCATTTTTGTAAAGGTATTGTTTAATTTATAGCATGAACGAGCATGTGGGTAAACACAACATAAAAGCCGTAATGAAACAATGCTGCACACTGATAACAGAAACGCCAGCAAACACCAACAGAAGTTTGCTGGTGTGATTACATGGAAGTTTGTTGGCGTTTGTTGGAGAAGTATGAAATAGAATTTAGCTAACTGGCTAGCGAAGCCAAACAGCGTTGTGTCTTTGTTTACGTCCCAGAAACTATATAACTTTATAAAAAAAAATAAAACATACTTACAGGTTGGGGCCCATAAACAACAGCTTCTGCTTTTAAAGTGGGAACTGCTCCATCTTTCAGTAATAGCCTTTGGCAAATCCAGCATTGAACTCGTGTAGATTCTGGAATCTGTCTTCTGTAAAATGTGCAGCACAGACAGCTAAATTAGCATTATAATTGTCAGGAACAGAATTAAACATAAATTTTAAACATTGTTCCCGAAGTCCAGCGTCCTCCGGAAGAAGACTTGTATGCACGCGACATGGCCTTGCCCACTTTGTTGCCTTTTCCCCGGGGGCAGTGTTTATGTTAATTGAAGGGTTTATGATGTCACTAACCCGAGAAGAAGCTCACTAGTCAAACCGGTCGTTTTTGTAGGCATTAAACTGCCATAACTTTAAAAGACAATATCTCCGTTTGCACTGAACATTCAGCGCTGTAACTTTGCGGATACTGTTTATGCTGAAGCAGCAACATTACACACTAACTAAAGTTAAAAATGTGAAATCGCAATGAACCACCCCTTTAAACAGTCAAATACACACAAAAATATTGTCACAATGTCCATCTTGCCAAGTATTCACATAAACACAATCAGTTATGTCCTAAGTGAACGTAAACAATTCAGAAAGAAAACGCACATGCAACAGTATATTGGTTCCATGTGTCAGGTCTTAAAGTGACAGCAGCCTAATAAACCTGCTGCATCTGTTGTTAATGTTAATCAAACAACAAAAGACAAAGAGAAAAATCACCCCTGCTCTTGACTGAATAACTTTATTTGATTAATCTGTATTTATTTATTTTTTTTACAATTAAGACTATCCAGTGTTAGTTTCTGTAGTATATGCTATTTCTTACCTGAATAGCCCTACTAATGTTAGACCTATCTGAAAAACTTAAAGCAATTTATTTCATTTGAATCTTTATTCTATTGTATTTATTTGTGCTATTGTTAGTAATTTTTTCTTTTTTCTTATTTTAATACTGACTGTTATTTCATTACTGACTGTCAATTCAAAGTTTGAAATCAAGTTTTGTGCTATTTCAACAAAATTACCCATTTGTAATACATTGAGGGAGCAAACATTTAGGTGAGATAGTAATAGTAATTGATACTTTTCAAGGTATAAGCTCCAGTATGGTGACAACACTAATGTAGGGTGACACAAATTTTTGAAAAATTTCAAAATGTGTCGTGACTGAAAAAAGGTTGGGAAACACTGGTCTACATATTTCACCTAGGCAAGTTATAATTTTTTTTTTTTTTTTTTGGAGGACAGAATGTACATGGTTTATTTCTGTGCATAATATTATAAAATACATGCTGCTTTTTGAACACTCTAAAGCCCCCAAAAATGCATTCAGTGCAGCAGAAGCCAGTTGATCCAGCCTGGACTTGCTTTGAATGTGACAGATAAATGAACCCTCATGACAGGTATATGTCTACTTAGGTATTTAAATCCTTGTGCCAATACAGTATATGCAAATTAAAAGCAGTCGAGTCAGAACAAGCACTTTCACTATGAATGAATTTGCAATCACTTTGAAACTGGGAATTCTTTTTTGGGGGGAAAAATATAGCCTACGGAGGCAAATATCTTTCAAAAACTTTAAAACCATCTGTTTGTGGTTGGTGTTGTGTTATTCTTAAGGCCAAAGTATAGTTCACTTTTTATGCATACGCAAGGGTCAGAGTACACGTGTACTGTACGCGCACTGCCGGATTTTTGCGCGTACTTGTTTGCACAGGTTTGTTTGTAGGTGCATAAACAACAGACCGGAACGCATGCAAGCTACAGCGACAATGGAGGCCTACATAGACGAGAGACTGTGCAAAGAGGTTAGAAAGTACCCTCATTTGTACAACTCTAGCATGAAAGAATGCAAAGATGTTTACATGGGTTGTAACTCGTGGTGAGAGATTGCTCAAAACTGCGCATGCGTCGAATGCCTGTGTATGCATACGAGTCAAATTAAGCTGTGCGGGTATACCCAGGGCTTAAAAGTCACAGCAGCTTAATAAACCAGTTGCTGTGATGTCTGCCATTAATGTTAATCAAAGAACAAAGGTAATAGAGAAAATTGTAGCTTTTTAAATAATATATGCAGTGAAGTGATTTACTTTATTCAATTTCTGTATATTGTGTATGTTAGATATATCTGTATATGTTAGACAGAAGTAATGAAAAAGTATTCTTGTCTCTTTATAATATTAAGATAGAACCACTGAACTCACATGAACTGTTTCAAATATGTTTTTATGGACCTTGAGAGTTTCAGTGGCTTTGCTCTCAATGGAGGCCTCACTGAGCCATCGAATTTCATCAACAATATCTTAATTTGTGTTCCGAAGATGAACAAAGGTCTTACGGGTGTAGAACGACATGAGGGGGAGTAATAAATGACATTATTTTTATTTTTGGGTGAACTAACCCTTTAAAATGTCCGACTCCCTTATCAGTGCCCTGACTACTAACTAGGGAGCTGATTGAGATACACCCCATGACATATTAAAAGAACAATTAAAACATCTGTTTCAATAAAATCCATACAAGAAAGAGAATGGCTCTCCTCAGATGCAAGGAGGGTCAGGCCTGTTTACGCATACTGACTCTCCCTGCCACCTGTGAGCTCACTTTTACAGGATGGGTTTATGTTAGGCCTCCAAAAATGCATTCAGTGCAGCAGAAACAATTTGATTGTGCCTGTACTTGCATTGATGTGGCATTATATGGCAGGCTTCTTTATTATGATGATCATAAATTACGATTTGTGATACCATATATTTATTATGTGGTTGAGGAGTATAAAATATATAAATTATGACCATAGTATGTGACATTTCTTTATAAATGAACACTCATGACAGGTATAGGTCTATTTAGGTATTTAAAGGGTTAGTTCACCCCCCAAAAATGAAAATTATCCTATAATTTACTCACCCTTAAGCCAGGTTTATATAGGTTCAAATTCTTGTGTCAATACAGTATATGCAAATTAAAAGCAGTCAAGTCAGATCAAGAACTTTCACTACATGATAGTGCCAAGCAATAAGAATTTGCAATCACTCTGAAACTGTGAGTTCTCTCTGTAAAAAAAAAAAAAAAAAAAAAAAAAATGTATATATATATATATATATATATATACACCAAGGCAAATCTCTTTTATAAACTTTAAAACAATCTGTTTGTGCATTTGGAGGGTATGAACTATGTATATTTTTTTAAAGTCGCAATAAGCAGACGTGTTAAATGTACATGTAAGCTACAAATAACCAAGGAGTCATGGAAATGTGTATATATACAGTGCATCCGAAAAGTATTCACAGTGCTTCACTTTTTCCACATTTTATGTTACAGCCTTATTCCAAAAGGGATTAAATTCATTATTTTCCTCAAAATTCTACAAACCATACCCCATAATGACAATGTGAAATCAGTTTGTTTGAAATCTTTGCAAATTTAATAAAAATAAAAAATGAAAAAATCACATGTACAAAAGTATTCACAGCCTTTGCCATGACACTCAAATTTGAGCTCAGGTGCTTCCTGTTTCCAATGATCATCCTTCAGATGTTTCTACAACTTGACTGGAGTCCACCTGTGGTAAATTCAGTTGATTGGACATGATTTGGAAAGGCACACACCTGTCTATCTCTTTAACTGTCCCACAGTTAAAGAGATAGTTCACCCAAAAATGAAAATTCTATCATCATTTACTTACCCTCAAGTTGTTCAAACTCTGTATAAATTTCTTTGTTCTGTTGAACGCAAAGGAAGATATTTTGAAGAAAGTTTGTAACCAGGCCACTTTGGGACACCATTGACTTCCATAGTAGGAAAAAAACTACTATGGAAGTCAATGGTGCCCCAAAATTGTTCAGTTTAACACATTCTTCAAAATATCTTCCTCTGTGTTCAACAGAACAAAGTATAACAAATTATACAGATTTTGAACAACTTGAGGGTGAGTAAATGATGATAGAATTTTCATTTTTGGGTGAACTATCCCTTTAACAGTGAATGTCAGAGCACAAACCAAGCCATGAAGTCCAAGGAATTGTTTGTAGACCTCCAAGGCAGGATTGTATCGAGGCACAGATCTGGGGAAGAGTACAAAAAAAATTCTGCATCGTTGAAGGTCCCAACGAGCACAGTGGCCTCCATCATCTGTAAATGGAAGAAGTTTGGAACCACCAGGACTCTTCCTAGAGCGGGCCACCCAGCCAAACTGAGTGATCGGGGGAGAAGGGCCTTAGTCAGGGAGGTGACCAAGAACCCGATGGTCTCTCTGACAAAGCTCCAGCGTTTCTCTGTGGAGAGAGGAGAACCTTCCAGAAGAACAACCATCTCTGCAGCATTCCACCAATCAGGCCTGTATGGTAGAGTGGCCAGGCGGAAGCCACTCCTCAGTAAAAGGCACATGACAGCCTGCCTGGAGGACTCTCAGACCATGAGAAACAAAATTCTCTGGTCTGATGAAACAAAGATTGAACTCTTTGGCCTGAATAGCAAGCGTCATGTCTGGAGGAAACCAGGCACCGCTCATCACCTGGCCAATAACATCCCTACAGTGAAGCACGGTGGTGGCAGCATCATGCTGTGGGGATGTTTTTCAGCGGCAGGAACTGGGAGACTAGTCAGGATCGAGGGAAAGATGAATGCAGTAACGTACAGAGACATCCTTGATGAAAACCTGCTCCAGAACGCTCTGGACCTCAGAGTGGGGCGAAGGTTCATCTTCCAACAGGACAACGACCCTAAGCGCACAGCCAAGATAACAAAGGAGTGGCTACAGGACAACTCTGTGAATGTCCTTGAGTGGCCCAGCCAGAGCCCAGACTTGACGACCCAATTGAACATCTCTGCAGAGATCTGAAAATTGCTGTGCACCGATGCTCCCCATCCAACCTGATGGATGTCATAAGTAAGTAAACTTGGAGGGCTCTATTTTAATACCCTCCATGTTTACTTCCTTATGACAGCATACTGTGTGTGTTACCAAGTCTGCGATTTTCCCACAGAATTGTATTACTTTTTCACTGTTGCCGCGGGTTGTTTTGCAACTCCGTGGGTTGAAGTGTCTGCACTAACGTGATATTTAACCCCCGGTAGGGTTAGGGTAATCCTACCCTAACCCTACCCACAACTCGATCTCTCCACCCCACTGGATGTCCAGAGAGGAGGAGCTGGCCATCATAGACTCTGCAGTGAGTACCACTTGACATAAGGGCCAGGGTGGCACTGGCCCACCCAGACTGATGGCTGGCCCACCCTATTAAAGGTGCCAGAATATTTTGTTTTATTTCCAGACAATACTTTGGTCTGGAAATAAAATCATATCTGTTGTGAAGGCAAATATATAATTTGAAAAATGTATTATTAAAAATACATATAACATAGTATGTTTATATATATATATATATATATATACATTTTATATTCTTAGGTGGCGACAAGTGACTGTTAAATGTTTTTTTATTTATTTATTCAAGAGATTCGTTCAAAAATGCTCATTCGTCCAGTAATGAAATAGTAAAAGTCTTTATGAGTGAATCCTTGAATCATTCATTCAAACATATTTTTTTAATAATTAATTCAAATTTTATATTTTTAAATAGACTGCAGCAATTATCATTTTGTTACAACCTATAGTAACATACATTATCTTGTTTAGTTTAATATATATATACACTACCAGTCAAAAGTTTAGAAACATTACTATTTTTAATGTTTTTGAACTAATTCTCTTATGCTCATTAAGGCTGCATTTATTTCATAATAAATACAGAAAAAACAACAATATTGTGAAATATTATTACAATTTAAAATTATGGTTTTCTATTTTAATATACTTTAAAATATAATTTATTTCTGTGATGCAAAGCTGAATTTTCAGCATCATTACTCCAGTCTTCAGTGTCACATGATCCTTCAACAATCATTCTAATATACTGATTTGATACTCAGTTATTATCAATGTTGAAAACAGTTGTGTTGCTTAATATTTTTTTGGAACCTGTGATACTTTTTTCAGGATTCATTGATGAATAAAAGGTTAAAAAGAACAGCATTTATTCAAAATAGAAATCTTTTCTAACAATATAAATCTTTACTATCACTTTTTATCAATTTAACACATCTGTGCTGAATAAAAGTATTAATTTCTTTCAAAAAAAAGAAAGAAAAAAAATTACTGACCCCAAACTTTTGAACGGTAGTGTATATTGTTACAAAAGATTTCTATTTTAAATAAATGCTGATATTTTTTAACTTTTTATTCATCAAAGAATGATGAATAAAACATAAAAAATATATATATGAAAAAGTATCACAGGCTATAAAATAATATTAAGCAGCACAACTGTTTCCAACATTGATAATAAATCAGCATATTACAATGATTTCTGAAGGATCATGTGACACTGAAGACTGGAGTAATGATGCTGAAAATTCAGCATTGCATCACAGAAATAAATTATATTTTAAAGTATATTAGAATAGAAAACCATAATTTTAAATTGTAATAATATTTCACAATATTATTGTTTTTTCTGTATTTATTTTGAAATAAATGCAGCCTTAATGAGCATAAGAGACTTTGTTCAAAAACATTAAAAATAGTAATGTTTCCAAACTTTTGACTGGTAGTGTATATATATATATATACATATATATATATATATATATATATATATATATATATATATAAAAGACAAAAAATAGAGGTACACCCTATTTCACCAAGGTCCATCCACCCACTTAAAGACTTAAGGCCTCGCCACGTGTACACATACACAAGATAACAGTGACAGCAAACAATCTGGCAACAGTGACTCCAAGTGGTTAACATGAGAAATACATACATTAGGCTACATTAATCACTTTTCAATCAAAATTAAATTATATCATGAAATTTTGCACAAATTACAGGGTTATTACATACACAGTTTGATCATGTGATCATGTGACATGTTAATTCTTAGTGGAATAAAAGGACAAAGAAGACTAACCCTTATGAAAAAGAAGTATATTTCAAGTTCATGAAGTATAGGCTATAAGTGATGTTCAAATATATTTTCGAATATATATTTTATGAAGTAGGTATCCTAATATCAATGCACTATAGTAAACTTGTAAGTGTACTGTTTCAATACTGCTTGGGACTAAATTGGCCCACTTTTTAGTAGGCTATATAAAAGTAGCCTGTTTAAGTGTACTGTAGGCTAAGTGTAACAGTAGTAAACTTTAAATGCGCAACTAGTTCACAACTACGTTTCTCATTTGTAGGCTACTGCATCAGTATTACAAGTGAACTTATAAGTATACTAGTAGTTTACTATTTCTAAACATATTTTAGTTTATGAAAGTACACTTGGAAGTGTACTCTCAGTAACCTACTAGTTTAGTAGTTTTATACAAGTATAAGACACATACTCATAGTTTACTATTTATATATTATTTTTGCACTTTAAGTATACTGTACCTATTTAGGTAGGGTCATTAATTTTTTATAGGCTACTTAAAATAAACCTTTAACTGTACTTTATCTCTTACCATTTTAAAACATTTTATTCTAGCTTCATGCATCCTTTTTTATCACCACTTAAATGTGGGTAAGTTTCATTTTTTAAAAAAAGCAATATTTTAAACAAAAAGCTGAGAAAATCACATTTTTGTCAAAGACTGCGTCCGGATGGGATTCAGAACGATGATCAAAACATAGATGGAGTAAATCGAGTCCACCAACTTCCCCAAAGCTTTACAGTGGTTTCCTCTTCATAGGATCGACATTTCATTGATTTCATTTATGCTGTTTAATGTTTGATAATCGAGCTGTTTTTAAATGTTAGAAGAATTTTAAACACTTACAGAAAAAAAAAAACACATGAATTCCCCCATATATTCCACATTGGCCACTTTTGTTCACATATGATCTTCCCAAAAAATACAGTGAGTGATCATGGCAGGAAAAAAAAGTCAAATTTATGGTCACTTGATCCGCAGCCTTTGTATTGGAAACACCCTCACAAATGTGTATTTTAATCTATTATTTATTCATTAATTTATTAAATTATAATTTAATGTCAGTGTAATATAGCGTTTAAATGCACATCAAATAAAAATAAATAAATTAATAAAATCGCTAGATGTACGCAGTTAATAACTGTGATGTAATTTGACGTAATCGTTCCTTCATCCCTCATGTTCCCCTCACTAACACAGATATCACAAAAATAGGTTGTAAATTAATGAACTACGAATGAAAAACAAACAGCAAGGAAGAAAATCAAGCAAAAATCTTTATTAAAATTAGGGATGCACCGATACCATTTTTTAAGGACCGAGTACGAGTACCGATACTTTTTTTCTGGTACTCGCAGATACCGATGCCTATACATTTATTAATTTCTCTCTCTCTCTCTCTCTCTCTCTCTCTCTCTCTCTTGGTGATGTTGCAGTTTTCCAAGCACAACAGTGAGACTAATGAATGTAGGACAGCTTCTTTATTATTACTCTAATGAAAAAAGTAATAATTTTTATGTGCTTGTCACAAACTTAAAGAACAAAAATTTCACAGAGTCTAATAACCTTCAAAGGGCATAATTACCAATATATATAATTGTTGTTATAAAAAGAAATTTACAAACAAATTACAAACAATACAACAAATACTATAGAGATACAAATTAAATAAACTTGTTTTTCAGATACAGTAGGTTTATTTACCATGTATACATTTATTTAACATCTTTTGTTGTTTTATTAACATTAATGATAAATATAGGCTACGGTCCCTTTAAGACCGAATCCATGGATACTGACACATATCCTGTTTTCACCCAAATGTTTACGTCCACTTATGCTATAACCGACTGTATTTACGTGAGATACTCCACACGATGGACATTTTGACAACTATGTGTGCATATGACAATTCAGGCGCGAGGGGAACTGATCGCGCGCAAGAAAGAGAGAGCGTGCACGCGAGCGCTTCTGGTCTGTGTCATTCAGCGCGATTCCGCCTTCACTAATCGATAACGAATTGTGATTGAAAGCATGCAGTTCACAATGTGTGGGTTGTCATCATTAATTTTTAAGTATTTCCACACCCCTGAGGCTGACATTGTTTCTGCTGCTGCCGCCGGTGTCTCTGTGCACGGAAAATTCTGCTTTACGTCACGCGAGGTATCGGTCTTTTGTATCGGGGGTATTTTTACGAGTACGACTACAAGTACACGAGCTTGGTATCGGGCCCGATACCGATACTGGTATTGGTATCGGTGCATCCCTAATTAAAATGTTTATATCACTCTCATCACGAGTTATCTTTCCAAGGTAAATAGGCTATATATATGGAAAAAAGGAAGAAATAAAAAAAAAAAATCAAAACTGGGATAGCCTATATAATAAGGTGACCAGATTTCTGAAATGGAAACTGGGGACATTTCCTATTTAAGTGGTCAAAATATCACCAAAATCTCATTTGTTATTATCTATTTATTAAAAAACAGGGACAATAGCCTACATTTTTGAATGTTTTTGTTTTTAATTGTTGTGGGTTCCTTATAGGCTATTATTACATTAATAATTATAATTTAGTTTTATTTTTGCTCTGGTTCTAATACAATTCACCAAAAAAACTTTTACACGATTAATAGTAACCACTGTAAAAGCAGTTCAAAATATGCCTGTTATAACATGACTTTACAAAAGCACATTACATTACAAAAATAAAACATAAATATAAGAAGATAAATATAAAACAGCATTTAACAAATATTTTTTAGCATTACTGAATTTAATATTTTAATTTTCACAAGCTGTTTTTAGCTACTGTATACAGAAATTACAACTGTTTTAACTTTTAACTATTTTACCTATTATTTTGCATTTTAGACTCAATTTAAGCACAAAGTACGTGTATTATTTTATTTTTTTATTTATTCATATCTGTGTGTACCTTCACCACGTAGTTAAGACGTGTGTGTGGAAATTGCTGTGTTGTGACTGCGGAACTTTTGTGGACGTTTAAAATTGTGCAAAACAATCTCGTACGTTGTTGAGGCCCTGTTATAAAACATACAAACAGTATTACTTTAATTTAACATGAATAGTTAGTATGTTACTACCTTGAAACCGATAACGATGTTTATTTTGCTCTGGTCCAGATCCAGATTACGTTCTTCATGAAGTAGCGGCGCGCGCGCGACCAAGTGTAGCTGCACAGCCCCCTCTGTTGGTGAACATGATCACTACACAATTTCTCCAGCAGGCTGCTGTATGCTCGTCGGGCTTTTTACAGTGTATATGCGGGTTGTTTTGAACGAGCTGTAAAACGGGGACATTTCCGGGGACAGCTCCAGTCGGGGACAGAACACCAAAAACCGGGAACGTCCCCGGAAAAAACGGGGACGTCTGGTCACCCTACTATATAAGGCTTTGAGCTCTTTTGTGGAGTGTCAGGAGAAAAAAAAATACATATTCATCTGGTTATATGAGGCAAAAGTAAATCGTACATCATCTTACCGTAAATATACATGCAAAGTACTTAATTTTGCATACATTACATACTACAGACAGTAATTAAATTCATTAGTATTCATTAGTACAAAGTGTTTTAAAAATTAGATTATATCTAAAAATAGAATATAGACCTTTACATGTCCTTATCAATGTGGCTGATATCAGACAAGCAATACTCCTAAACTGACACCAAAACAGTCTTTCCTGGCATGTCAGCGTCTAACAACCCGTATGCGGGAGCCAACTGTCGTTTAGATGTATGACTATGAATGTGACTGCTAATGGATAGATCTCTCCAAGTATCATAGACCTAAAGGCCCCTTATAAGATGTTGTGTTGAGAAATATTATTACTTCAGAATCTTTCTGACAATTTTAAAAATAAGCTAATTAAAATAGCATCAGCTTGAAAGCATTTCTTTTCACCAACAGTGATTCCAAGTGTATACAATGAGAAATACATACATGACATGAAATACTTTTCAAACAAACAGTTATTAAACAGTTATAACAATGATTACACAGTTTGATGTGAAATTTGTATATCAAATGATAATTTTAAGAAAAAAGAAAAGCATTTTAATTCTAAGAGGGATAAAAGGACGAAGAAGAAAAGCATTTGTTGGCAAACTTCTTGGCAATCAGACTTTCTCTCATGAGTACATGGTGAGTCCTATCCACTAAAACACAGATACACAGAAATAGGTTGTGAATGTATATACTTTGAATGACCAAAAATAACAAAGAAAATCAAGTAGATTCTTTTATGAATGTGGTTGGAGATATGGAAAAAATAGATATGTTTACATCAGGATTACCTCACTCTCATTAAGAGATATCTTCCCATTTTCACAGAGTCTCTGGAATATGTCTGATGAAGAGAATAAATGCCGTTAAAATGTAATAAATCAACAACAATAATAATAATAAATATAGCTGCAAGCAGCAATTATCGGGTTCAAGCGCTTTAAGGCCTTTAAGCACATGCGTAAAAAGGTATTTTGTTTTATTCAGCCAAGCATGTAACCACTTAGATCATAGATGGAAAAGACCATTTAGAGCAAATACAGGCAATTTCCCATAGGAAATATATGGTTTTACACCCTTTTTAACAGCCCCACCTATGGGGCGATCTTCATAAAGGTATGAATGCTTCTTTAGAATCATGTGCCACATGTGCTCACGTAATGATGCGAAGTTCTGAGTTTTCGTTTAGGAATCATAGGCTTTTAAGTAGAGTTTACAATGTCTGTTTTTTAAATGACCCTGCTATAGCTATCCAAAAGCCAAAGTTCAACATTTTTTTGATAACTATTGACCTAGAGAGTCCCGAGAATTGTGCCACAGTGGTTTTATCGAGGTTGACCAAAAAACTAGGACTAGTTCGAAGTTGGTTTTCGAAATAATCTCCCATATTTAACAAACATTTCGATGGACAGAGGTGTTCCTAGAGGCAAAGTTTCCCAGAATTTTCATGTTATCCGTCTTGAGCCAAGGATTACAATGATATAAGACACTTGAGCCTACGCCTAACGGTTCAGGAGTTATGAGACTTTTCATACTTTTGACCGCTGTAGCGCCCCCGTCAGGCCTTGCTGATGTTGTAGACAGTGTGAGTAATACCAGCCCTGAAAGTTTCAAGTCTCAACGACTCTACGATCACTTTTAGGGGAGAATGCTGATCCTTGGAATTTTTTACTCACTAGCCATGCAGTTCAAACGCATGACAAGGCAAATGAAACCCTCCAGAGAGATTTGTTCCGAAGCACCACCATAGCGCACAAACATGAGATTCAGGATGTCTTCATTTAGATGCATGCCTAGGGTACAAGAACCATGATATAAGTATCTATAGATAAATATCTACCTATACAATGTGTGATGAAAACATTGTATATATCACAATATCTCTGCATTCAATTTTATAGGTCACTGGGCAGCTATAATGTTGGAAGTAACAGTTCCCACCAGCAGTGAAACTTACACAATCTTTTACTACAGCAAAGTATAAACTGAATTCAACCTGTTTTCTTGAATGCGTTTTGCAGTTCACTCAAAGACAGAACGCCATCTTTGGAAGAGTCCATGGTGTAGAAGATATGCTGTAGAAAATATAAATGTCTTAATAAAACTCAGTACATAGCTATATTTCTTGTCTTAATACAATAAAAATACATAGCTAAATTCCAGACTCAAATCCACACACCTTGTACGTCATAATGCGGTTCCACAGACGAAGAAATTCTGATCCACAAAGTCTTCCAGTGACAGAGAACTATTTTTATTGTTGCAGTCAGGGAATATTTCTAGAGCTAAAACATGTTTCTTTAGTACGACTGCAAATACAAGCTGAACCATGGGGATAAATCAAAAATCATCATTCACAAATTATATTTTAATGACATGTTGAAGGGGAAAAAAGGATACATCTGACATGGCAATTATACTTCTGCAGGAATCCAGGCCAAATCCTTCAGTATTTTTATTCCCTAAAATGCATGTCACATGTGTGAGATTTATGACATTTGTGGCAATTTATGATTCCTAAACTAGCTATTTCACATAGAATTTACAGGATTTTGAAGCTCTCACCTCTAAGCAGGTTTTCATGAAGAAGCTGTTGAAGTTTCTCAGCATCAACAACCTTGTACTGTTTCCGAAGAAGACATTCAAGAGTTTGAAGCTTGTAGCAGCTGTAGTTTAATTTTGCATTAAATTAAATTTTTTGATAATATATTAGCTTTCATATTTACCTGATCAGAATATTGTCGAAACAGAGTTTTATTGTTCAATGCTTCATCCTCTCGTTCAGTGTATCCAGCCTAAACATGAGAAAAGAGAAGACTGTTTCATTTGCAACTACTAAAAAAACACAACTAGAGTTCCCATTCCTGAAGCAGAAAATAAATGTCTGATATTACAATCTGCACTTTACAATTTTAAGATAATATCAGATATTAAGTAATAGCCGATGCTCAAATCTTAAATTGAATGTTAAAATGTTAGCAAGTTTAATTTAGGTATATTTATTTGATAAAATTTTTTTTAAAATTAATATTTTAAAGTATAAACAATAGTGTAATATTCAGAGAAGGTTGTTTATGTAATAAATTCTGAAGTTGTAACTAACTTTATTTGTACAAATGAATTTCATTCCCATCTCAGGAGAATTAAAGGGGGGGTCTAATGCTATTTCATGCATTCTGACTTATGTACACTATTAAAGAGTTGGATTCTCATGCAAAACATGGCCAAAGTTTCAAAAAACGAGTTGGACGTATAACGGAGTATTTCTGTGCCAAAAATACTCTTCAGATTGCTCACAAACTTCGCACTTTTTTTTTGAGTATGGCCCTTTATTATGTAATAAAGGAAGGAATTCCTTGTATGTGCACTTCTCCTGGAAGAGCGTGCGGGCACACATCGACCAGAGTGAGAGAGCAAGAGCACGCCCATCAACGCGCTTCGTTCGGCTTTACGGAAGTCATCGGCACCGCTGCACAGGACTTGCTCGAGAAAGATTTGTCACTTTGTTTTTAGACCATGAAATCAACAATGTCACCAAAGAAGTGTGTTTTTGGTTGTGAGGGAAAGATAACCTTGCTTCCCAAAGAACCCAGTGTTAAGTGAAGCTGAGAGATTTGTGCTCACGCATTACATTGATGCACTCTCAATATTTGTTATTAAAATAACCATAGAAACTGCCTTAAATAAACTATCAAAGTAAGGATAAAGTCATGTCTGATAGTTGCAATCACTTTTTTATTGGTTAAAATGAATGGAGAATATCTCATGTTTTTCCGTGGCTGCTCGAGCCCTCAGGATCGGCACTTATGGTTTCATAAACAAGGCCCAGTTCTACACTGGATTTACAGATCGTTTGAAATTGAAAGATGGAGCGGTCACAGCGATAATGATCTTGGTCATGAGTCGGAACCGCAGGTGGTGAGTAAAACTGCTTCAAATGTCTGTTTTGTTGGCAGTAGGCGCCTAAGTGCATATAATGTAAACAACACGAACGTAGTGAATTCATAAATTCATTATTCATCATTCACTATACGCTATATTCATTATAGTGATTCAAAAGTTATCCATGGATAATGCGATGGTGTATTGTGTGTGTTTAAATACATTTGTTTAGCTGACCAATGATAGCTTGCAGACTATCACTATGCAAAAGCTGCACGTGCTCGTCACTCTTTAGCTCCGCTCACACGGCACGCCTCCAGGCGCTCAGCTGTTTTCGGAAAGACTCGGTACAGCGTATGTATCTTTTATAAATATGATAAAACTAAAGACTTTTCGGAGATATGAAGGATGCTATACTATTCTATAGGTACTCAAGATTAACATGAGATTGGCATGTTAATCCCCCTTTAACAAAAACAGGACAAAGATAGGATTTAGTGGAAATTGCAGAGATATGTTGAAAGAAGCAATATTTCAATCAATACTCTGATTGCACATACTGACATACTCAAGAGAATACTAAAAATTTTACAGAATGATTCTGTGTATTATTACCTCAGACTCGCCTACAAGATCCACAAGAAAATCTTTCTCGTTCCTTTCTGTGTCCTTTCTGAATTAAAAACACATATTTTAAAAATTACCTGTGTAATAACGCACATGACTGTGAACATTTTAGTTTATAAATTAGTCAATTTTTCAGTATGGGTCACTGTAAATGTTTAATCTTATTCCAAGCATAAATTATTACTTAAATGTTGAATAATGTAAAGTCATTAACCTCTGTCATTCATGCAACTTACTGAATGTGGATCTCATTTTTGCACAGAATGGACAGGATGAATTCCCCGTGCTCATTGGGGCTGTAAGTGGACGGTACAATGAGATACTGTCCTGGCTCCAGTCTGAAGAAGCTCATCACCTGTCTTGCAACCTGAAAGTCCCCGCTTGTTGCCACAGGCTTTCTGTGTTTGAAAAAGTCTGATCCAAACTTTCCCTCAGATCTCATCTAAAGGATAATGAAACAAAAACAAGTTTGCAAAAACAAGCACTGAACATGCAAAACTAATGTGTCAGAAAGGTGGCAACTTATGTAATATGTATTAATACAACATGAAAAACTTTTAAACCAATGTGATTAACAACAGAAACTGTGAGTATATTTTACTTGCCTCAGGTGGAACCTGTAAAAGTTCAAAATAAAAATAAAGATTATATTATAAGCACAAAGGCATCATTATACAACCATATTTACTGCCTTTGCATTTTTTTGTTAATACTGACTGCAAACACACAGAAGCCGATGCCATGGTGTGAAGCAAGGCGTCTGTTTCTCTTGTCAGGTTTCTGTATGAGGGACACCAGAACATTGCTCTGGCCCTGCTCACAGGCCTTATCCATCTCATTAATCTTCAGCCAAAACTGGGGGTTGGTACAGAAGGTGTCTACAATTACAGGACATGGGTGTTAGTAGCAGATTTGCACTGATGACTTTATAATTATAATTAATGAAAAGCACCTTGATGTTTCATGCAGCCTCCAGCTGTACTCCCAATAACCCAGCTGCCATTGTGGTACTTGGAAATCCAGCGAGATGCAGACTTTCCTTCCAGAAAATCAGGATAGGAACAGCAGATATCGATGTTGTCAAATGTTTTAAGGAAATCTTCCATTGACATCCTGCAAAAAAAAAAAAAAACCTCTTCCTAAGTAAATCCTAGACAAAATGTAATTCGTATGTAAAATGTCATTTTTAAACATGGTTCATGCTCACCAGAACTCTCCATTATCGTCAAGAAGATGTTGTTTGCGGTCCTCATCACTCACTGTGTTCCACAAGGGTGATCTGAAAGAATTATGTAAAACAAACATTCTCATTGAGTTATGTGAGAGCTAAAAGATAATGTATCATCAACAATGATGCCAAGATATTTATACTCTTTTACTAACTCAATCACATTTCCTTATAAAGTCTGGAGAGGTATAAGATGTACTATTTTTTTTTTTTTTTCAAGCTTGAAAATAACATAAGCTTGGTTTTATCAACATTCAAAACAAGGTTTGTTGTATGAAACTAGGACTGAATGACATCAAAAGCCAATTAAAGCTTAAGCAGGGCTTGCTGTTTAGAAGATGCACTACAATACATGACAGTGTCATCTGCATAATAGTGAACATTTGCATCCTGAATATCACAATCAAGACTATTTATGTAGATAGTAAATAAAAGGGGCCCCAACACAGATCCTTGGGGAACACCTTTAACAGTCTCCAGTAGTCCAGATCGTTTACCTTCAGCCTGTACACATTGAGTTCTTCCACTTAAATAGTTTTTAAACTAGAAAATAACATGATTTGATAAACCAACACTCTTTAATCTATGCAGCAATATTTCATGATCCAATGTGTCGAAAGCCTTTGATAAATCAATAAAAAGGGAAGCGCAATAATTAGCTTTATCCACGGATTCCACAATATCATTTAAAACTTTCAGAGAAGCTGTTGTGGTACAATGTTTTTTTACGAAACCCTGATTGATTATTAGATGGGACTTTGATTACATTCAAATAACATGTCAACTGTTCATCAATGAGACTTTCTAAAATCTTTGATAGGACACAAAGCTTTGAGATTGGCTATAAGATAGTGGGATCTCCCCCTTTTAATAGGGTAACAACAAAAGCTGATTTCCAAATTTCTGGAATAACACCAGTATCTAATGAAGGATTAAAAAGATAAGTTAAAGGGGACGAAATAATATCATCTGCTAATTTCAAATGAATAGGTTCCACACAATCAGGGAGTGGTGATTTATTTATATCAACTGATTTAAGTGCTTTATGAACATCAGAACTCTTGATATTCAAAACTGAACTCTTCCTTTTTAAAGTGAATTTCAGCATTAAAAAAATGATAATTTGAGCATGTAAGATTTTGTGACCCAGAGGCAATAAAATGCTTGTTAAAACAATTAAGCATCAGATATGCTAGTAGAATCCATATTATACATGAAGGAAAATTAGAGGTATTTTTGTTACCTACTATATAGTTTATATTCTTCCAAAATTTCTTGGGATTATTTAAATTTGTTGTAGTTTTTGCAATAAAGTTATCAGCTTTAGCTTTAACTCAAAATTTCTTAAAAGGTGCATGCCTATTAAGAATCAATGTAAAACCATCATAAAAATATTTCCATGCAAACTTGACATCAAGGATAAGAAAAATCCTATCCCAATCATAAAGAACAAGGTCAATGAGAAAACCTTGCTCATTAAAATATCTCATACACCTTTTTGCAATAATACATGGTTTCTGCTTAGGTAGTTTAGTATCTCTAACTATGGCAACAACACAGGGATTACACAGTGATCACTATATATCCTTCAAATTAGGTGTCTCAACTAGCTGAGAAAGATTTAGAGTATCACAAATTAATGTCAGAATAAAGGATAATTTTGACTGTGCAATAATCATGAAATTTAATTTTTGTGTTCATTGAAAACTGCAAAAAAAAAAAAAATCATATTTGTTGTTTTTACTGCCAGTTGTTCTGCTAGTTATCTGCTATGATGTTAAATTGCTACTATTGTGTGATGTAATTCATGATTCCCTATCTATTGCTCAAGTATTTGGTCAATTTTTTCTACTGTCTGTTCTAATTTAACATCTAATCATTCTTATTTCAATAGCTTCAATAAATCTACTCTGTCAGTTTTTACTAAAATTACTCTTAAATAAAGTTTTGAATGTTATTGATCAGCTCAGTCTTAATAATGATACTGGACCTGATGGGATTTAGCTTAGATACATTATATTTGCTTCTCATGTCCTCATGTGAGCTACCAGCTATCTGGAAGTATTCTTGTATTACTCCAATTTATAAAGAAGGTGACATTCTTGATCCACAAAATTATAGACCAATATCGATAATTTGTGTTATTGCTAAAGTATTTGAACAATTAATTTATAATTTGGTATCAAAGTACCTAGAAAATAAGATATTTTAATAATATTTTATCACCTTTCCAATTTGAATTCTGAACAACTTCTGCTCTTATAAAATTGACAAATGATTGGCAGCCTTACAGGGGCTATTTTTATCAATCTCAAGAAGGCTTTGGTTTAATTGATAATTACTTATTGTTAGATGAGCTTTATGCAGTTGGTCTTTCTCAAAATGCTTTATTGTGGTGTAATTCTTATTTACATAACAGAAAACGTCTAGGTTACTATTGTAACCCGTTATGTTGATACTGTCGTAATGGGGTCTCGCTTGGGAGCCCAATCACCTCCAAGTGGTACAAAACGAGCCAATGGGAATTGGCCAGTGAGATTTACATGCCAGACCACACCCCCGGCATCCGGGTATAAATAGGACCGGCCTAGTCACTTCCATTCATATTTTGCTGAGGAGCCGAGCCAGGGCATCCGGCCATTCAGCGGTGACTCAGGGCAAGGGGACGTAACGTCACAATAGTAACCTAGACGTTCCCATTCAGTCAGTCATGTTACGTCGATACTGACGTAATGGGGTCCAATGGAAAATGCCATAGCAACTGAGCCACGTTACAAGTGTTAGGGAAGCAGATGCTGGCAAGCCGTAGCGTGCCCAAATGCAAGTGCTAACACAGAGTCGTAACCCTCCAGCATCCGGAGTAGGCCCAAGGAGGTCTTCCATACCAGTGGGATGGAGAGGACAGGGCGTTACTCAGGGGATGGTCGAAGCTGCTGTTCCATACCCCAGAGGAAGAGTGCTTCGGGACTCGATTCCCACGTTTCTCAGCCATGACCAAAATGCCAGGAAAGCGTTCCCAGTCCAAAGGAGGGGAAAGCTACGGAGACCACACCCTGGCCGAAGGGAGATAACGTGTGGAAGGCACATATGGACTGACCCGTGGGGCAGTGGAAAGATCTCTGAAGTAGGTCCTACCTCCAGGGAGGAACTCTATTGCTCAGAGACAGGGCAGAGCAGAGCCGCCCAGGGAAAGACACGGGTTTACCATCAGGGAAACCGTACCGTGGACAGACACATATGGAATTACCCGAGGGGAATCACATCATATGGGCATCTAGCCCAGTACAAGGGCTGATCAACCGGGCATGCACACGAGTACTGGACCTGGCGCCGGACGCCTCCGCCGCATCTGGCTGCCGCAGGATACAGGAGGAACTCTACAGGGTTCACCAAGTGGGGAACTGAACTAGGGCTGGGTCTGCCTCCTCCAAGTTCACCACCTGGTCCCGGAAGGGAGTGGTGGGAACTTTGGGCACATATCCAAGCCGGGGTCTCAGGACAATGTGAGAGGAAGCCGGCCCGAATTCTAGGCACGATTCGCTGACCGAAAATGCTTGCAGGTCCCTGACCCTCTTAAGGAATCGAGCGTGGTCAGGAGCACTGTCTAAACGACAGATGTTTCAGCTCGACTGACTCAAGGGGCTCGAAGAGAGTTCTCTGTTGACCCGCCAGAGCGACAGAGAGGTCCCGAGAGGGAATGAGGCAAGGCCTAGAAGGGTTTAACCTCCTGGCGCCTCTGAGGAACCTGATGATCAGGTCGTGCTTCCCTAGTGACCTGCCATCGACCACATCGTGATGTGCTGCGATGGCGGCCACATAGACCTTCAAGGTGGAGGGGGACAGCCTCCGCTCCAAGCCATCTTAAAGGAAGGAAAGCACAGAGCTGACCGGGAATTTTCGGGGGTCTTCCCGGCGGGAAGAACACCACTCAGTGAACAGACTCCACTTCGTGGCACAAGCGCGCCTCGTAGAGGGGGCTCTAGCCGAAGTGATAGTGTCAACTACTGTGGACGTTAGGCCACTTAAGTCCTCCGCGTCCCGTCCAGAGGTCGGGACATGGGTGCCATATGGGAATCCACCAGGGAGGGGTTGTCGCGAGGAGCATCAGCTCTGGGAACCAGGTCCGGTTGGGCCAGTATGGCACAACAAGCAAGACCTGCTCCTCGTCCTCCCTGACCTTGCACAGAGTCTGTGCGAGAAGGCTCACTGGGGGAAACGCGTATTTGCGTAGGCCCCGGGGCCAGCTGTATGCCAGTGCATCCGTGCCGAGGGTCCCCTCAGACAGGGAGTAAAACAACTGGCAGTGAGCGGATTCATGGGAGGCAACAGGTTTACCTGTGCATCCCCGAATTGGCTCCAAATCAGCTGGACCACCTGGGGGTGGAGTCTCCATTCCCCCGGGAACGTGAGCTGTCGTGAGAGCGCGTCGGCCGCACGATTGAGCTCACCCGGGATATAAATGGCGCGCAGCGACCTGAGTTGGTGTTGACTCCAGAGGAGGAGATGGCGGGCGAGTTGCGACATGTGACAAGAGCATAGACCACCCTGGTGGTTGATGTACACTATGGTCGATGTGTTGTCCGTTCGGGCCAGTACATGCTTGTCGTGCAGCAACGGTCGAAACCGGCGCAGGGCAAGGACTACTGCTAGCAACTTGAGGCAGTTGATATGCCACTGTCGTTGGGGTCCTGTCCAGGAGCCCGACGCAGCATGCCCACTGCATACGGCACCCCAGCCGGTGGTGGAGGCATCTGTTGTGACAACAACATGCCTGGACACTTGTACTAGGGGCACTCCGGCCCATAGAAAAGCAAGGTCCGACCACGGGCTGAATGTACGGCAACAACTCGATGTGATGATCACACCCTGGCGCCATGCCCACCTCGGGACTCGGTTGTGTAGCCAGTGCTGAAGCGGTGTCATATGCAGCAATCCGAGCAGCGGATGCCATAGGAGCCTCTGAAAAGCTTCGGTGGAACCGCTGTTTTCTGCGAGAACGTATTCAGGCAGTTCAGCACCGACTGTGCATGCTCGCTGGCGAGACGCACAGTCACACTGACCGAGTCCGTCTCCACACTGAGAAAAGAGGTGCTCTGCACAGAGAAGAGCTTGCTCTTTTCCCAGTTGACCCGAAACCCCAGATGGCTGTGGTGCCTGAGCACCAGGTCCCTGTGTTCGCATGACTGATCTCGAGAGTGAGCCAAAATGGGTCAGTCCTCAAGATAGTTCAGATTCGAATGGCCACCTCCCTGAGCGGGGTAAGAGCAGCTTCCGCCACGGGTAGGCAGGGACAGCCTAATGGGGAGGACCTAGTACTGGTATGCTCGACCCTCGAAACAGAGCGAAAAAAGGTCTGTCGAGGTGAAACAAGAGCACATGTCCTTCAGGTCAATCGCTGCAAACCAATCATGGAGTGAACGCACATGAGGATGCATTCTTGCATGAGCAACTTGAACGGAAGCCTGTAAGGGGCCCGATTCAAGACACACAAATCCAAGACCGGCCATAAACCACCGCTATCTTGGGTACGATGAAGGATGCTTGCTGTATAACCTTCATCTCGGCTGGAGGGACAGGCTTTATTGCGTCCTTCGCCAGCAGGAACGCAATCTCCACTCACAGAACAGGGGTGTGCTTGTCTGCCATGAGGCAAGCAAGACACCGCTGAACCTGGGGGACCGCCCGGCGAACTGAATCGCGCAGACTGTCCGAATGGTGGCAGCACTCTGTGGGCATAAATGCACCGCAGTTGCACAGTCCACCTGAGGAACCCCCCATGAACCCCCTGACCGCCCCTGATGAGGGTAGTGAGAGAGGAGGAAAAACTTTGAACAGATTTTGGCACTAATGTGCCTCCATACTGCCAAAGCTCTTCATGCACTTCCGGGAAGAAAGGCACGGGGGCGGGGCGAGGCGATCTTTCGCGTCACGCTCTGAGCCCAGAACCAATCATCCAGCCACAATCGTTCAGAACGAGTCTGAGCGTGCGGCGGCCCGGGAAAGAATGGCTGTCAACTCTGAATCCGATTCAGCACGAGCAAACACTGCTGAAGCGGGAAGCTCAGCTTCATCTTCCTCTCCAGAGAACGATAGCCCTCTCACCAATGCAGCTATCAACATCTGATCCTCATCTGGAGCACCAAATGACGCACTGAGTTGCCGTGGCAACACGCGCTGTCAGCAGGCAGCTCACCGGCACACGACACGCTGAGGAGCGGGAGATCCGCGGGGGTTTTCCCGGCGGAAAGCTCTCGCTGTAACCCTCAGTCTCCCAAAGTGTTGAACAGACCCGCAGCTGTGCTTTTACACAGAAGCGGCGGCTGGGCAACAACAAAGGGGACTCAAACCTTTACGAGAAAGGAGAGTCATGAGCGTGTTGACGTGATCATGTTTCCTCTAGAACATGAATCACCCACGAACGCTGTACCCACATGCTGGTCATGTGAGACAGTGACCGTGGCCATCAGATGAAACCAGGAAACAACCGCATCCAGGAATGCACAGACAGAGAGGCATCTTTAAAAAGATGCTCGCTGCCATGCTTGCTCTTTTAGGGAAATACTCTCAATGCGGCCCTGTGTAAACAGCAAGCTGGATGCAAACACCGCCGGAATGCACCATCACACCTGCAGAGAGATCCCTTGATGAGCTGCAAGCAAAATAGCAATTAAAATTGCTGTTTTCGGAGTGTTCTCCTGATAGCAATTAAAATTGCTGTTATTTGCTTAGAAATTTACTCTCAGTAGAGGTGAATTGGAAGAGCGATCGCTGTACAACCGCTTGGCTCCAAAGCAAAAGTATGAATGGAAGTGAGTAGGCCGGTCCTATTTATACCTGGATGCCGGGGGTGTGGTCCGGCATGTAAATCTCACTGGCCAGTTCCCATTGGCTCGTTTTGTACCACTTGGAGGTGATTGGGCTCCCAAGCAAGACCCCATTACATCAGTATCGACGTAACGTCGAACGTGACTGACTGAATGGGAACAATGTGTTATTCAAGGGGAAAATTATCTGTTTATTCAAGAAAGAGGTGTACCTCAGGGCTCACTGTTGGGTCCACTTAACAGTTAGAAATTAACAGTTTTTACCAGTATTTGAGAGAGATCAACAAACCTTTTCACTCTGCCACAAGGATCAGTTGGGGTCCTCTGGATGATGTATTATCATGTTTACTGTTATTACCTTGTCAATTCATAATAAAAAAAAGCCATGTTTGTAGTGTTCACTTGCTTTCTGTGTTTATTAAAACTTGTGTTTCATAGTCATTCTGCATCATGCATCTCTCTCTAGATTCAACTACACTGCACTTGTTACAAACATTTGTTTGTTGTCATTTATTGGATCGTTTATTAATGTTTTGCTAATCTTGTGTATTAATTATCTTGTGGTTTGTTTTTTGCTTTGAATGAGGTCATTGTTGTTGTTGTTTTCTTTTATGTTGTGTTTTGAAATTCTTTTTGTTGGTGTTGTTGTTTGTGCTTTTTTGTGTTTTGTATATTGTGTATTAATTAGGACACCCTTGAAAACGAGAATGTGCATCTCAAGGGTTTTGTCCTAGAGAATAAAATTTGTTCCATATTGGACAGACTAAAACTAAAAGAGACTCTAAATTTCTAAAATGTGTGGTTAAATAAAATCAGTTCTTACTTGTCACTCCAGTCTCCATTCCACTCTTTTTCTCCCCATGGGTTGAACAATCTCACCAGCTTAACTGGATATCTACCACTCATGACCTGTGGAGCATGATTTTATATATTTAGTAGTATAAAAATGTGGCAGATCTTTCTAATATTACCAGTAGCTTTAGTCTTTAGTAGCTTTATTTTGTAATTTACCAGCATTTTGAAGTAAAATGCATGTTTATTTTTAATTATTTGTGCTGTTCAATAAGTCAATGATTTTTCCCCAGCAAGTTCCAACACACTTTCTAACAGGAACAAGCTTGTAAAATTTAAAAAAACATTCTGAAAAGTCGCCCTGAAGTAACTTGTGGTTAAGGTCCTTTTCCTCACACAGTATAAATGAATCATACATGAATTTATATCGCAGCCGTTAATGAAGGGGGTCCTTTGCAAGGGGATTTTGGCATCAAAAGGTTTGAACACCCCTGATTTGATTTTTAATACAGACCAATCAAAGTGATTTTTTCATTTCTCACTACTATCTTAGCAGAACTAGTGCTCGAAGTGGGCCTGCCCTCTATATTTTAGAAGGTTAGTTCACCCAAAAATGAAAATTCTGTCATTTATTATTCACCCCTGTGTGGTTCCACATCCATAAGACCTTTGTTCATCTTCGGAAAACATTTACATTTACTTTGGATAATGTTAATTACAAAGTAATATTATCCAAAGCGTGTTCCCGCAACAATGTCATCTCTCGCATGAACACAAAACGCATGCGTCGTGTTGCTCTCGTGAACACTCGCACATGTGCGTTGTGTTGACGTGCGAATCTGAACACAACATGTATGCGTCGTGATGCTCTTGTGAACGCGCTTACAGATTAATATTTTTGTAAGTAAAGTGGTAAATTATGTTTTTTTGCGCAAAGCACTCGCGTCACTTTATAAAATTGGGGTAAAACCACTGGAGTCACATGGAGTACTTTAATGATGTATTTCCTAACTTTATGGACCTTGAAAGTGGTAGTTGCGTTGGATCTCTATGGAGGGACAGAAACCTCTCAGACTTCATCAAAAAGATCTTAATTTGTGTTCCAAAAATGAACAAAAGTCTTACGGATGTGGAACGACGTGGTATTCTGACCGCCCGGCCCCCGGTACACGATTTGAAATGGGAACCTCCCCTACCGGCACTTTTTTGTCCACTTCAAGCAATGAGCAGAACAAACACTAAGATTGATGCAAAAAGGCTCAATCACATATAAGCATCTAAAGCATGGGTATTGGTTGGCTTCCAGATATCATCTTTTGCCCCTAAAATATTTACCTTGAGACCTTATATGATTCTGATGCACGTTGAGAGTTGATTTTGGGCAGTCTTACCTGGTAAACGTTTGTCACAGTGTAAGCGTGGCCCAGAATTATGCCATTTGGTAACTCTTCCTCATTCTTATTCTGTGGAAACAGAAAAATTATCAGGAAATAAAGTGGTGTAAATGTCATTGCTTAAAAGGTGCTACAAGTGAGTTTTTTATAGATGTCAATGAAAATGGTGTCTGTTTCAGTCCTTATCTTTGTGTCAGGCTCCATATATAGTAATAAAAGTTTTTGGAGATTGTGCAATGTAGTCTTTTTTCTTTTTTTGGTTCACCCCTTGTGGAGTTTCACAGCCCATAAGGACTTCTGACTGGAAAGCACGGTACATTATTTCCCACAAATCAGTCGGAGCCGTTTTCAGATCGTAGTGAATATGAACTCCACCGGTGAAGTCCATGAGGGCCTCAGATACTCGACCAGCATGCATGTCAGCGTAGGAGCCGCACAACCTGTAACAGTCATTCAAACTCTAAATTGTATCCCGCAATGTAATAGACATAACTTTGAGGACTATTACTGCACACAAATCACAGGTTGAATTACAGCCGTGCTTGTATTGAATACAACAGCACTATTCCTTACATATACTTGAAATGATATTTTCACATAAAGTCACTAAAAGATGTACAGGCACTTACTTGGCATACGCTTTCTCCAACAAGGCTGGCCAGAACTCATTATATGTTTTTGATTGCACAAAAATCAGCTGGTGGTCAATTGTTGGCAGTTTGTCATCAATCACAACATCATACCAATTTCCGAAACGCCAGAACTGTACGTTTAAGCAGAACACTGAGTGAAAAACTACATTATGTTTATACTATATTGTCTTTTAACTACATTATATTGCCAAAAGTTTTGGGACGCCTGCCTTTACGTGCACATGAACTTTAATGACATCCCATTCTAAATCTGTAGGGTTTAATATGGAGTTGGCCCACCCTTTGCAGCTATAACTGCCTCAACTATTCTGGGAAGGCTTTCCACAAGGTTTAGGAGTGTGTTATGGGAATTTTTGTGAGGTCAGGCACTGATGTTGGACGAGAAGGCCTGGCTCGCAGTCTCCGCTCTAATTCATCCCAAAGGTGTTCTATCAAAGGTGTTCCAAACCCAGACTGGTCCATCGGATTGCCAGACAGAGAAGCGTGATTTGTCATTCCAGAGAACACGTCTCAACTGCTATAGAGTCCAGTGACGGCGTTCTTTACACCACTGCATCCGATGCTTTGCATTGCACTTGGTGATGTAAGGCTTGGATGCAGCTGCTCGGCCATGGAAACCCATTCCATGAAGCTCTCTACGCACTGTTCTTGAGCTAATCTGAAGGCCACATGAAGTTTGGAGGTCTGTAGCTATTGACTCTACAGAAAGTTGTCGACTTCTGCGCACTGTGCGCCTCAGCATGCGCTGACCCCGCTCTGTGATTTTACGTGGCCTACCACTTCATGGCTGAGTTGCTGTTGTTCCCAATTGCTTCCACTTTGTTATGATACCACTAACAGTTGACCGTGGAATATTTAGTAGTGAGGAAATTTCACGAATGGACTTATTGCACAGGTGGCAACCTATCACTGTTACAATACCACCAGTGTATAAAGCACACGAACGAGGAGATAAGGATTAAGTAAGTCTTTACTAGAAAATCCAACAGGGGAGAATACAGGAACAGACAGGAACACACCAGTGTAAACACGAACGACACCCGACAACATACTGAACAGAAACTGGAACTTAAATACACTGATTGATTAACTCAAATGACGAACAGCTGTGATGAAAGTGATAGTGTCCATGGTTACAGATTGTGGCGGGAAACTAGAACAAAGGAACATGTGACTGATGACAACAAACAAACAGAAAGTCCATGTGACTGTGACATTTACGCCCCTCCCGGAAAGGCGCGTCCTCGTGCCGTAGAGAGGGGAAGATGAAGATAGGATGTTGAAGATGTAGGAGGCGGCTCTGGAGGCGGACGGCTAACCGGGAGGAGGCGGAATACAGGAGTCCAGGGTGGTGCAGGTGGAGGTGAAGTCCGGGAGATGGCCTTGAACAGGGGCTGCAGGATGTTGTGCCAGGCACCAGCCAGGGTAGTGCCCCACGGCGGCGTTGATGGAGGGAGGAGGCCATGGAAGGTTGTTGATGACCGCCATGGGGAGGACCGCAGTCAACGGCGGCGAGGATGGAGCCCACCACGCAGCCGACGAGCTGAGGTGGTGGAGAGATGGTGACGATCCAAGCGGCCGCGACGGAGCCGCAGTGACGACCTCCCGAGAGCGAGGAGGGGATCCGGAGGTCTGAGGACGCGTTGGAGCGACCGAGGGCGGAGACGGAGCCTGAGGTAGGGCGGAGCAAGCCGTAGTGGAAGGGGTGGAGGACCAGAGAGCAGCGGATGGTCCATAAGTCCGCAACGGAGGCGACGCGATGTCTGACCCAGGTGGAGCCGACGTGCCGAGGGAAGTCCGGCGTGGCCGAAAGGCCGATGGTCCACTCCGAGGTCGAGGGCGGAAGGAGCGCAGGCGCAGGAGTCAGGGCGATGGATGGAGGCAGCTCGGAACCTTCCGAGGCTGGAGGCGGAGCTTCGGGCTCCTCGTGCCCAGGAGGAGACGGATCCCGGCAGGCCCGAGATGGTACCACGCTACTGAGAGGAGGTGGTATCAGGGGACTGAAGGGAGACGGAGATGACTGGATGGCACTGATGGCTGTGGACTGGGAAACAGGCTGGAGTTCCATGTAAAAATCCAAGAGCAGTGGTGAGTCACAGGAAGGTTGGTGATAAGGTGGGAGAGGCACGCTGGACGGGACCAGCTGGACCGGAGACAGAACAGGGGCAAGAAAATTGTCCTCTCCACACCTTAAGTCCAGCAGTGTTTCAGCAAAAAACTCACTCTCAGTAGCGGGGGGGTGGGCGGGGCTCACTTCCGGACCCTCGAGGTCCACCAACACTCCCTCGGCGATGGATGGCTCGGCCGGCTCACACACCTGGTCAGGTACACGCTGCTCGGGCTCCGTGGCGATGTTACCCCCGATCGCTCTTGTGTGCGTGGGCGGCTCAATCGCGGCGGTCTCCGTCGTACTACCTGCGGTGGGCTCAGGTCGTAAATCCTCGCCGTCTGGGTGGTTCTGGCTGGGCACTGGCTGGGGAGTGGGGCTGGCGGCAACTTCAACAGTGAATGGTGATCCGCAGGATGCCAGCACCCACTCCACATAGGACACGAAGCTCCCTCGAGGACCCTCCCCGGACAGCTGTGCACGTGTGGTGTTGTTTAGTCCGACGTACAGGAACGTGCACAGGCAGTAGTCCGGGAAGGTGGTCAGATGTACGAGATCCAAAAATTGTAGTAAATGTCTCTCGAGGGAGCTTTCTCCCTGCTCAAGGCACATGAGTTTGACAGCTGGGTCCATAGTGCAAGCAGGGAGTGAAAACGAAACAAAACACTGAACACGAAAACCAAAAAAAGAAAATCCTATAGACAAAAACGTCGCTTACTGTTTCGGTCGGGTGTTCTGTTACAATACCACCAGTGTATAAAGCACACGAACGAGGAGATAAGGATTAAGTAAGTCTTTACTAGAAAATCCAACAGGAGAATACAGGAACAGACAGGAACACACCAGTGTAAACACGAACGACACCCGACAACATACTGAACAGAAACTGGAACTTAAATACACTGATTGATTAACTCAAATGACGAACAGCTGTGATGAAAGTGATAGTGTCCATGGTTACAGATTGTGGCGGGAAACTAGAACAAAGGAACATGTGACCGATGACAACAAACAAACAGAAAGTCCATGTGACTGTGACAATCACGGTACCACGCTTGAATTCACTGAGCTCCTGAGAGGGACCCATTCTTTCACAAATGTTTGTAGAAGCAGTCTGCATGCCTAAGTGCTTGATTTTATACACCTGTGGCCATGGAAGTAATTGGAACACCTGAATTCAATGCTTTGGAGGGGTGTCCCAATACTTTTGGCAATATAGTGTATATTAAAAGACAAAACAGGAATTAACTATTGCTTAGGGTTTCGATTCTGGATAATATGATCAAAATAATTGTAGGAAATTATGGCATGAAATAAGAGGAACTTACCCTGAAGTGAAATAAACCAGTATAATTGCGGCTGAATGATTGTCCGTCTGGCATGACCTTTTGTAATAATTTGCTTTGAAATGTTAGAGCCCCAACAGAGGCCAGAAACCAGCAGTTTCCTGAGATAGAGGAGAGAAAAAACACTAATTGGCACAGTGAATTTGATATCTTTCATATTCCACAAGTCATTTCTGATTTTTTCTAGTTTTGCTAGAGAAGGTATTTACTTTGTTTTCAGCAGAAATTTAAACCCAAATATAGCCACAAGAGGCAATCATCAGGCACTAATGGCTCAGACTAAAGGATACAGGGATGTTGCCACACATCTTTTCAGTGTGTCAGATGTGTTATTCTGTATTTTATAAAAGACAAATCATATTGTATCTTCGTTTTTATTAGACAGCAGTATATATTATTGGGATAAATGAAAGTTAAAATAACATTCCTTTGTAAACTAATTATATTGTAAGTGCAATATAATATAATTTTGTCATGAGGGTCACAAGTTTTGTGCAAATCAAACCAAAATAATAGGTTTTCCAGAAAATTCAAAATGGCGCAAAAATTTCCCTGTGGGCAAACAAAATCCGACGTATGATTCTGGGGCTTAAGGATTTAAAGGGGGGAAAAATGCAAAATGTAAAACACAAATGCACTTATTATAGCACCACCTAGAGTGATGCTCAGAGGGAAGAAAAAAATATTGTATTGTGGTTACCCAGACGTACCTACTTTCCCTTGGACGTAGTCAAACCTAGACACTGACTCTACAATAAATTCAGCTGCATCTGGACACAATTTCTGAAAGAAAATAAGTCATACTTTCAGTATTTGGCATTTGATCAATTGATGCATTCTGTGAAAGGGATGTGATTGATAGTGGTTTTAGGTAGTGTCTTTTAAATTCTTTCAAGCATTTAGATTTAGCTTTCAACAAAAGTTGTACAGTTTTACACTTCTAATTAAGTGTGCAATATTATAAGAACACGTTAAAGATGAAGCCTCAAGGAAGTAGATTACATACCGTTGGTCTCATCCACTCCACTCGGGCCATGACTTCTGGCTTCAGCAGCCCTTCGCCAATAGAACGAGGGTCTGGTGGGAAAAACTCATCCACAAATCTCTGTCTTGTTTTGATACAGTAGGCTTGTAAAATGTTGTAGTCCTGATTCATAAACTTCAAAGGATTTGTTTCAGAGCCCATGCCACCCTTCATGTTGCGATCATCCATGACTTTTAGGCACATGCCATGTGGAACCGCTGGAGGAGGCATTTTGAAATCTGTCTGGATTTTTTTTGCTGCAGGAATACAGACACGACACATATATAAACACAGTAGGTTTTTTTGCCTTACAGACTAAAGACAAAGTAATTAGATTCATACAAGTATTAATACAAGCCATAAAGTGTTTTTAAGATCAATTAGTTTGTACCTACAAATTAAATATAGGTCTTCACTACCTATACTGAACTTTAACTTATAGCATTACTGAAATGAATAAGATGTATATGTACCTTCAGAGATGCAATGAATTTTCACCAAATGACTGGTAATCTTCTCTGTCTGTGACTGGCTTTTATACACTTTTGCCCTACTTCAAGCTTTAAAACACCTGTAGAAGCCCTGCCCCATTTCCAGCTGATGTGTTTATAACAAAGAAGTGATTAACAGAACCTCATCTGAACCTTTGGCATTATAAGAAACTGAAATCCTCCACATTTGCCCAAGGACAAAACATTGGTCTACATCAGTGTTTCCCAACCAGGGTGCCGTCTGGCGAGAGCAGGGGTGCACACACACACTTAAAGCAATTTGTTTTATTTGTATCTTTATTCTATTGTATTTATTGTGCTATTGTTATTAATTTTTTATTTGTTGTTATTTTATTACTGACTGTTATTTCATTACTGACTGTCAATTCAAAGTTTGAAATCAAGCTGTTTTGTGCTATTTCAACAAAATTACCACAATGTAAAAAAACAAATACAGTGAGGGAGCAAACATTTAGGTGAGATAGTTGTAATGGTAACTGAGCAACATTGATATGACAGTATATACCGTGGTTCTTCTCCGTGGTATCAAATATCGATACTTTTCAAGGTATAAGCTCCAGTATGGTGACAAAACTAATGTAGGGTGTAGGAAACTTTTTCCTCGTCGAAGCAGAGACCAGGAGACGTTGGGATATCTTTCAAGCAGAAGTTACTCTTTATTGAGAAACGCGCTGTGCGTCGCTGTAGTCATCCAAGTCTAACTAAGGCAGTGTATACATGATGTTTTATAGGCATTCAGTGGGCAGTCCTTAAAGGTGTTGCCCTTACACACAGCCTTAGAAGTGACCACTAAAACAAAAGCATCTAAAGACAATACAGGCAATTACCCCCAACTGTTAGTACCCCAAATGGTATAAACAGTAGCTGGTCACGAGAACTAAGACTATGTAAACATTCACACATAGTTTGACTTCCAGTAGGAAGATCAAAGCATTTAAATGCATAGGTGCTAACCCAATCAGTCTGACACTATAGCCCATACCTTCACGTTATCATAGAGACAAAGGCACAGCTGTGTCTTGAGCTTGTCATGCCAAATGGTCAGGAAGTGCATAAAGACACCTGGGCTGCCTGACTTGATTTTCTTAGAAAGTCATCCTTTTTACCTCAAAATGTTAAATACAATGTACTTCACCTTAGTATTTCATATGATGTTATGTCAGGACATAGGATCAGCAGATCTTAAACAGATTCTTAAATTTGTAATCCCACAAGGGTGACACAAATTTTTGAAAAATTTCAAACGGTGTCGTGACTGAAAAAAGGTTGGGAAACACTGGTCTACATATTTCACCTAGGCAAGTTATAATTAGGGCCCGAGCACCGGTGGTGCGAGGACCCTATTGGAATTGCTCCGTTTATTATTATTATTAGGACCCAAGCCTTCAAACTTACGGGGCTTTCTGGGGGCCTTAACGTGCTCAAAAACTCTTGAAAATTGGCACACACATTGGAATCTGCGGCCATTAGGACGCCACAGAGGCTGGTCCCCGTGCGTGGCAGAGGGGCTCAACAGCGCCCCCTTGAATGGGATCCAAAAACTTGGCCATATATCAAACACGTTTGCATGTATTAGTATGAAACTCGGTACACATATAGACCTCATCGGGCCTAACAACTTAAGCGCTCTAAGTTATACGCCAACTCAACAGGAAGTCAGCTATTATGGGTTGTTTGAAAAATGCATGCTCTGGAATTTGATATGCTCCTCCTAGGCGATTAATCAGATCACCACCAAACTCGGTCAGCATGAAGTCAAGACATTGAGGATGTAAAATTGCCAGCAGATTTTTGATATCTTGAACGGTTTGGCCGTGGCAAGGCAACGAATTTATGGCGAGAAAAGGGAATCAGGATGTGTGTTATAACTTATGCATACATTGATTGATTTTTATGAAACTTCAGCTGTGTGTTCGTTGTAGGAGTCCGATCACATGGATGTGACTATTGTGAGTCAAAGTTATAGCGCCACCAACTGGCAGCAGGAAGTGTGTCACTTTCAAAATGCTTTGAGATTACCCTCTTTTTTTTACCCGACATAGGTATTACAAAGAGAAAGTGACCCCATGTCCCCATTTTTCAAAAGGCTTATAAATCATACAGAATGTGTTTTTGTGAGAAAGTAAAAATGTGCAGTTTTCTGTGATGGGTAGGTTTAGGTGTAGGGTTGGTGTATGGCGATAGAAAATACGGTTTGTACAGTATAAAAACCATTACGCCTATGGAATGTCCCCACAATTCACAAAAACAAACCTGTGTGTGTGTGTGTCTCTGTCTGTGTGTGTGGCTCTGTCTCTCTCGCTCTCTCTTTCTCTGTGTGTGTGTGTGTGTGTGTGTGATTGTGTTTTACAGTCTTGCAGGTTTAACCCTTTCCTTGCTGTATCCTTTTGTCTGCATTATAGGATAGGAAATCTCTTAGCCCTTCTCTTCTATAAATTTGTATAACAAAATAAAGGCATAGAACCAGTTCATTTGTAGTTCACTGACTATATAGTTTTATATAATTAGTTTAATAATTTAGTTAATAAAAGACCTTAAGATAAATTCATCTGAACGTATAACATTTTAACTGCTAATGATAACTTTGCTATAAATGCTTTTAGTTAGTATTACATTTGAATGTATATATTAAGAGATTATCAAAGACTAATTTCTGTCACAGCATAAATTTTATTCTTATTGTTTAAAATGTTATTGAATAATCTTACTCAACTAACTGGTCAGTCTCCAACTGGTTCTTAAATCCCACTCTGCCTCTGTGTGTGTGTAGTGTCCGTGACACTTTAATGGTTTAGAAAAATAAAAAACCTTAAGACAAATACTGGACTTAGATTTACACTGGACTTAGACTTAGAAAATTTTGAGCTGCAAAAGATAACTTTGCACTCATTTCAAAGTGACCTATGACATCCTATGAAATGAAATTCATCTAAATTTAAATGATCTCATGGATGTAGCTGTTGTGGTTCACGGTCATAGTGGCACCAGCTGGCTGCAGTAAATGTGGCGTATTCAAATGACTTTGACATAGTTCTTTTCCATTTACCCAGTTTAAATTCATTTTGCCCACCGTGCACAGTTGCCCTAAAACCACTGAGGTGGCGGTGCCACCGGGCTTGGGCCCGCCATTGCTGCTTGCAGCTATATTTCCGATTCTTCTCCGAAATGGATCACATTTTTGAGGGCCTAAACATGCTCGAAAACTCATGAAACTTTGCACACGCTTCAGAAGTGGTGAAAATTTACGTCTGATATGGGTCTCAGAATTAGGTGTGGCAAAATGGCTCGATAGCGCCACCTATAAATATTCAACAACGTGCCCCTTACGCTATGTTTCATGTATAAGTATGAAATTCGGTACAGACATGTAACAGCCCAATACCTACAAAAAAGTCTCTTGGAGCAAAATCTGAAACTGAACAGGAAGTCAGATATTTTTAATTAACTTTACAAAATTTGTGCAATTTTTTTGCCATTTCTACACGTTGTACTTTAACGAACTCCTCCTAGAGCATTAATCAGATCAAGGTCATATTTGGTCAGTCTAAACTAAAGGCCTTTGCGATGTTAAATTGCGAAGATCTTGAGTTTTTGCTGAAGGGCGTGTCCGTGGCGGCCTGACAAATTACGATGTTTCGCCATGAAACAGGAAGTTGTTGTAACTCAGGCATACAGTGTCCAATCTGCTCCAAACTCACATGTTTGATAATAGTCCTGGCCTGATGACATCTATATGGCAATATTCAGTTACGGTCAAAGCGCCACCTGTTGGCAGCAGGAACTGTGGCACTTTTAAATGATTTTGCCATAATTCTCCTGTATTTACTCGCTTACATGCATGTCGCCCACTTTTCACTGTTTTCCTAAGGCCAGCGGGTGGCGGTGAGTCCGGGTGCGAGGGCCCTTTCATCGCTGTTTGCAGCTTTAATTTTTTTTATTATTTTCTTCAGAAAAAAATGGTCAGATGTGCATGGTTTATTTTTGTACATAATATTATAAAATACATGCTGCTTTTTGGACACTCTAATACAGTTTATATTAGATCTCTTTTACAGTATGGGTTTATGTTCAAAATAAACATTTCAAAGCCCCCAAAAATGCTTTCAGTGCAGCAGAAACCAGTTGATCCAGCCTGGACTTGCTTTGAATGTGACACTGATAAATGAACACTCATGACAGGTACAGGTCTACTTGGGGATTTAAATTCTTGTGCCAGTGCAGTATATGCAAATTAAAACCAGTCAAGTCAGAACAAGTACTGTCACTGTATGATAGTGCCAAGCAATAAGAATTTGCAATCACTTTGAAACTGGGAGTTCTCTTTGGGGAAAAAATATACCAAGGCAAATATCTTTCAAAAACTTTAAAACCACCTGTTTGTTGGTATTGTGTTGGTCTTAAGCCCAAAGTATAGTTCACTTTTTATGCATATGCAAGGGTCAGAGTACACTCGTACTGTACGCGCACTGCCGGATTTTTGTAACCGCACATACTTGTACACACAGGTCGCACATGCGCATTTATTTTTTTGTGGTAATTAGTTTATCCACAAGGTGGCAACTGTGCCCTGGGGGCACCAATTCACAAGGTAGTCAAAGAAAAACTGCATAAACAGAACAGACCGGAACTCATGCAAGCTACAGCGACAATGGAGGCCTACATAGAGATTGTGCGAAGAGGTTAGAAAGTACCCTCATTTGTACAACCCTAGAATGAAAGAATACAAAGATGTTTACATGGGTTGTAACTCGTGGCGAGAGATTGCTCAAAACTGCACATGCGTTGAATGCCTGTGTATGCGTACGAGTCAAATGAAGTATACTTTGAAAGGCTGTGCGTTCAACTGTGCACTAGCATACACGTAAAAAAAAAACTAAAGTCTTGAAAGTCACAGCAGCTTAATAAACCACTTGCTGTGATGTCTGTCATGTTAATCAAGGAACAAAGGTAACAGAGAAAAATTGTAGCTTTTTAAATAAGGATTAATCTATGTTTAATTTATAATTTATGCAGTGAAGTGATTTACTTTATTCAATTTCTGTATATTTCCTACCTGTTAGATAGAAGCCCACAGGTAAATATGACATTTATTATTATAATGGGTTTATGTGAAGATTGTTCACTTAAGTTCACTTAAATTAAAAGTTGTTAAGTTCACCTAAATTAAAAGTTATTTTTTAAAGCCTAATAAATGTTGAAATTGATAGCTTTCAGTTATACTGTAATGTTGAATGTGTATAATTAATGTTTAAAAAAATCAAAGAGACATCAGTACCATATTAGTATCAGTGATACTGGCCTTCATTCATAAAAAGATGAGATTAAACAAATATTTAAAATACTGTCTTTAGGTTGCTTCTACATATATTTGGAGAGTAACTGTGAAAAAATTATTACAATATAAAAATATTAAAAACTCCAATGTTTTTAATCGCAGTTAATTTCAGAAAAACATATGCGATTAATTTCAGAAAAAAATATGCGAATAATTAGTTAATTTTTTTAATCGATTGACAGCACTAGTATAAATACATAAACACTGAGCAAATGTACGTTTTAGTTTGTTACTGTTTAAGTTATAATATTTTCTTCTATTATTTTGATATTTGCTTTTATTATTATTTTTTTTACATATATTCCAAGCTTTGGCAATATTGTATTATTTAGTCATTGCCAATAAAGCAATTTTGAATTGAATTATTAAATTGTTTGGGTGTTGTGGATGGGGTTAGCATTAGGTAATCAGGTAGCAGCTTCAACGAGATAGGGTAATAATTTAGCAAGGAGTCGAAATTCGGCACAACACCGGCGACATGACAACATGCTCATTGTACAGCATCACTTCGGGTATTTATGAACAACAGCAGAACTGATATCTTTCTGGCATTACTTTTTAATGTTATTTTACTTTGCTTGTTACATATACATGCAACATTTCAGCTGTAAATAAATTATAAATGTTAGCTAGATAATGTTCATTACCTGTCTAGCGATGTATGTTTATGCTGAAATATAATATTATAATGGTTTGTATTTAAAAAAATGGGAAGTTTTCACGGTACATGGTAGGACTTTTTATGGAGCGAATGTTTCAGTGCACTGGAAGGATTTTTCGATTGAGATTGTCCTTGAAATGTCCGACTGCCTTATCAGTGCCCTGACTTCTAACTAGGGAGCTGATTGAGACACACCCCATGACATATTAAAAAAAACAATTAAAACATGTTACAATAAAATACATACAAGAAGAGAATAGCTCTTCTCAGATGCAAGGAGGGTCAGGCCTGTTTACGCATACTGACTCTCCCTGCCACATGTGAGCTCACTTTTACAGGATGGGTTTATGTTAGGCCTCCAAAAATGCATTCAGTGCAGCAGAAACAATCTGATTCTGCCTGTACTTGCTTTGATGTGTCATTATATGTCTCAATAACCAGACATGTTAAATGTACATGTCACACGTGATTGATGATCATAAATTACATTTTATGATACCGTATATTTATTATGAGGTTGAGGAGTATAAAATATATAAATTATGACTATAGTAAGTAAGAGTATGTGACATTTCTTTATAAATGAACACTCATGACAGGTATAGGTCTACTTAGGTATTTAAAGGGTTAGTTCACCCCAAAAAGATGAAAATTATCCTATAATTTACTATTTAAATTCTTGTGCCAATACAGTATATGCAAATTAAATCCAGTCAAGTCAGATCAAGAACTGTCACTGTATAGTGCCAAACAATAAGATTTTGCAATCACTCTGAAACTGTGATTTCTCTTTGGAAAAAAATATATATATATACCAAGGCAAATCTCTTTTATAAACTTGTGCATTTGGAAGGTATGAACCATGTATATTTTTTTTAAAAGTCGCAATAACCAGACATGTTAAATGTACATGTCACACGTGGTTAAGATCAAATAGTAGAGGATGTAGGATCTAGAACATTTATTAAATAAACTCCAAAACAGACTTGCGAAACAGGCAGGAACAAAACAACAACGTATATGCAACAGAGAACTGACAACGGAACTGAACAAACACAGGGCTTAAATACAAGGAGAACAGAGGACCAAACAAGACTAACTAGACACACCTGAACACAAACACTAATCAATCTGTAACCAAGGAGACAAACAAGTGGCGGGAAACTGAGAACAAAGAGAACATGTGACTAAAGAAAAACAAACTCTAGACATATACAACTAAACAGAACAAAACACAACTCAAACCGTGACAGTACCCCGGGAGGGTGGGCACTCTGGAGGCTGACCAGGGCGTGGCTATGCGGGACAGGAAGCCTCCAGGGCGTCGCCGGCAGTTCAGGGGGCCACGGCGGCGTGGGGGGCTCAGGGGGCCACGGCGCATACTAAATGGGCCCAGGAATAATTCCAGAAACCATTGTTGGTAAACACAATCTGCCGTGCCATCTGCAGATGCCAACTAAAGCTCTATCATGCAAAAAGGAAGCCATATGTGAACATGGTCCAGAAGCGCCATCATGTCCTGTGGGCCAAGGCTCATTTAAAATGGACTGTTTCAAAGTGGAAGTCCAAATTTGACATTCTTGTTGGAAATCACGGACGCCGTGTCCTCCGGGCTAAAGAGGAGGGAGACTTCCAGCATGTTATCAGCGTTCAGTTCAAAAGCCAGCATCTCTGATGGTATGGGGGTGCATAAGTGCATACGGTATGGGCAGCTTGCATGTTTTGGAAGGCACTATGGATGCTGAAAGGTATATAAAGGTTTTAGAGCAATATAAGCTCCTCTCCAGACGATGTCTATTTCAGGGAAGGCCTTGTGTATTTCAGCAGGACAATGCAAAACCACATACTGCAGCTATTACAACAGCATGGCTTTGTCGTAGAAGAGTCCGGGTGCTGAATTGGCCTGCCTGCAGTCCAGATCTTTCACCTATAGAGAACATTTGGTGCATCATTAAACGAAAAATACGTCAAAGACGACCACGAACTCTTCAGCAACTGGAAACCTATATCAGGCAAGAATGGGTCCAAATTCAAACACTAAAACTCCAGAAACTCATAACCTCGATGCCCAGACGTCTTCACACTTTTTTGAAAAGAAGAGGAGATGCTACACCATGGTAAACATGCCCCCATCCCAACTATTTTGAGACCTGTAGCAGGCATCAAATTTGAAATGAGCTCATTTAGTGGATAAAAGTGTAAAATGTATCACTTTAAACATTTGTTATGTTATCTATGTTCTATTGTGAATAAAATATTCAATGTTAGATTCAATGTTAAGCATTAACTGCAACAGTTGACATTTTCAAAACAATAAATATATTATGTAATATGATAAATCGCCTGTGCTGTTTTGCCTGATTGATTACAGACATTCGGATTTAGGTAAGGACACAGCAGAGCAAACAATGAATGAATAACCTGTTCTAATCTGGGATAGTACAGTTTATTACTTGTGCCCTATTAAAATATTTATAAGCTAGCCTGTTGTGAGTCATCCTTTCATGTTTATTTCGCATATAGCCAGTGTTTCTGTTAGCTACATAAACTACATACCTGAGGAGAATGTTTTATTAATCTTGCAGTCATAATAAACTTTGCAATTTGTACTTTATTATATAATACAGTTCATAAACCTTTAAAGCATTGTTCTGAAGGCCCAGTCTTTCTTATATAGGCCAGCAGTTACCTCAAGAATATTATTCTATTATTTTTCAGAAGCTTAATTTTGCTTTTATGATGCATATCATCATGATGTAAAGTTACTGTCTGTTTCAGACTGGATGTGAGTGCTGAAGTCACTGGTAGTTCTGGCAGTGTGTGATCTGGACATACATAAAGGCTGTTCTCATTGAGTGCCGAGACCCTGTTTTAATAATCTCAGACAGTAGACATTCACTTAATTTTGCTTTGTTAGAGTTGATGAAAAGCATACAACTGTAAAAACAATCCAAATAAAACACTAAAGAAGATGACATATTTAATTTGTTTACATGCACGTCACATTAACCAACATCAGAGAACAGTGAACATGAAAGTCTGTTGTTAAATTATTATTATATTAACTTTATTAATCTCAGGAGGACTTCAAGTAAATATTGTAGTTCAACAGAGTTTGGCTGACAAAAATGTTTGGGAATCCCTGCCCTACAATGTTGAAGATCAGAAATGTATAATTGTATGTATACTTGCAAAATGAAAAGAAATACTTTTGAATAATATTTTCAAATCTTAAACACGATTAACACAACATTATGGATTATTAAATTTTAGATGATTTCAAATAGGCTACCATTATAAAACACATGACATGAAAGTAGGTTGTTTTTCAGTGCAACGTGTGGTCAAAGAACAGACACAATGTATGCTTTATATAAATATATATATATATAGTGTGTGTGTGTGTGCGTGTAAGAAATATTTTGTAATATATTTATTAGTTATTTCTCTAAATGGTATTTTACTCTTAACTAAATACAACCTTAATGAAAACAGGATGTGCTCTTTTGAGGGTCCATGTTAAAGGGATAGTTCATTAAAAATAAAAATTCTGATGCCCTCATCTTATTTCAAAGTTGTATGACTAATGTTTTCGTGGGACATATTTTGAAAAACGTATCAGTGTATTTTTCATACAGTGGAAGTCAATGGGCACCAAAATTAGTTCTACTGGTTCCCAGTGTTCTTCAGAATATCTTCTTCACAGAAGAAAAGAACACTGGTTACAAACAGGTGAGTAAATGATGACAAAATTTTCATTTTTGGATGGACTATACCTTTAATCTATTATAATCGATTAGTACTTGGAGACTAGGGATTCCCAAATAGGTGTGGAAAGATTTTGATGTTGCTTTGTTAAAGCTTTAAAAAATAAAAAAAAATAAAAATTTGTGACAGATACAAGTAAATGTGCAACTGTGTTACTTTAATTACAATTTTACATAATATCTAGTATAATATGAGAAAACAGGAAAAATGCGTAGTTTGGTGTTGATAAAGAAAGTTTGAGCCTTATTGACATGGCTGTGGAGGCTGAGAAACACTGGCTATGAAATAAATTAAGAATTACACAAATACTCACACCAGGCTAGCTTATATACATTTTATTAGGGCACAGATGTTTATTTCAGGCATTGTTGTTAACACTCTGCTGTCACCAAATGGCAAAAAGGTATAGTACAGGCTACTAACCAAAATATTCAAATTAAATCGAAAACCTCACAAATGAAATAAAATAATAATAATAATAATAAAAGATAAAAACATCAAATAGTAATAAACTGTACTAGCCTAGACGAGCATAACCCATTCGCTGATTGTTTGCTCTTCTGTGTCTGTAATCAATCAGGCAAAACAGCACAGACGATTTATCATATTACACAATATATTCATTGTTTTGAAAATGTCAACTGTTGCAGTTAATGCTTAACATTGAATCTTCATTACCGTTTCGAAATAATCCATTAAACGAGTTTGATTTGAGCACTAAAATTTTCAGTTCCATTCGTCTCCGTGTTGTCTCAAGGCCACGCCCACAACAGGGGAAATATCATGAATATTCACGTATACTCCACCCACTGGAACAGTTTTTCACAGGAACCGAATATTACACAACACCGGGACTGACCAGAGTGACTAGTCAGCAGACATGAGAAATTAGTCTTCTCAAAAGGTCCTGTGCACGTGATCTCAAAATGGTAAAATGCTGATTATTTTTTTATAAAAGGCTCTATTTATCTTACCTTCAAATTGATGAGCCATAACCTTGTCCTTCACTCTTGTCATCCATGTTTGGTGTGTTGCAGAAATCTAAAAGAATTATTTTATGTTAATAACATAATTTTACATCTAATGGTTATGCTCTACTAGCTGTCAAAGCCAGATGTGAAATGGCTAGTAGATGGCTTACAAATTATGACTTTGTAAAATTGTATACCATTGTATACCATTCTAAAAAAATGTTAATCAATTAACCAATGTTATCTAATGTTTCATAAGATAACATTGGTTAACTAAATTAGTTAAAATAAAGCAGCAATGAACAATACTTCTACAACATTTTTATGTTAATGTTAAGTTCAACATTTACAAATTCATGTTTAAAATCAATTGGTGTACTTAACATGAGTTAACGCACTGTGAACAAATAAGAAAAAACAACGAACAGCCATGTTATTATTAACTAACATTTGTAAAGATGAATAATAAGTACTGTATCAAATGTATTGCTTATTGTTTATATTAGTTACTTCTACATAAACTAATGTTAACAAATGAGACTTTAAAGGGTTAGTTCACCCAAAAATAAAATTTCTGTCATTAAGTACTTACCCTAATGTCATTCCACACCCATAAGACCTTAGTTCCCTTTCGATACTACACTTGTACTGCGTCGTATGCCGTTAGGCTAGACGCATATGGGAAAACTCCTTTTCTCCGATTTCTGAAGCCTTTTTCAATCACGCAGTGAAACTGCACGGCCATTGGGTCGTGTAGTTGTATTGAAATGAACCAATGACGGTGCGGCAGAGCCCGCCAAAAGGGGTGGGCGCTGCTTCCCACGCCGCTCTCTAGCAGTCCCAGTCAGCGCTTCGCTCACAAGTCACCTGCAGCGTCAAGCGCGCCTGTGACGGCGTTTTTCCCTGCTGTGTCAGGCGAATTCAAGAGCAAATTTCAAAAGAGCAAATTTCTAAAGAGCAAATTTTCTCGGCGACATTGTTGCAAATGTTGCGCCATGGCTGTGGGTCGTGCAGAGCACCTCTGCACGCTGATGATGGGCACAGTGAGTGCGTGCGATGTCTGGGTAAATCCCACGCAGAAGCCGCGCTCACTGAAATGACCTGTTCTTATTGCGAGAGCATGAGTCTGGCCTCTTTGCGCTCATGGATAGCTTTCTTTTCAGAGAGTGACTCCGCCCCTCGCGCCCTCCCATTTATTTCCTCACAGGAGCCTGTGAGGAAAAAACAGCGGGGCAAAGGATCACAGCACTCGGATGAGAGTGAGCTCACCTCGGCACAGGTCTCGCGTGCCTCTCTCTTTCCACAAAGAGAGGTTTCCCCTGTCCATTTCTCCCGCCCTGACCAGCGCCCCTCTGCCATTGCGAGCGACCTGGTCTCGTTCGGGGGATCTGACGACGAGCCGCTGGATGACAGCATGTCCCTAGCGGCCTCGGATGCCAAGGATTGGATGGGCTTGGCCCACGACCCCGCCCCCTTGCTGTCTTTGGAACCAATCGACCCTAGAGCTTCGATAGACACCGAGCTCATCCGTGTACTATCAAAAGCTGTCGAGGAGCTCGGTTTAGAGTGGTCTGTGCCTGAAGAACCCACACGCAGCCGCTTAGACAAGTGGTTCCTGCCGGGACGCCGCCAGGCCCCGCCTCAAAGATCTGCGCCCTTCTTCCCGGAGGTCCACAATGAGCTCACAAAATCGTGGCGTACCCCCTTTCCTGCCGGCCTCCGTTCATCTGCCTCTCACGCTCTCACCTCTGTTGACGCTGCTGAGCAGAAGGGCTATGACAAACTGACTCCATTGGACGAAGCTGTGGCTGCACACCTCTGCCTGCCTGCTGCCATTGGTTGGAAAACTAAAGCCATTCATCCTTCTAAGCCCTGCCAGACGACTTCAGCTCTCGCTGGTCTCGCTTACACCTCGACAGGACAGGTGGCGTCTGCGCTACACTCTATGGCTGTACTCCAGGTGTACTAGGCGAAGCTCTTACGCGCCATGGATGACGGTGGTCACGACACGGCTGTTTTCAGGGAGCTGCACAGCGCCACGGACCTGGCCCTGCGTGCCACCAAGACAACGGCCCAGGCTATCGGTCGTTCCATGGCCAGTTTAGTGGTGCTAGAGCGCCGCTTGTGAATCAACTTGACTGAAATCAAGGCGCCCTCCCCAATTCTTCCCCAATTCCCCAGTCTCCCCCACTGGCCTCTTTGGCCCCGCCATTAATGGGTTCACCGAGTGCTTCACTGCCATGCAAAAGTCGTCCCAGGCAATGCGACACTTTTTGCCAAAGCATTCCAGCTCCTCTGCTTCGAGTTGCCCCAAACCTGCGCCGACTCAGCAGCCTGCCAAAGCCACGCCTTCTGCTGCTCAGCCCACTCCACGGCCTGAGCCCTGGCATCGCTCACGCTCTGCTAAGCGCCACCCCCTTCTGAAGCGCCAAGGACCCCGGCCCAAGATTGTGCTGGACCCTGCGCCTCAGAAGTCGTCCTGATGTCGCAGACAGGAAGAGGAGGGGGCTAAGTCTCACTGCGGCCGGACCACCCCCCAAACTGCCTCGTCTATGTTTCCCGTCACCCCTTTCAGTTCCGGGTGCTGGAAAAAAGGTGTTTGTTGCATGCACAGGGCCCACTCAAGCGCCCTTGCAACCTACCGCTGTGATAGTGGACACAATAAAAACAAACATACTCAAAAAGAGAGCAAATTTCCTCTTCCGTTCCTCATGAGCACTGTAGTTCCTTACAGCGACCAGTTGCTCGAGCCAATTCAACCCCTTGCCAGACGGGCAGAGGCCTGGCAGGCCATCCCCGGAGTGTCAAAATGGGTGTTGAATATAATAAAACGAGGTTATATACTTTTACGAAGTGTATAGACGCGGCTCTTTCCCTCTCTAAGACAGATGGGAATCCGCATACTGAATTACCTCGAAGACTGGCTCATTCTAGCCCAGTCAGAGGCCAAGCTAGTGTTACAAAGGTCCCTCCTCCTCAACCATCTAGAGTGTTTGGGGCTCAGGGTCAATTTTGCCAAGAGCTTACTGTCCCCCAGCCAACGTATCTCGTTCCTGGGAACAATTTTCGATTCGACCCAGATGAGGGCCTCAGTTTTGCCAGAACGAGCTCTGGCCATACAACAGCTTGTAGCAACCTTCAAGGCTGGAGATTCTCTGCCACTCAAGGTGTTTCAGAGGTTGCTAGGCCTCATGAGTTCGGCATCGCCGGTGCTATGGCTGGGCTTACTTCACATGCACCCCCTGCAGTTCTGGTTGAAACCCCGAGTTCCACCCCACGCCTGGCGTCTCAGATGCCTTTACGTCAAGGTAAACCAGGCCTGCATCGCAGCTCTGGCCCCTTGGGCAAATCCCTGCTGGTACAGACAGGGCGTGGCTATGGCGGCGGTCAGCAAGAGTAAAGTTATCTTCACAGATGCTTCCAAAACGGGCTGGGGGGCCCTTTAAGAGGGAAAACTGGCCTTCGGCACGTGGACGAGTGAGGAAAGCGAGCTACACATCAACTGCCTGGAAATGATGGCGGTCTGTCGAGCTCTTCAAGTTTTCCTGCTGCTTAGTCCACTCCGCTTGTGTCCTTTATAAATCACCAGGGCGGGCTCTCCTCGAAACCCCTCTTCACTCTGGTGAGGAATCTCCTGGAGTGGGCCCAGCACAACCTGCTCTCACTGAAAGCAGCTCATGTGCAGGGCATATTGAACACAGGGGCGGACATGTTGTCACGGAGCAATCTCCCCTCCAAGGAGTGAATGCTCCACCCCATGACGGTTCAGGAAATTTGGGGCATCTTCGGGAGGGCAGAGCTCGACCTCTTTGCCTCCGAAGGCAATTATCACTGCCCATTCAGAGAATGCTAGGCCTCATAAGTTCGGCATCAGCGAGTCAGGGAGGGCAAACACAGGGTCCTCTTAGTGGCCCCGCTTTGGAGAAATCGGCACTGGTTCTCAGAGCTGTCCCAACTCCTCTCAGCACCTCCATGGCTGATTCCCTTGAGACGGGATCTCCTCTCTCAAGTGAACGGAACAATTTGGCACCCCCGGCCCGAGCTGTGGGCTCTGCAAGTATGGCCTCTCGATGGGAGCCTGTAGACCTCCCCAAGAATGTCCTAAATACCATTTCGCAGGCTAGAGCTCTGACTACAAGGCGCCTCTATGCTCTTAAATGGTCTGTCTTCGCTGCTTGGTGTACAGCCCACGGTAAAGACCCATTTACATGTGACATATCTTTGATATTGTCCTTCCTTCAAGAGTTATTGGATAAGGGATACTCTTAAGGTCTATGTCGCGGCCATAGCAGCTTCTCATGCTCCTATAGCCGGGCAGTCGGTGGGCAAGAACAACCTCATTGTTCGTTTTTGGAAGGGGTCTAGGAGGCTAAACCCTCCTCGCCCCTTCACTGTCCCTACGTGGGACCTGTCCACGGTTCTAAGGGGCCTTAAAGGGCCCTGTTCGAACCACTAAAGTCTGCCGACTTGCGTCCCTTGTCACTCAAGACCACCTTGCTACTAGCTTTAGCATCGGTCAAACAAGTGGGAGATTTACAGGCGCTTTCTGTGAGCCCCTCTTGTCTTGAGTTCGGGCCTAACGACTCCAAAGTCGTCCTGAAACCAAGACATGGTTATATTCCTAAGGTTCTCTCCACTCTGTTCAGAGCTCAGGTGGTCATTCTCTCCACACTTCCACCTTCTCAGGATGATCAGGAGTTGCTCTGCCTAGTTAGGGCCCTAAGAACCTACATTGACCGTTCCTCCTCATTTAGACAGTCGGAACAGCTCTTTGTATGCTTCAGTGGCCGCACCAAAGGTCTTCCGGTCACTAAGCCAAGGCTATCCAGATGGATAGTTGATGTGATAGCGCTCGCTTATTCCTCCTTAGGCCTACAATGTCCTATCGGGGTTAGAGCACACTCCACGAGAGGCATGGCCTCTTCTTGGGCCTGGTCCAGTGGTGTATCCATTGCAGAGATTTGTGCGGTGGCCAGCTGGGCCTCGCCGTCCACTTTCGTCAGGTTTTATAACCTAGACGTTCTTGCATTACAGACGCAAATACTTTGCGTCTATGTCTGGGCCGTTGATTTAAGCTTCATTCTTCCTCTACACACCCTCGGTCCTTCTTGAGCACCAAGGCTGTATGAGTTTCATAGAACAACTATCATACCACTTTTCCAATGTACTCGGTTACTAACGTAACCTCGGTTCCCTTAGATACGGAACGAGTACTGCGTCGTATGCCTTTAGGCTAGACGCATATGGGAAAACTCCTTTTTTCTGATTTCTGAAGCCTTTTTCAATCACGCAGTGAAACTGCACGGCCATTGGTTCGGGGTCACTAGCATGGTCTTCTGTGGCTGGCTCTGGCGCGCTCGCTCACCATAGGTTCACGCGGCTCCGCTGCGCCGTCATTGGTTCATTTCAATACAACTACACGAACCAATGGCCGTGCAGTTTCACTGCGTGATTGAAAAAGGCTTCAGAAATCAGAAAAAAGGAGTTTTCCCATATGCGTCTAGCCTAAAGGCATACGACGCAGTACTCGTTCCGTATCTAAGGGAACCGAGGTTACGTTAGTAACCGAGTACATTTTGGAACACAAATTAAGATATCTTTGATGAAATCCGAGGGTATCTGATCCACACATAGGCAGCAATGTCATTGCATCTTTTGAGGTCCAGAAGGGTATTAAAGACATTGTTAAAACAGTCAACGTGACTACAGTGGTACAACTTTAATGCTATGAAGCAACGAGAATACTTTTTATGCACAAAAACAAAACAAAAATAACAACTTTATACAACAAATTCGTCTGTCCCCTGTCATTCTGCTATGTTATTTTCGTTGCAGCGCTTCCATGTTTACATCCGAACGCCAGCTCATCATTTCCCAGATTCTGCATCAGCATCACACACCGCCGTCAGTATTTGCGCCGGCAAATACTGAGCCTGTTACGTGTAATCTCTCAAACAATATTTCAACCACAGAAAGACATCAATAAAACAGCTTGAGAAAAAAATCTCACGTAGCATTACATTTACATCAGGCAAGTCATTTAGTGTCCACAGCATGTTAGTTCACTAGAGAAATGAACTCTAGAGGGGAGAATTTCACTAAGGCTACGGTACGCTCAATTCTGATTTTTGCTCAGATCTGATTTTTTTTTTTTTTTTGTATAGCTGTTCACGTTGTTTTAAATATGGCCAATATCAGATTTCCAGTGTGAACAGATCATGGTTCTGAACTGACCTGCATGCACAAAAGAATGATAAAAACGGGATTCCCAGGTTTTAGCACATAATCCATTCAATTACTTCTCAAAACTAGTCAAAAACTAGCCCATTCATGTCCTGTGGGGTATCCCGGTAAAAATCACGTTCCAGGGGCAGGGCTGGGACCCAAACGTCTGCCTTGCCCACCCAATCAGAATTTAGGAAATCGTTCATCAGTTTTTTTTATGATTTGTGCATTGAATCAAAACATTCTGAGGTGGGTTGTGTGTTGAGGAGTTTGATGAAGGGCTGTAGAATACACAAACAATAATAATAATAATAAATAACAAGACAATTGCAGTAGGCTAATTGTTCTTTTCTTAGCTGAAAGTATACGGCGAGGCGCGTTACACTCACATGCTTCGTATGTGGCGGAAAAGCAGAGGCTGGCAATCATACGAGCCAAAACAGGCAGAAAAATGCTTCAGTGCTATGAAGGTGCGAATTACAGGGTGTTGTAGCCTAAATTACTTGTAAATATTAATATATATTTCTATAGCTCTGATTGATTTTAAAGTGTCATTTGGCCGCCGGCGCATACTAAAATGGGTCATATGATGAGCAGTTAAAATTGATTCAAGAACGTGCATTTATTGCATCGAAGGAGCAAGAATATAATGCAAGTGTTTAAAATGCATATGCATTGTTCATTTGAAACCTTGCCCTCTTTGGCTTGTTGAACTTATTTTAACTTAAGCGCCGCGTTTTTAGAACACCGCGTCATGCAAGAGACGCTGCAAAATTATGGATGCGAGACGCGAGCACAACGGTCAAAATCCGTCTTGCGCGTGTTTACATTGAAAAACAATGGAAAAGTAGCGCAATGGAATGGAAAAACGTGTTCTGTGTGAACGGCCCCATTCTGCGTAATTAAAGTTGCGTTCATTATTAAAATTGTATAGGCTTCCGTACTTTCCAAATTGTCACTGGATAGTAGTGAACATGGTAGCATCCATATCATGGAGAGGCATGTTATAAAATCTTCAGTATAAATAGGCTGTAGGTATTAAGGATAGGACTATCTATCTACCTATCTACAGTGCTGGTCAGAATTATTTGCCCCCTTGATAAATATGATCAAAGATGGCTCCTTTTGATATTTTATTAAAAAAAAAAAAAAAAAACTAGACCTGACAAGATATCAGAGACCATTTTTTCATACAGAATCTTTCTAGATCCTTCAGATTCCCAGATCCATGTTGGTGCTTCTCCTCTTCAGTTCACCCCACTCATTTTTTATAGTGTTCAGGTCAGGGGACTGCATGGCCATTGCAGAAGCTTGGTTTTGTGCTCAGTGACCAAGAACGTTTGAAAAGTAACTGACACTACTGGAACTTCAAACGGGACGGGTCCTATGGTCAGATGAAAAAAAAGAAGAAAAAATTGAGCTTTTTGGCAGCAAACACTCAAGATGGGTTTGGTGCACACAGGGATAAAAAAAGTACCCCATGTGTAAAATGAAATACATTGCTGTATCTTTAATGTTGTGGGCCTAATTTTCTGCCAGAGGTCCTGGACATCTTGTTCAGATACATGGCATCATGGATTCTATCAAATACCAACAGATAAAAAAATGAAATCCTATAATGGGCCGTGGTTGGATCTTCCAACAGGACAGCGATCCAAAAACAAACATCAAAATCAAAACAAAAATGGGTTACTGAGCACAATGGTCGTCCCAGTCCCCTGACCTGAACACTATAGAAAACTGAAGACGAGGAGCACCAGCATGGATCTGGGACTAGTCCCCAACCAATTCTTTCAATTCTTTTACTTCAATGAAAGGTTAGATTTTTGTTTTTTTAAATAAAATATTTAAAAAAGGATAAACAATGCAGGGGTTTTTTTACAGCCAGCTTTGATCATATTTACCAAGGGGGCAAATAATTATGACCAGCACTGTATCTATTTCGTGTAGGCAATATTAAAAAATAGAGACAATGATAGTCATATCAAGACAGTAACTATCTTGGCGCTCTGTGGGTGACTACACATACACAAGATAATAACAGTGACAACAAACAATCTGGCAACAGTGACTCCAAGTGGTTAACATGTGAAATACATTAGGCTTCATTAATCACTTTTCAAAGTTAGATTATATAATGAAATTTTGCACAAATTACAGAGTTATTACATACACAATTTGATTCGTTTCTCATTTGTAGACTACTGCATTTGTATTACAAGTGAACTTATTAGTTTACTATTTTTTTTAACATAATAGTTTACACTTTGAAGTAAACTACTAGTTTAGTAGTTTTATACTGCAAGTATAAGATCATACTCATAGTTTACTATTTATATATTATTTTTGCACTTTAAGTATACTACTATGTACCTATTTAGGTAGGGCCTATTTAATTTGACATTTCATTGATTTAATTTATATGCTGTTTACTTTTAAGTATATCACAATCAAAAGATTTCTTTTTACACTGCTTCTTTATTGGCAAACCTTGTGGCAAGCAGACGTTCTTTCATCCCTCATGTTCCCTCACTAACACAGATATCACAAAAATAGGTTGTAAATTTATGAACTACGAATGAAAAACAAACAGCAAAGAAGAAAATCAAGCAAAAATCTTTATTAAAATGTTTATATCAGATTACCTCACTCTCATCAAGAGTTATCTTTCCAAGGAAAATATATTTATGGAAGGAAGAAGTCAAAAAATCAAAACTGAGATAGCCTATATAAGGCTTTGAGCTCTTTTGTGGAGTGTCAGGAGAAAAAAAATACATATTCATCTGGTTATATGAGGCAAAAGTGAATCGTACACCATCTTACTGTAAATATACATGCAAAGTACTTAATTTTGCATACATTACATACTACAGACAGTAATTAAATTCATTAGTATTCATTAGTACAAAGTGTTTTAAAAATCAATTAGATTGTATCTAAAAATAGAATATAAACCTTTACATGTCCTTATCAATGTGGCTGATATCAGACGAGCAATACTCCTAAACTGACACCAAAACAGTCTTTCCTGGCATGTCAGCGTCTAACAGCCCTGTATGCAGGAGCCAAAGCAACTGTCGTTTAGATGTATGACTATGAATGTGACTGCTAATGGATAGATCTCTCCAAGTATCATAGACCTAAAGGCCCCTTATAAGATGTTGTGTTGAGAAATATTATTACTTTAGAATCTTTCTGACAATTTTAAAAAATAAGCTAATTAAAATAGCATCAGCTTGAAAGCATTTCTTTTCACCAACAGTGATTCCAAGTGTATACAATGAGAAATACATACATTACATGAAATACTTTTCAAACAAACAGTTATTAAACAGTTATAACAATGATTACACAGTTTGATGTGAAATTTGTATATCAAATGATAATTTTAAGAAAAAAAAAGAAAAGCATTTTAATTCTTGGAGGGATAAAAGGACGAAGAAGAAAAGCATTTGTTGGCAAACCTCCTGGCAATCAGACTTTCCCTCATGAGTACATGGTGAGTCCTATCCACTAAAACACAGATACACAGAAATAGGTTGTGAATGTATATACTTTGAATGACCAAAAATAACAAAGAAAATCAAGCAGATTTTTTAAAAACTTGTATGTGGTTGGAGATATAGAAAAAATAGAAATGTTTACATCAGGATTACCTCACTCTCATTAAGAGATATCTTCCCATTTTCACAGAGTCTCTGGAATATGCCTGATGAAAAGAATAAATGCTGTTAAAATGTAATAAATCCACAACAATAATAATAATAATAAATAGAGCTGCGAGCAGCAATTATCGGGGTTCAAGCGCTTTAAGGCCTTTAAGCACATGCGTAAAAAGGTATTATGTTTTATTCAGCAAGCATGTAACCACTTAGATCACTTAGAAAAGACCACTTACAGCAAATACGGGCAATTTCCCATAGGAAATATATGGTTTTACACCCTTTTTAACAGCCCCACCTATGGGGCGATCTTCATAAAGGTATGCATGCTTCTTTACGATCACGTGCCACATGTGCTCACGTAATGATGCGAAGTTCTGAGTTTTCATTTAGGAATGATAGGCTTTTGGGTAATGGCAATGTCTGTTTTTTAAATGACCCTGCTATAGCTATCCAAAGGCCAAAGTTCAACATTTTTTTGATAACTATTGACCTAGAGAGTCCCGAGAATTGTGCCACAGTGGTTTTATCGAGGTTGACCAAAAAACTAGGACTAGTTCGCCAAAGTTGGTTTTCGAAATAATCTCCAATATTTAACGAACATTTCGATGGACAGAGGCGGTCCTTGAGGCAAAGTTTGACATGTGGTACAAATGTTGTGTGCGAAAAATCGCGCGATACACAAACCGTTCCACACGTGAAAAATGCGAAGGTGCCCCCGGTGGCTGATTTCTTGCGAGTTTCTCACAGGCCTCTAGGGCCGTGAGTCAAACAGGCCCAGCGAGTTTTGTTCCGATCGGCCTCCGTTAACCTTGTCTGATAGCTGCTCAAACTTCATTGGCCGATGGCGGACATGTTTTTGAGATACATCAATGTCCTCATAGACAATCATGGCACCTCGGACAAAGACACTGCATGCCAATTTTATGTTATAGTGCCACCAAGTGTCCAGTCGCCCCGTCCTTTTTCACGTAGATGTACATAGATGTGCTGAGTCTGGTGAAAATATCTTCTTCCTTTCACAAGTTATAGCCATTTTAGTAAAAGTGGCTCCACCCACTTCAAACATTTTGGCAGCCCTTAGGGACCGTGAATCGAAATTTCAACTATTTTTTGATAATTATTAACAATCAGACTCCGGAGAATCTCGCTGCAGTGGTTTGGTTCCGACTGGACCAAAACCTAGGACTAGTTTGCAAAAGTAGGTTTTTCAAAAAATCCAAAATACCCCAAAATTTCAACAAACGAATCTAATGCATGCATGTTGTCCATCTTGAGCCAAGGATTCCAACTATATAAGACACTTGAGCCTATGCCTTCAAGAGTTATGAGCCTTTATGTACTTTCATTTTATTTCATTTTATTTTTATAATTAGGGCAGCACGGTGGCTCAGTGGGTAGTTTTCTGTGTGGAGTTCATATGTTCTGTGTGGGTTTCCTCCAGGTGCTCTGGTTTCTCCCACAATCCATGCAGGTCAGGTGAATTGGAGAGTTAAAATGGCCCATAGATGTTACAGTGAGAGTGTGAATGTGATAGTTTGAGAGCCCTGTGATGGACTGGTCACCTGCAGGGTGCTTTTCCCTGCCTTCGGCCTAGGATGCTAAGATAGGCTCCAGCCTTCCGTATAAGAAAATGAGAGAGAGAGAAAATGAAACTGCTTTTCTGTCTAGCAGTCTTACTCACTAGCCATGCAGTTCAAACGCATGACAAGGCATATGAAACCCTCCAGAGAGATCTGTTCCGAAGCACCACCATAGCGCACAAACATGAGATTCAGGATGTCTTCATTTAGATGCATGCCTAAGGTACACAAACCATGACATAAATATCTATCTATACAATGTGTGAAAACATGAAAACATTGTATATATCAATATCTCTGCATTCAATTTTATGGGTCACTGGGCAGCTATAATGCTGGAAGTAACAGTTCCCACCAGCAGTGATATTTACACAATGTTTTACTACAGCAAAGTATAAACTGAACAAGCCTCAACCTGTTTTCACTAATGCGTTTCGAAGTTCGCTCAAAGACAGAACGCCATCTTTGGAAGAATCCATGCTGTAGAAGATGTTCTGTAGAAAATGTAAGTATCTTAATAAAACTCAATACATAGCTATATTTCTTGTCTTAATACACATAGCTAAATTCCAGACTCAAATCCACACACCTTGTACGTCATAATGCGGTTCCACAGATGAAGAAATTCTGATCCACGAAGTCTTCCACTGACAGAGAACTATTTTTGTATTGTTACAGTCAGGGAATATTTCTAGAGGTAAAACATTTTTCTTCAGTAAGACTGCAAATACAAGCTGAACCATGAGGATAATTCAAATTTCATCATTCAACAAATTATTTTTTAATAATTTGTTGAAGGGAAAAAAGGATACATCTGACATGGCAATTATACTTCTGCAGGAATCCAGACCAAATCCTTCAGTATTTTTATTCCCTAAAAGGTATGTCACATGTGTGAGATTTATGACAATATAAGATTCCTAAACTAGCTATTTCACATAGAATGATTTTAAAGCACTCACCTCTAAGCACGTTTTCCTGAAGAAGCTGTTGAAGTTTCTCAGCATCAACAACCTTGTACTGTTTCCGAAAAAGACATTCAAGAGTTTGAAGCTTATAACAGCTGTAGTTTAATAGGTTGTTTGCACATGACGTCATTGCTGTGGCGCGAAATAGAGCTGGAGGGCAGGAAGTGATTTTTCTATATAGGAATCACAAACTCAAAATTCCTATGTTTTGCGTTATTTATGGTTGCTCAAATCGATCAAACCGAGAAACCACAAGGAGCTTTTAGCGTTTACGTAACTTTTATCATTTTATAACCTTTAAAGGATTAGTTCACTTCTAAATTAAAATTCTGATAATTTACCCATCCCCATGTCATCCAAGATGTTCATGTCTTTCTTCAGTCGAAAAGAAATTAAGGTTTTTGAGGAAAACATTCCAGGGTTTTTCTCTGTATTATGGACTTCAGTGGGGTTCACTGGGTTGAAGGTCTAAATTGCAGTTACTGTGCAGCTTCAAAGGGCTCTTCGTGATCACAGACAAGGAATAAGGGTCTTATCTAGCGAAACAATCGGTCCTTTTCTAAAAAAAAAAATTAAAAATTATATACGTTTTAACCACAAACGCTCGTCTTGCACTAGCTCTCTTCCTCTTCTTCTTCTTGTAGAATTCCGGCAGTGTAGATTCTGCTAAGTGTATTACTGCCCTCCAAAGGTCAAAGTTTGCACTAATTCTTATATACTTGCACTAGACTAGCATATTGTGAAACAGGGGTAGCTGCAGCCTGGAGCAATGGGCGTGCCGAAAGGAGGCGTTCCGAAAGGTGAATCGGTAGTCAAGTCAAGTCAAGTCACCTTTATTTATATAGCGCTTTTTACAATGTAGATTGTGTCAAAGCAGCTTTACATTGATAACTGGTACATTATTTGGCTGCACAGCAGCTCTTAAAGAATAGTGTCAATGCAGGCAGATCAAAGCACTGTTGAATATCAAATGTCAAGTCAAATGTCAAGTGTCCCCAACTAAGCAAGCCAAAGGCGACAGCGGCAAGGAACCCAAACTCCATCAGGTGACATCAGGTACAACTGAAACTACCCCTAACCCTACCCCCACACCCTGACAGACAGCTATGTCGACCAATCATAAAGACCTTACTCCACGCCCCTACCTTTCGGCATGCCACGCCCATTGCTCCAGCCTGCAGTTCTCCCTACTTGCATATTGTACATGACAATGGACTACTTGCACAACTACTTCCGCGTTCTACTTATTACGCAAAGCCCCTGGAAGGCAAGCCTGCAACCTTTAGCCAAAAAAGCGTAAACAGCAGTATAACTTACCTTTCATATAATAGTTATAATTAATCAAATACTTATGAAGGCGAACCATAGTTTTACTATAGTAACTATGGTTAATTTCCGTACGAGCAGTATTGCTTGCGTTGGTGCTCTTTTATTTCAGTGTTTGAAATAGTTAAATGAATGTGATTACTGCCATAAATTAATTTGACAATGTTAAATATTTAATTAATCTTAAAGAATAATGCAATGACAGTGCAACTACTCTGAATATTAGGATTTTATGCATAAATGTGTGAATTACATACAAATGATTGTCAGTGAAAAAATGGCACAGAATAGTGACTAAAATATTATGTTTATTCTGATCTTACTCATCACGTCTCACACTGCAGCGTCGCGATCACTAGTAGAGCACTGACACCCTTTGGTGAAAGAATCACTGCTTATGTTGGATTAAAACTTAAAGTTCCGTTGAGTTTGGAAAAGTCAGTACATGGTAATCATCAGAATATCTCTTCTCCTGTCTCTGAATATGTCTGGAATTTAAAATCATTCGGAGGACTCTCATTTAAAAAGGCATTTAGTTAGCTATGTGGTAACAGCACATTGAAAATATATACAACCGGAAACAACTGAGCCGTAATTATCTCTAACCGGATGTGCATCACGAGGCTCAGTGCAAGTAGTCCATTTAGTTCAAACTTTGACCTGTGGAGGGCAGTAATACACTTAGCAGGCAGCATCTGCACTGCTGGAATTCTACAAGAAGAAGAGGAGGAAGAGAGCTAGTGCAAGACGATCGTTTGTGGTTAAAATGTATATAATTTTTTATATATTTTTTTTAGAAAATGACCGATCGTTCCGCTAGATAAGACCCGTGTATAGTGCTTTGAAGCTGCACAGAAACTGCAATTTAGACCTTCAACCCAGTAAACCCCACTGAAGTCCACTATACAGAGAAAAACGTCTCAGGTTACGTATGTAACCATGGCTCCCTGAGAACAGGGAACGAGACTCTGCGTTCGAAAATGCTATGGGGAACGCCTCCGCGTGAACCGGTGTCTGAAAACAATATCAACTCACGACAATCCTATTGGCTGGCAACAGCCTATGACGTCATCATAGCGCGACCCGGAAGTATATAAGGAGCGCCTAGAGAACCAGTCAGTATCTTTTCATCTGAAGGGACTGTTCAGCAGGCAGCCCCGATGCATGGCTAGGAAACGCAGAGTCTCGTTCCCTGTTCTCAGGGAACCATGGTTACATACGTAACCTGAGACGTTCCCTTTCGAAAGGGAACTCAACTCGAGCGATATACCCACGCCGCCATGCTTGAGGGGAGTGCATGCCACAAATGGCTAGACAAATGAGGGGAGTAACACTCTGCTCAATCCTAGGATCTACTCAGCGCGTGATTATTTGCACGGAGGAGGCTATGCACTCTAAAGGAACCCAACAAGGGGAGTACATTTACCAGCCTGGGGGCTGATCCTCAATATGGAGGCCACGGAGAGGCCTTCAACCACTGACCAGCTTAGGGAGCTAAGTACTATGCAGGACAACCCTCAAACGAGGGGAGTACAGAGCCCAACCTAACAGATAAACCGTACTGTAGGCACAGAATCATGGAGGCCCCAGAAGGGGCCTGCAACATGACGTAGAAATACCTCACAGCAGCCTTGCGAAAGGCCAACATGTGAAACTACATGCTTAATCTGCTTAAAGAACACCCAGATGTGGGGGGGGAAAGCTTAAAGGGCGGCCTGTGAAGGCCACACACCTAGAACAGCTTGCTTGCTGATAAGCAAGATCCCACAAACATGGAACTTGCTCAGAATGAACCGAGTTTAACTAGCCTCAACACATTCCAACAAGCAGTGTACTCAGTAAAAACACTTTTTACTCTTAAGCAAGAGGAGTACAAACTTACACCATCATACTCTGAAGGAGGTCCAAACAGGACCTGCGACCTCAGAATAACATGGGCGTCAGCCAGTGGCAGTCTAAACTCTAAGGGAGCCAAACCTTAGAACCAAACTATTCAGTGAGGTTAACTAGTTTAACTCAACCTGAGCTAATTTTCTTCCACACATACCACCAGGCAATGTACTCAGTAAAAACACTTTTTACTCTTAAAGCAAGGGGAGTACAAACTTACGCCATCATGCTCTGAGGGAGGTCCAAACGGGACCTGCGACTTCAGAATGACACGGGCGTTTCAACCTGTGGCAGTGCTAGATTCCAAGTGAGCAAACTCTAACTGAAAACATCTACCAACAAGCCTTGTAATACAACAAGCTATTGTGCTCTGAAGGAGGCCCAAACGGAGCCTTCTACTTCACACAACACGAGTGTCAGCTTGTGGCAGTGTTCAAGCTCTAAGGGAGCCATATATGAAAACCAAACATTGTAGTGAGGTTAGCTTATTAAACTCAACCTGAGCTTATACATTCCAACAGGCAACGTACTCAGTAAAAACACTTTTTACCGTTACAGCAAGGGGAGTACAAACTACGTCACCATACTCTAAAGGAGGCCAGAGTCAGGCCTACTACTCCAGAACACACGGGTGCTAGCCTGTGGCAGTATTAGAGTTACTGAGCTCACAAAGTGTAGGGCAGGAACCAGAACTAACATATTAAAGTACAATAACCTTGAACAACAAGGGAGTACTATTAATCCAACCCGGAAAATACAGGGTGGGTACTTCACATCAGAAATTCTCACCAAAAACAGATACAACCTGTACTGAACCCTAGGGAACAGGAGCTTTATAAAAAGCTAAAACCTTATCACTCAAGCTTGAACATAGTTCAAGGGGTTCAGGGGAAACACTGAAGTCAAAGTACCACTAGATAGTTCTGGGGGAGCGGGGCCACAGCAACAAAGTTTCTATTCACATAGTGAAAAGGGCCTACACCGCCTGAGACAACAGCACCAGGGAGACTTAGCAATAGCTGCTATCTATTTTGCACCTACACCGAAGGGACAATGGGCCTTGGCCTGACAACTCTGATAAGAGGAGGCCAGAACTAGGAAAACTACACTTCACATAAAAAGGGGTAGTATAAAAAGGGCGAAAAATGCTACTAGCAGCGCCTAAACCCTAGTTCTAGCCTAGGCCAGCTATAGCTGTGGGCCTATAAGGCCAACACATAAGCATAGATCTGCCTGGGGCTAAGAAACACCAGCCTCTACCAACGACTCTCAACTGAGAGGAGGCAAACTCTGAGAATACTAAATTTCTAAGTGAAGCTCAGAGGAGCAAAGCTCAACCCAAGCACAAAATGTCAGGCGGCCTGTAAGGCCGATGCTAAACATAGATCTATCTGAAGTTAGTGAAAGCTAATCTTAAATCTCTAGCATTTACCAGAGGAGAAAGCTAATTAACCAAAAGGTGGCTAACAGTGCGGCTTAGATAAAGCCGACATCTGAATACATATGAACGGTGGCTTCATTATCTGAAGCCAACACATCCAAAAAAGGGGACAAACACAGTACTACCCTAATAATATATCGTTACAGCCAACCTAATGAAACTTCAGGGCCCTTAGTCCACATCCAGGAAACTGATTATAAATAAAAACATAAAGAAACCTACCAAGCCAAATACAGCAGGTCTAACTGATATGCTTACAAACAGACATTGTGTGTAAGCAACACCCGCCTGACCTGCTGCCGTGTATAGAGCGTTGGAGCCTACCTATATCACGAGATAGTTGCACTCATCTCGTCAGTAGGAGGCGTCGACGCGTACCCATACTCACTCCATCAACATCAGCGAATTAACCTGCTGATGTTGATGAATGCGAGCTGAATACAGGTCCTTCCATGCCTTCTCGATCTCAGTATGAAGATCAAGAAGGAATAGAAAGCTTACGGTGGCTGGAGAATTATGGCAAAAAAGGAACCGTTCGACGAACCGTCCGCGAGCGGTTTCTTTCTTAACCTGCTCCAATGGCAGCCGCAGTCTGCCAGAGGCGCGTTCCATAATCTCACACAGCTGTACATACGCGGGGGCAGGGTGGCTTTGAGGATTCAGGAGGCTCACCATCTTCATCCTCATCAGCCATCTCCTGCTCTCTTGTTTGGCTTAGAACAAGAAGAGCAACTGCTGCTGAATCTAACGATGTCATAGACAACACATCATCATAATCACACAGCTCTCTCCCATCAGCCGTCGAAGGTCGCGGGGAATTTCACCCCTTCAACTCTTCAACAAGCTCCAGCTGAAAATCTGTGATCAGATGTCAACTCTATTGGACATCGATGCACATACTTCCTGAAACATTTGTCAGACATAAATTGTCTTACCTTAATATCGGTTTGATATTGTTTCAAACAAAACAGTCCCTGAAGACGAAAAAGATACTGACTGGTTCTCTAGGCGCTCCTTATATACTTCCGGGTCGCGCTATGATGACGTCATAGGCTGTCGCCGGCCAATAGGATTGTCGTGAGTTGATATTGTTTTCAGACACCGGTTCACGCGGAGGCGTTCCCCATAGCGTTTTTGAACGCAGAGTTGAGTTCCCTTTCGAAAGGGAACCCTGGAATGTTTTCCTCAAAAACCTTAATTTCTTTTCGACTGAAGAAAGAAAGACATGAACATCTTGGATGACATGGGGGTGAGTAAATTATCATGAAATTTGAATTCAGAAGTGAACTAATCCTTTAATAGCATTTTGCGTCTACTGAAAATAATATCGATACCTGCTTACCTTTTAGTTTTTGACTTTGTTAAATATTCACATTCTTCTTGGTATCGTTTGACCGCAAACACGTAGAAGCCGATGCCATGGTGTGAAGCAAGGCGTCTGTTTTCTTCTTGGTATCGTTTGCAGGGAAGAGAAGCTATTTTATCCCATTGCATTATCATTTGGTGTTTTCACTTAAGTTTTGTAGAATTCCGTTCACAATGTTGATCTGTTTACCGGTGTGAATGGGTGTGAATGTAACTGTAGTTTTAATGTTGTCGTTGTAAATATTCACTTTCCCATGTGGCCACGGGGGAGAATCAGAGGGCCACATTCAGTGGACAGACACCGACACACAGTGTTTTTTTGTATTTATTTCAACAAATGACAACCAAAATCAAACCCACAGAAGCTTGTGAACAGTTTTGAAGTGGCTGCGTGCAAGTTGTGCTCATTCACAAGCCGAGTGAGAGTCATACTCGCAAATGTAATGTTAATTATTAAACCAAACAAAATACAAAGCTTTCAAAACCACTCAGCAATGTGATTATTTTTTTAGAGCGATAGGCAGTGGGATTAATCAGTGACATTATTAGATTTGCTATACGGTGTCTTCTCGTCACCTCCTCAACCTAGTTCCCTTGAGTGTTTTTCTACGTAGAAAAGGCCGTCCAGTTTTTTTTCCCTGAACGATGATGTAAGCTCCTATTGCAATTCTCGATTCAGCATGAATGACCTAGAATGGCGACATTTTTCACAATCACAGCAGAAAGTCAAAATACTGCCCTAGTGTCACTAGCAGAAAGGCAGCGCGATATAATCAAACCAGACTACTAAACGCGGCGTGACGGCAGCTTCACATTCTCTATATCTACCGCCTCAATGGCAGGCAAGTCTTTCAATTCAGCAGAAAAATCGCTTCTCTTCATTACATAAGGATCACGTCCAACATATGTTGTGATTTTCTGTTTATACCTTTCTAAACCAGCACAGTACGGACTTTTCTCCATCTTGTCCATTCTAATTTTCACTTCCTGCCCTCTGCCTAAATTTGGCGAGTCATCAGAACCACGTGATTGCAGACAAGCTATTTTGGATCAAATTTATTTTGATAATATATTATCTTTCATATTTACCTGATCAGAATATTGTCGAAACAGAGTTTTATTTTTCAATGCTTCATCCATTTGTTCAGTGTATTCGACCTAAACATAAAAAGAAAAAGGAAAGAGAAGACCGTTTCATTTGCAACTACTAAAAAACAGTTCCCATTCCTAAAGCAGAAAATAAATGTCTGATATTACAATCTACCCTTTACAATTTTAAGATAATATCAGATATTAAGTAATATCGATTCTCAAATCTTAAATTGAATGTTAAAATGTTAGTTTAATTTATGTAACATTATATTTATTTGATAAAAAAAAATATTTTAGAATTAATATTTTAAAGTATAAACATCACGTAATATTCAGCATGCATAGAAGGTTGTTTATGTAATAAATTCTGAAGTTGTATCTAACTTTATTTGTACAATTAAATTTCATTCCCATCTTAGGAGAATTAACAAAAACAGGACATAGGATTTAGTTGCAATTGCAGAGATATGTTGAAAGAAGCAATATTTCAGTGACTAATTCTCTGATTGCACATACTGACAAACGCAAGAGAATACTAAAAATTTTATAAAATGATTCTGTGTATTATTACCTCAGACTCGCCTACAAGATCCACAAGAAAATTTTTCTCAGTCCTTTCTGTGTCCTTTCTGAATTAAAAACACATATTTAAAAAATAAATAAATAAATAACCTGTGTAATAACGCACATGATTGTTATCATTTTAGTGTATAAATTAGTCAGTTTTTCAGTATGGGTCACTGTGAATGTTTAATCTTATTTCAAGCATAAATAATTACTTAAATGTTGAATAATGTAAAGTCATTAATCTCTCAGTCCTTCATGCAACTTACTGAATGTGGATCTCATTTTTGCACAGAATGGACAGGATGAATTCTCCGTGCTCATTGGGGCTGTAAGTGGACGGTACAATGAGATACTGTCCTGGCTCCAGCCTGAAGAAGCTCATCACCTGTCTTGCAACCTGAAAGTCCCCGCTTGTTGCCACAAGCGTTCTGCTATGGAAAAAGCTTGATCCAAACTTTCCCTCAGATCTCATCTAAAGGATAATGAAACCAAAACAAGTTTCACTGAACATGTGTCAAAAAGGTGACAACTTATGTAATATGTATTAATACAACCTGAAAAACTTATTACATTTTAAACCAAAGTGATTAACAACAGAAACTGTGAGTATATTTTACTTGCCTCAGGTGGAACCTGTAAAAGTTCAAAATAAAAAAAAGGTTACGCTAAAGGCATCATTGTACAAGCATAAATACTGCCTTTGCATTTTTTTGTTAATACTGACCGCAAACACGTAGAAGACGATGCCATGGTGTGAAGCAAGGCGTCTGTTTCTCTTGTCAGGTTTCTGTATGAGGGACACTAGAACATTGTTCTGGCCCTGCTCACAGGCCTTATCCATCTCATTAATCTTCAGCCAAAACTGGGGGTTGGTACAGAAGGTGTCTACAATTACAGGACATGGTTGTTAGAAGCAGATTTGCACTGATGACTTTATAATTATAATTAATGAAAAGCACCTGGATGATTTTTGCAGCCTCCAGCTGTACTCCCAATAACCCAGCTGCCATTGCTGTACATGGTAATCCAGCGAGATGCAGACTTTCCTTCCAGAAAATCGGGATAGGAACAGCAGATATCCATGTTGTCAAATGTTCTAAGGAAATCTTCCATTGATATCCTGCAAAAAAAAACAAAAAAACAAACAAACAAAAAACTCTTCCTAAGTAAATCCAAGACAAAATGTAATTCATGTTTTACACGTTATGGTTGTTTTTAAACATGGTTCATGCTCACCAGAACTCTCCGTTATCGTCCAGAAGATGTTGTTTGCGGTCCTCATCACTCACTGTGTTCCACAAGGGTGATCTGAAAGAATTATGTAAAACAAACATCAGAAAAAGAATAATTTTGACTGTGCAATAATCATAAAATTTCTTTTTTGTTCACTGAGAACTGCAAAAAAATAGAACAATTTGTTGTTTTTACTGCCAGTTGTTCTGGTAGTTAGTTATCTGCTATGATGTTAAACTGCTATTGTGTGACATAATTCATGATTCCATATATTGCTAAAGTATTTGGTAATTTTTTTCTACTGTCTATTCTAATCTAACATCTGCTCATTCTTTTTTGAATAGCTTCAATAAATCTACTCTGTCAGTTTTTTCTTTTTTCTTTTACTAAAATAACAATGTTTTAAATGTTATTGATCAGTCAGTCTTAATAATGGTACTGGACCTGGATTGCGCTTAGATTTTGCTTCTCATATCCTCATGTGAGCTACCAGCTATCTGGAAGTATTCTTGTATTACTCCAATTTATAAAGAAGGTGACATTCTTGATCCACAAAATTATAGACCAATATCGATAATTTGTGTTATTGCTAAAGTATTTGAACAATTAATTTATAATTTGTTATCAAAGTACTAAGAAAATAAGATATTTTAATAATATTTTATCACCTTTCCAATCTGGATTTAGGCCTAATTATTTAACAACTTCTGCTCTTCTAAAATTGACAAATGATTGGCAGCCTTACAGGGGCTATTTTTATCAATCTCAAGAAGGCTTTTGATTTAATTGATAATTACTTATTATTAGATGAGCTTCATGCAGTTGGTATTTCTCAAAATGCTTTATTGTGGTTTAATTCTTATTTACATAATAGAACATACACGTGACAGTTATATTGATCTAAAAACTGTTTTACATTTATTGTTCAGAAAAACTTGCTTTACAACATAAAAATATTTTTTTATATATATATATGCGATGTTGTTTATCAGAATGCTTCTAAACTAATCTTTTGCCTCTTACTACAGCTTATAATAATCTGTGCAGATTTGTTATTTGTTGTTCAATTGATAGCTATAATCATTGTATTATGTATGATTTACTCAAATGGTTTCCACTCAATATTAGAAGGTATCTTAACTGGTTGCAATTATTTTCAAATGTGTACATTTTAATTACCCCCATTATCTTCAACAGTATTTGGTGCCATATTCTCAAATTATGTATTTTCAGCATTAGATATTGGCAGCCTTACAGGGGCTATTTTTATTGATCTCAAGAAGGCTTTTGATTTAGTCGATAATTACTTATTATTAGATGAGCTTTATGCAGTTGGTCTTTCTCAAAATGCTTTATTGTGGTGTAATTCTTATTTACATAATAGAAAACAATGTGTTATTCAAGGGGGAAATGATCCGTTTATTCAAGAAAGAGGCGTACCTCAGGGCTCACTGTTGGGTCCACTTAACAGTTAGAAATTAACAGTTTTTACCAGTATTTGAGAGAGATCTACAAACCTTTTCACTCTGCCACAAGGATCATTTGGTGTCCTCTGGATGATGCATTATCATGTTTACTGCTTACCTTGTCAATTCATAATAAAAGAGCCATGTTTAGTGTTCACTTGCTTTCTGTGTTTATTAAAACTCGTGTTTCATAGTCATTCTGCGTCATGCATTTCTCTTTAGATTCAACTACACTGCACTCGTTACAAACATTTGTTTGTTGTCATTTATTGGTTGTGTTTATTAATGTTTTGCTAATCTTGTGTATTAATTATCTTGTGGTTTGTTTGTTGCTTTGAATGAGGTTATTGTTGTTGTTGTTTGTGCTTTTTTTGTGTTTTGTATATTGTGTATTAGGACCCCCTTGAAAACGAGATTGTGCATCTCAAGGGTTTTGCCCTAGAGAATAAAATTTGTTGCATATCGGAAAATTAAACAGACTAAAACTAAAAGAGACTCTGAATTTCTAAAATGTGTGGTTAAATAAAATGAGTTCTTACTTGTCACTCCAGTCTCCATTCCACTCGTCGCCTCCCCATGGGTTGAACAATCTCACCAGCTTAACTGGATATCCACCACTCATGACCTGTGGAGCAGTGTTAATTTTGGCAGCCATTTTTGATTTAGTCTTAGTCTTTATCTTCAGACAAAAATGCTCTTTAGTCTTAGTCACATTTTAGTCATTTTTGTCTTTCATATTTTAATCTAGTTTTAGTCGACGAAAAGTCATCGCATTTTTGTCAAGATTGTCATTACTTTTAGTCTAACTACAGTTACCAACATTAATTTTGATAGCCATTTTATATGTAGTCTTTAGACAAAATAGTCATTATAATTTTTCTCTTTAGACCAATTCATTTAAGCTTATGAAAAATCTGAATCAAGGTAACAGGCTGTATTGACATTGCACTCTTAGCAGTAGCACTTGTGCAATTCTACATATCCCTTTTCAGTGGTTCTCAAACTTTTTAGAGTGTCGTACCCCCTGAGGGATTTAACATCCTTCTGTGCACCCTCTCATATTCACTTACTGCAGTTACACCTTTTCCATTAAGGGACAATATTTGCCCTCTTAAATAGATTTTTCCAGTGCATTTTTTACCTTTATAAATACCTTTATAAAATAAATAATGCTGTAAATAATAATAAAATAAATCAATAAATACAATGATGATAAAAATGAAGCGATACTTTTAAATATTACATTAAAAACCGCCAGCAGGTGGCGGTAAGTCACTGTTTTAATGAGTGAATCATCGAGTCATTCATTCTTTCAGTATCAAAGCAAGCGGCTGTATTTATGAATGGGTCATTGAATCATTGATTCGTTCAAAGCCGCAGATTCGTTCACGAAACAGCTTGTGTGCTGCTGTTCTGCTGTGGCTTTCGTTGCAAAATTGAGCAAAAATACTGACAATACTGTTTAAAATGTACATCACTTAATATTACCCTTTTGTTTGTTTGAACTGTTGTATGAAATCAATATTCGGGAAACATTGCATTCTTGCTGGTATAAAATGATCAACATTAAAAACTAACTCACAGAAGGGTATGTTTTTGTATCGAAGAGTTTTAATCTTAAATCTCTATGCAGTCTGTGTCTACACTCTATTTGTTCTTCAAGCTGGTATAAGTGCAAAATCTCCACTTTTATTGTCGAGAATAGCACTAATGTAGCGGGATTTGCAGGCGTGGATGCAGTCAGTTTTGACCATAGACATTATAATAAACGTCTCTCATCGTCTAGTCATAGAAAAAAAGGTCGTCAACGAACGTTTTTCGTCATAGTTTTCGTTAACGAAATTAACACTGCTGTGGAGCATGATTTTATATATTTAGTAGTATAAAAATGTAGCAAATCTTTCTAATATTACCAGCAGCTTTCTTCTTTAGTTGCTTTATTTTGTAATTTACAAGAATTGTGAAGTAAAATGCATGTTTATATTTCATTATTTGTCATGTTCAGTAAGTCAATGATTTTTCCCCATCAAGTTCCCACACACTTTCTAACAGGAACAAGCTTGTAAAATTTAACATTTCTGAAAAGTCTCCCTGAAGCAACCTGTGGTTAAAGTCCTTTTCCTCACACTGTATAAATGGATCATCATACATGAATTTATAGCTGCCGTTATCTTTTAAGAAGGGGGTGCCTTGCAAGGGGATTTTGACATCAAAAAGTTTTAACACCCCTGATTTGATTTTTAATTCAAAGTGATTTTTCCATTTCTCACTACTGTCTTGGCAGAACCAGTGCTCAAAGTAGGCTGGAACGTCTGTATTTTAATCTGTAGTGTACCCTCGCTTTTCTTGCATACCGGCAGCTCTCACATGTTGCTGGTACTCTGACGCCCCACCCCCGGCACGCAATTTGAAACGGGAACCTCCCCCACCGACACTTTTTTTTCCACTTCAAGCAATGAGCAGAACAAACACCAAGATTTATGCAAAAAGGCTAAATTATGTAAAAACATCTAAAGCGTGGGTGTTGGTTGGCCCTTTTGTTCCTGAAATATTTACCTTGAGACCTTATATGAATCTGATGCATGCTGAGACTTGATTTTGGGCAGTCTTACCTGGTAAACCTTTGTCACAGTGTAAGCGTGGCCCAGAATTATGCCATTTGGTAATCGTTCCTCATTCTTTTTCTGTGAAAACACAGAAAAATTATCAGAAGACAGATGGTGTGGTGTAAAAGTCATTGCTTAAAAGGTGCTGCAAGTGATTTTTTTTAATCCCACACATTAAAATGTCCCTACTGCCTTATAGATGTCACTGAAATATGTGTCTGTTTCAGTCCTTTCTTTGTGTCATTCTCTGTATATAGCAAAAAAGTTTTTCAAGGGGTTTTGGAGATAGAGAGATATGTCCATCGGTCGAAGGTACTGTATGTCCATCGGGGGTCTAGTTCAGAGGATAGTGAACAAGATGGCTAACATTGCTTAAGATAGCTTTAAATGTAACTAAATATTCTATATAACCTAAAGAACCACAATCTCTTAAAAAATATTTCTGCAATTTATGTTTTTGGCATTACCACAGTATTTGTACTATATATATATAGTTTTTTTTTCTGTTCTTTTTTTTTTGCACACCCCTTGTGGAGTTTCACAGCCCATAAGGACTTCTGACTGGAAAGCACGGTACATTATCTCCCATAAATCAGTCGGAGCCGTTTTCAGATCGTAGTGAATATGAACTCCACCGGTGAAGTCCATGAGGGCCTCAGATACTCGACCAGCATGCATGTCAGCGTAGGAGCCGCACACCCTGTAACAGTCATTCAAACTCTAAATAGTATGCCGCAATGTAATAGACATAAATTTGAGGACTATTACTGCACACAAATCACAGGTTGAATTACAGCCGTGCTTATATTGAATACAACAACACTATTGCTGCTTAAAATTGAAATTATATTTTCACATTAAGTCACTAAAAGATGTACAGGCACTTACTTGGCATACGCTTTCTCCAACAAGGCTGGCCAGAACTCATTATATGTTTTTGATTGCACAAAAATCAGCTGGTGGTTGATTGTTGGCAGTTTGTCATCAATCACAACATCATACCAATTTCCGAAACGCCAGAACTGTAAGTTTAAATAAGCAGAACACTGAGTGAACAACTAATACATTAAAAGACAAAAAAAAAAAAAGACCAAAAAAAAGACCAAAAAAAAGAAGAACTATTTCTTGGTGTTTCGATTCTGGATAATATAATCAAAATAAATATAGGAAATTATGGCACGAAATAAGAGGAACTTACCCTGAAGTGAAATAAACCAGTATAATTGTGGCTGAATGATTGTCCGTCTGGGATGACCTTATTTAAAAATTTGCTTTGAAATGTTAGAGCCCCAACAGAGGCCAGAAACCAGCAGTTTCCTGAGGAAAAAAGAAAAAAAAAACAGCAACTGGCACAGTTAATTTGATATCTTTCATAGTCCACAACTTTCTGATTTTTTCTAGTTTTGCTAGAGAAGGTATTTACTTTGTTTTCAGCAAAATTTAAAGCCTAAATATAGCTGCAAGAGGAAATCATCAGGCACTAATGGCTCAGACTAAAGGATACAGGGATGTTGCCATGCATCTTTTCAAATATAACATGAGTCTTTAAGTGTGTCAGATGTGTTATTCTGTATTTTATAAAAGACAAATAATATTGCCTCTTCATTTTTATTAGACAGCAGTATATTTTATTGGGATAAATGAAAGTTAAAATAACATTTCTTTGTAAATTAATTATATAAAACTATATTGTAAGTGCAATATAAAATTCTGTTTCATTCAATAGCATTTTGTCATGAGGGTCTTGAGATGATGCATGCCAAATTTGCAAATCGAACCAAAAAAATAGGTATTCCAGAAAATTTAAAATGGCAGAAAAATTTTCCTGTGGGCAAACAAAATCAGATGTATGATTCTGGGGCTTAAGGATTTAAAGGGGGGAAGAATGTAAAAGATGAATGCACTTATTATAGCACCACCTAATGTGATGCTCAGAGGGCAGAAAAAGAATACTGTATTGTGGTTACCCAGACATACCTATATTCCCTTGGGCGTAGTCAAACCTGGACACTGACTTTACAATAAATTCAGCTGCATCTGGACACAATTTCTGAAAGAAAGTAAGTCATACTTTCAGTATTTGGCATTTGATCAATTGATGCATTCTGTGAAAGGGATGTGATTGATAATGGTTTTAGGTAGTGTCTTTTAAATTCTTTCAAGCATTTAGATTGTCACAGTCACATCTTTTAGCTTTCAACAAAATTTGTACAGTTTTACACTTCTAATTAAGTGTGCAATATTATCAGAACACATTAAAGATGATGCCTCAAGGAAGTAGATTACATACCGTTGGTCTTATCCACTCCACTCGGGCCATGTCTTCTGGCTTCAGCAGCCCTTCGCCAATGGAACGAGGGTCTGGCGGGAAAAACTTATCCACAAATCTCAGATCTTCCTTGATACAGTAGGCTTGTAAAAAGTTGTAGTCCTGATTCATGAACTTCAAAGGATTTGTTTCAGAGCCCATACCACCCTTCATGTTGCGATCATCCATGACTTTGAGGCACATGCCATGTGGAACCGCTGGAGGAGGCATTTTGAAATCTGTCTAGAATTTTGTTGTTGTTGTTGTTGTTGTTGTTGTTTTTGTGTGTGCTGTTAAAAAGAGGAAATTACAATAATAATACAAAGATATTACATTGCTTTAATAAAAGTTAGCTCTATTCGATTAATACTCGATTAAACCTAAACAAATTCCATCTTGTTATTGATTTTTCTGTGTTGTAAGAAATTTGTCATTTTATCCAAATGACTTACATTGCATTCAAAGTATACATTTTATCAATCCTATTGTTAGCACAATGCTCAACTGTTTATGCTGCAGGAATACAGACACGACACATACATAAACACAGTATATAATAAATCCTTACAGAACAACATATACAGATGTAAATGTACACTGGTACGTTTTTTGTCTTACAGACTAAAGACAAAGTAAATAGATTCATACAAGTATTAATACAATCCATAAAGTGTTTTTAAGATCAATTAGTTTGTATCTACAAATTGAATATAGATCTTCACTACCTATGAGACTACTGAGCTTTAACTTATAGCATTACTGAAATGAATAAGATGTATATGTACCTTCAGAGATGCAATGAATTTTCACCAAATGACTGGTAATCTTCTCTGTCTGTGACTGGCTTTTATACACTTTTGCCCTACTTCAAGCTTTAAAACACCTGTAGAAGCCCTGCCCCATTTCCAGCTGATGTGTTTATAACAAAGAAGTGATTGACAGAACCTCATCTAAACTTTGGCATTATAAGAAACTGAAATCCTCCACATTTGCCCAAGGACAAAACGTTGGTCTACATCAGTGTTTCCCAACCAGGGTGCCGTCTGACGAGAGAAAAAAAATCCTTCAAGCATTTTTAAACTGCTGAAATGTGTAAAAATGAGTTTAGTTTTCTTATTTTTCTTCTTCTTATTATTATTATTATTAGGGGCCAAGCCCCGAAGGGGCTGTAGCCCCTATTGTATCCGTTAGTTTTCTTATTATTATTAGGGGCCAAGTAGCCCCGAATGTCACCGGTGGGTTGATGATTTAATACTCTGGACAAGTTTTCATAAATGACAGCTGAGATCCCACAGTGTGACATGAGGATCATGAACGTACAGTCTGACAAGCAACAATCGTAAAGGACTATTATAAATCGCACAGTGTGCACTCGGCTTTAGTTGCTGTGTTTCGGCGTGTTGGTAGCCTACAGGAAGAACGCATCCACAACAGGAGCTACATTCACGTTTCTTAGTTCAAGTTGATGCGTGCATGATTTTGTGCAAATTTAAGTTGTAATATTATGTTTATCTTGTATAAATATATCTGAATTATCCTATATAGAATGCGTTCTGTTGAGTAAGCAAAGCGCTTCAGTTTATGGGTGTTCATCTCTTTAGCCTCAGCGCGAGCAGCTCAAACAGCAATGATGTTATCTAAATGAGACTATTTGGAAAAAAAATATCGATATTTGGAAAAAACATCTGTTATTGTTTGTGATCCTTATTTTATTACCTCCAACTGTGTTTTGTCCCTTAAAAACATTTCTACAGTAGTGCCCACGAGAATAAGGTGGATATCTTGTACATGTTCATCGCCACAAACCGGAGAAAGTGTTACCAAAAAATCTATTACCTAACAAAAATATAAATAAAATAACATAAAATACCTAAATGCAAACAAGTCATTTGACAACATTATTTAGACAATAAAGAAACAAAATGCATGTGCCATGGTGGAATAAATAATTGGAAATAAGGAAATGATTTTAATCAAACCATATGTTGATGAAAAAATACGAGAACAATACAAGTGCTAGTTATTAAAAATAATGCATTAATGTTTTTGAAAAAATATGAAACATTTTTAATATTAAAGTAATAGTAAACATCTTTAATGACTGTTTGAAATATCATCATTGCTGTTAGAGCTGCATACGCACGCTGAAGCTGAAGAGAATGAACACCCATAAACTGAAGCTAGAAGGTTAATTAACTCAACGGAACACATCCTATATAAGATAATTCAGATATTTATACAAAATAAAAATAATATTACAACTATTTGCACAAAATCACGCACATATGAACTTGAACTAAGTAACAATATTACAATAGTGTATATAATGTTATGAATAAGACAGCCCCAATCATAGTTATTAATGTTTTGCGTTGCTGTTTGAGAGGAAAATGATCATCAGTACTGTACTGAATCAGTACAATAAAGCTCTGTGGGTTATTAACCTCAACGAAACGCATCCTATATGTGATTAATCAGATATTTATAGGCTACATAAATTTAATATTACGACTTTTATCTGCACAAAATCACGCGAATGCACAAGTAAAGCTTGAACTAAGTTATGTGCTAATTCATACAACCGCTCCACCTTGGATTCGAACCCACTATCTTGAGGTAAGCTGCTTATCAGGCATCTGACTTTACACGTTGAGCTACTCGAGAATGTACGTTCATAATGAGAATGAGCACACAAAAAAAATTACTTAGCATGATAACCAGATTAGCATGCTGAGCTTAATGCTAATGCATCTTATGGTTAATCTGATAGCTGAAGAGCCACATTAGAAAGAATGGCAACTGGTTAACATGCTAAGCAATTAGCATACTAAGCTAACTAGCATAAGACAACAAACACAAGCAAGGTCACATTCGGAGACGAATATCTCAGGAACGGTATCAAATATCAAAAATCCGTTCAATCATTTCTGTGCGGCTTGGTCCATAGATCCTCTGAGCCGATTTTGGACAAAATTTGTAGGAGTAGTGAAAAAAATGTTTTTCATTTACTTCAATATGGCAGACAGGTACATTTACCTTGCTTGTGTTTGTTGTCTTATGCTAGTTAGCTTAGCATACTAACCAGTTGCCATTCTTTCTAATGTGGCTCTTCAGATATCAGATTAACCATAAGATGCATTAGCATTAAGTTAGCTCAGCATGCTAATCTGGTTAGCATGCTAATCTGGTTAACATGCTAAGTAATTTTTTTGTGTGCTCATTCTCACATTAAAAGTTCTCTTCAGCAGCCTAGTGAACCTATATCCTCAAGTAGCTCAATGTGTAAAGCTAGATGCCTGATGAGCAGCTTACCCAAAGGTAGTGGGTTCGAATCCAAGGTGGAGCAGTTTTATGAAATTGTGTGTTTTGATTCCTTTATTCCTCTTGGATTACACACAAGTGTTTTTTATTCATTCTGTGTTCATTCTCATCTGACCTTCTGTTAATTTTGATTTCATTCTCACCCATACTTCTGAACCAGCTGTTTTTCATGTTCGTTTAATTTCTGCTGTTTTTGCTCTTCCTGCTCCGCATTGCGCTACAGCATGATGAGCTGCTGAATGATCTAAACTAAAGTTATTAAATATAATATGCGGTACATTTTTATAAAAATTCTTCATTTTGAGTTCATTTTCACATGAACTACTGAAGTACAGTAAGTGTGTGAACACACATCTCCCCAGTGGCACAACAGGATGAGTGACAGACGCATGACCCAGAGATTGTGGGTTAGAATCCCGTGTGTGACAACTTTATACAATTGTGTGTAATGTTGTGTCATTTTGATTCCTTTATTATCCAAGTAAGCATTGTACTAATCTTTATTCCTCTTGGATTAGTGTTTTTTTTTTTATTCATTCTGTGTCCGTTCTCATCTGACCTTCTGTTCATTTTGAGTTCATTCTCACCCATACTTCTGAACCAGCTGTTTTTCATGTTCGTTCAATTGCTGCAGTTTTTGCTCTTCTTGCTCTGCATTAGGCTACAGCCCCTTCAGGGGCTTGGCCCCGTATCGCTGCTTGCAGCTATATTTATTATTCACCATCAATCTCTGATGTCTCCAATAACAACAACAAACACACTCATAATAAAAAAAAGAAAGGTTGGTCAGCGTGGGATTGCGGGGGTTGCGCATAATTTTCATTCCTGTGCTCACATCCAAAGCACACACACATAAAGCCGCCTTTCAAACAGCTCGTGAATGCCAAATTGATTTCTCTTTCGTGGCTTGCTTAAACAGTCAAATACACACAAAAATATTGTCACAATGTCCGTCTTGCCGAGTATTCACATAAACACAATCAGTTATGCGCTAAGTGAACGTAAACAATTCAGAAAGAAAACGCACATGCAACAGTATATTGGATCCGTGCGTCAGGTCTTAAAGTGACAGCAGCCTAATAAACCTGCTGCATCTGTGTTGTTAATGTTAATCAAACAACAAAAGACAGAGAAAAATCACTCCTTGCTCTTGACTGAATAACTTTTGTAACTTTATTTGATTAATCTTTTTTTTTTTTTTTAATGAATACTATCCAAGGTTAGTTTCTGTAGTATATGCTATTTCTTACCTGAATAGCCCTGCTACTGTTAGACCTACCTGAAAAACTTAAAGCAGTTTATTTCATTTGTATCTTTATTCTATTGTATTTATTTGTGCTATTGTTAGTAATTTTTTATTTGTTGTTATTTTATTACTGACTGTTATTTCATTACTGACTGTCAATTCAAAGTTTGAAATCAAGCTGTTTGTGCTATTTCAACAAAATTACCCCAATGTAAAAAAAACAAATACATTGAGTGAGCAAACATTTAGGTGAGATAGTTGTAAGGGTAATGTTTATATGACAGTATATACAGTGGTTCTTCTTCGTGGTATCAAATATCGATACTTTTCAAGGTATAAGCTCCAGTATGGTGACAAAACTAATGTACAGTGCCACAAATTTTTGAAGAATTTCAAAGGGTGTCGTGACTGAAAAAAGGTTGAGAAACACTGGTCTACATATTTCACCTAGGCAAATTATAATTATTATTATTTTCTTGGAGGACAGAAAAAAAATGGTCAGATGTGCATGGTTTATTTCTGTGCATAATAGACCCTTTTTACATTTCCGGGTTTCTCAGAAGTGGAAGTCGTCATAGTTGGGTAAAATTCTATAGCGGTGAAAGAGAGAACACATTAAATATATTTTTTGTGTTTCCATTTGTTCAAATAGCAAAAGAAAAACTCCACAACAGTGTTTTCACAACTTTCAAAAAGAGGAAAAAAATAGAGAGTGATTGATAACGGCAGTCAGAAGAGAGAAAGATGTCATTTTTACCGTCACTCCCATAGCCGCTGTATTAGAAACACCCTCACAGCAGCGTTAACTAGTTTTTTGTAATTTGATGCAAAGGTAATATAATACTAAGTATAGTGTTATAAAATTAGTGTTATACGTTTTTTAAAAAATGAAAATATAAAAAACTTTGCAGGATTTACGATATTGATGACCGTTAAAACGCGTCATCACAGTCTGTGAAAAGGGTCTATATTATAAAATACATGCTGCTTTTTGGACACTCTATTACAGTTTATATAAGATATCTTTTACAGTTATGGGTTTATGTTCAAAATAAACATTTCAAAGCCCTCAAAAATGCATTCAATGCAGAAGCCAGTTGATCCAGCCTGGACTTGCTTCGAATGTGACACTGATAAATGAACCCTCATGACAGGTATAAGTCTACTTAGGTATTTATATCCTTGTGCCAATACAGTATATGCAAATTAAAACCAGTTAAGTCAGATCAGATCTGCTATTTCGCACGGTGGCCGAGAGAGGTCAACGCCCTGCAACTGAAGAAAACACATGCAAGTAGAAAAAACGCCATCAAATAAAGAAAACATCTTCATCAATTTGACAACACATGTGCTGCAAAAGTTCAGAACCAAATACAAAAACGCGCTGCAAATGTTCACAACACAACCAAATACAAAAACGCGCTGCAAAAGTTCACAACACAAGCAAATAGGCTACAGAAACGCACTGCAAAAGTTCACAACCAAATACAAAAACGCGCTGCAAATAGGCCTGCTCACATACGATCAGGGTGTTAAAATAAACAAAAAACTTATGTGTTCTTTTGTCAATTTTCAGGGCTTGTTTCTCTGTTCCATGGCTCAAACAGGCAAATAAGAGATTAATAACTACCATTATTCATTTTAATTATTCTAATGTCTAATTAAAACATCTACAAATGTATAAAACCATATGGTAAAGCCCATGAACACTTGTTCAATAGTTCTCAGTGAATCCGCATGATTCATGGGTTCACTTTATCATCGCCCTCTACCAGTGAACCACTGAAATTTCGAACTGTTTTGAAACGTTTCGAAACAGTGATGACGTAATGAAGCCTCGTTTACTAAAATCACATGACTTTGGCAGTTTGATACAGGCTCCGAATCACTGATTCGAAACAAAAGATTCATAAAGCTTCGGAGCTTCATGAAGCAGAGTTTCGAAATCGGCCATCAGTAGGAAAAAATGAGAAGAGATGTAGGCTATTTCGTGTTAAACAAGTTGTTTTTTTAAATGAGGAGTTAGCTAATCTAACGTCTCATTGCAGCTCGTCGGTTATGCGGTGATGCGCTATGAAATTATTGTGGGGCAAATGAAAATATTAATTTAATTCTGAAAGTAGCCAAATCATCATCATCATCATCATTCAGGTCATCACGAGGGGGTCTTGAGATCGCAGGGCCTGGTATGTGCTATTTGCAGCGTGTTTCTGTATTTGGTTGTGAACTTTTGCAACGCGTTTTTGTATTTGCTTGTGTTGTGAACTTTTACAGCGCGTTTCTGTATTTGCTTGTGTTGTGAACTTTTGCAGCGCGTTTCTGTATTTGCTTGTGTTGTGAACTTTTGTTTTTGTATTTGGTTGCGTTGTGAGTATTTGCAGCACGTGTTGTCAAACTGATGAAGATGTTTTCTTTATTTGCTGGTGGTTTTTCTATTTGCATGTGTTTTCTTCAGTTGCAGCGCGTTGAGGTCTCTCGGCCACCGTAATACCGCGTTCATTTACACTGAACCAGAACAGTATCAGAGTCGCCTTTGATACTAGGGGCTGAGGTGGGTCAGACCCGGCGTATTTTAGGTCTGCTTTTATGCGACATTGCGTCTTTACACTAAATTCTGAGCAGACACAGACCCGCTTTAGAGCAGCCTTAAATCGGCTGTGTAAAGATGATCTTAAGATCTATAAAGTTATAAATATGGATATTTTTCTTACAAAAATGCATCACTTCTCTTCAGAAGGCCTTTATTAACACCCTGGAGCCATATGGATTACTTTTATTATGGATGGATGCACTTCAAAATATCAGTTATTCACTCCCATTATTAAGCTGGGAAGAGCCAGAATATGTTTTAATATATCACTCCAATTGTGTTTGACTGGCAGAAGAAAGACATACATACCTAGGATGGCTTGAGGGTGAGTAAATTATGGGATAATTTTTTGGTTTACTAACCCTTTAAACTCTTGTGCCAATGCACATTAAAACCAGTCAAGTCAGAACAAGTACTTTCACTATATGATAATGCCAAGCAATAAGAATTTGCAATCACTTTGAAACTGAGAGTTCTCCTTGGAAAGAAATATACCATGGCAAATCTCTTTTAAAAACTTTAAAAACCATATGTTTGTGCATTTGGAAGGTATGAACCATGTATATATTTTTTAAAATATAAAGCAGAACAATAAGCAGATATGTTAAATGTACATGTAGGCTACAAATAACCAAGGAGTCATGGAAATGTGACTGGTCTCCCAAAGCAAGTTGATTAGTTGCACAGTAGCATGTAAAATGTTTGTAAATTTACTAGACTCTCAGACCACACAAAAGGTCACTGTGTTATTGTTTGTTCATAATATTTAAGAATATAATTTCTATTTCTTAGGAAATTCTGGGTGCTGCACTGCTGCAAATGAATTTCTGACGGCAAGCCAATCGGTAAGGATTTTTGTCCCGAAACGTCATGGCTCGGTGCATACAGCCAGACAAAATCCCACAACAGGAAAAAGGACAGAAGAAGAAGAACAGACTATCTATGCATTTGTTTATGTGTAATCTCTCAAACAATGTTTCAACTGCAGAAAGACATCAATAAAACAGCTTGAGAATAATATCTCACGTAGCATTACATTTACCTCAGGCAAGTCATTTAGTGTCCACAGCATGTTAGTTCACTAGAGAAATGAACTCTAGAGGGGAGCATTTCACTAAATGTATGCACTATATTAGCTTATATATTCATTCTATTTACTTTACCTTTTAGTAATGCCTTAATTATTTAATATATGTTGAAATAAATTTGTCAGGAAAACAAGTTATGACAGTAATTGTGTAAATGATTATATTTCAAAAATGAATTGCAGTAGAAAAATAATTGAAAAATAATTTTATAATTAGATTTAGAAGTTAATGCAAAACCTGTCTTATGTGCAATTTACATGTTGTTTTATTTGAGTGTTGATTATTATATCTAAAAATAAATATAGCAACTGAATTTAATAGTTTGGGCTCTGTTGTTAATTGTAACCTTTAATATTACAGTAAGGGTAATTAAGTAGGGATATATACAGGGAGAACTAGGGCTCCCTGTATATAGTTTACAGCATTGCCTGAGATAGATTTTTTTTTTTTTATCCTTAAGAAAATGTTCATTATAATTGAATTTATTTAAAAAGAGAGACACAATTCATTCAATAAATCACTGTTTAAGAAAAAAGAAGCAATTTTATGTTTAGTTTTCTCCCCCCTGCTGTACCGAACCCGTACCAAACCGTGACTTCAATAACGAGGTGTGTACCAAACCGTCATGTTTGTGTATGTTACACCCCTAAAATAGATAATGTAGATCATTTAGGCTACAATTAGCAGTAATAAACATATTTAGGCTAAATTAGCTCACAGGCTAATACTGTATGTGTATTAGCCTGTGAGCTAACAATTCAAACTGACTACGTCATCCCCTAATGAAGGAACAGACAGGGCTTAGATTAAGCCAGGATTAGGTCTTAGTTTAATTAGGACATTTAAGTAGCTTTTATAAACGTGCATTAGAAAAGAAAAAAAAACATCACTGGTGTGCATCTTGAGACAAAACAATGACACTGACATATTTTAATATATGTCAGTGCAAGTTGCTTTCAGTTAAAACAGCTCGAACACACATTTTTAGTCTGGGACTAGGCCTAAGCCTTGTCTGTGAAACCGGGGGAAAATGTCAATAAGCATATCAATACAATTCAATTGATATTATAGGCCTACTAACATAGCAATATTAAACCAACCATTAAAACATCTGTGTTACAATAAAATTTGCAGCTTATACTCAGCACACAGTCAGTGACACCACCTGAATCAACAGCATATGAGAATTCTCAATGGAGTTCCCCAAAGCCACTGAGCACACGGAAACGCAGAGGAGAGCAACACCAGACAGAGAACAAAACAAAATACAAAGCAGGCAAAAATCAAAATAGTAGGCATGAAAGTGTCAAATAGTCTTTTCTCCCTATTGGGAAATGGCTTGTCAAACAAGAAAAAATGTAGGGCAGGACTTTTATCCATTAGGAATTGATTGGTTCATTGTGGTTTGCTTTTGCTGTGATCTCATTTGATTGACAGGTTGCCCCGCCCTCGCACCAGTAAACACATCATCAGAGAAGAAATGAGCTGCAATAAGGAGGGGAAGTGTCTAATTACACTAAGTGCAAATAGCGTCCCTTGTTGGCAAATACTATTTACACTAGCTCCGCCCACCGATGTCTGGTTGGGCCACTCAAGTTCAAAAAAGACGCATGTAATTCAGTGTCTTCAGTGGCGCAGCAGTAGCGAGTAAGTCTCGCAGAGCTGGCTTTTAACGCGATCAACGCGTTCACCGAGCTCACATATATTTTCACTAAAAAATGAAAATAAGGTTCTAAAAGTGGAAATAAACTGCGAACGAGTGTTTAATAATATTAAAAGTGTTTATTGGGCAGGGTTAGGGGAAGGTGTAGGGAGGGTTTTTATTCTCCCAATAAGGCAGCATCCATTTAATAATTTTAATACTGAATATATAATTATTTACACTTGATATTATTGCATCCTGTTAATGTAAAAAAAAAAAAAAATACTTCACGACAAAAATACTGAGGTGCAAATAGTATCTGCCAATAGCTATAAAGTATAGATAGAATCTAATTACTATTTACTCTTATTGCAAAGAACTGATACTTTTACATGGTGTAAATAGAATCTATCGCTATTTTCACATAGTGTAAATAGCATATCGCTAAGAAAATGCTGCTATTGTCACAGCGTAAATAGAATATATTGCTTTTTTCACTTAGTATAAATAGAATCTTTTGCTAAGAAAATATGCTATTTTCACTTAGTGTAAATAGCATCTTTGCACTTATAGTGCAAATAGCCGCTGCCTTATAATAAAGCCTGCAATATTCCATATAAAAAATACAAGAATTGTCAATTTTGAAATCATGGTGTCTTTAAAGTCAGCTTGAAAGGCAAGTTACAATAGTCTTTTCTATATTGTGATGTATCTCCAAGTGATTTTTTCTCAAACAAGAAAAAAATGTAGGACAGTACTTGATTTTGTCCATCGGGAATTGATTGGATCATCAATTTTAATTTCAAAGTGTTTGTTGATGGGCTTGCATTAGAGAAATTCAACAATACATTTGGAATTTAATATTTATGCTCACCGGTATTTGCTATTTCCTGTATTGTTAGTCTTTGGTTAGAATTTTTCAAACATGAAGAAGAGTGTGAGAAATTTAAATGAGAGATATGGATCCAGTTCAACATTTGATTCAGTGTACTTGTTGTATATATCGGTGCACCAGCAGGTAGATGCAAAATTGTATGAAAATGTGTGATAAATGTATTATACAACAAAAAATAAAACTTCAAACAACAAACAGAGATCCCTGATAAGAAAATACCCAAAAGAGGAAGGAAACTGTCTGTTTACAAAACTACAGTCAGAGCTCATGGGACGAACACCAGATGTTTCTTTGTCTATGGAGATTTTCTATTTTAAAAGAGAGCGAGATTTGTGGAGAGACAATGGATTGATCTTTGTACTGAAATGGAATATTAATAATCCAGAATAGAGTTATTATGATTATGGGCTTCATTGACATGACTCACTAAAAGTACCATGTCCATCCTTTTTAATATATACCATATTTTTTGTATGTTATAAATATGTTCTTTGCATTTTGATGAAGTTCCTTATCATCACAGTTATGCTAACTTTTATCATTGCAGTGAAGACAATGTTTTTCACTTATGCTCCAACCCCCTGTATAATGCTAAATAGTAGGAAAGAACACAATTCCTGATGACTAACAAAAAATAAGCAACTTCACTCACATCGACATTGGGTCTAAAGGCCCCACCGGAAGGGTGTCTTAGGTCATTTCCTGCCATTCAAATAGAGGCACTGCCCTGCTCAACACAAACACAGGATGTGATCCATGGCTAGATCAGCAACAGGCAGGCAACAGACACAATGGCAAGACATGTTGTATGTTTGTTTCCGTGTAAAATATAGAAAAGGTCATAACTATAACCTTTGTGGCTGAGTATGCAGTATGTATTTAACGTTATATGGGAGTTTGTGTTGTCACACGGCTTTATACACTCTAAAAAATGCTGGGTTAAAAACAACCCAAGTTGGGTTGAAAATGGACAAACCTAGCGACTGGGGTGTTTTAACCTAGCAGTTGGGTTAAATGTTTGCCCAACCTGCTGGGTAGTTTTATTTAACTCAACTATTGTTTAAAAATTACTGTTTTGCTGTCTTAAAATGAACCCAAAGTATGTTGGAAATGAACATTTATTAATAAGTTTAATGAATAATAATTAAACAAACATTTATTAAATTGCTTATTAATAAATGTTCACCCTTTGATTATTTTTGTTGCTTCTAGTAATTATGTGTCTGATTTTTAATTTCTGACATGTTTTGGGTTAATTTTAAGCCAGCCATATAGTCATTTTTAAACAATAGTTGGGTTAAATAAAACTGCACAGCATGTTGAGCAAACATTTAACCCAACCGCTGGGTTAAAACAACCCAATCCCTGGGTTTGTCCATTTTAACCCAGCATTTTTTAGTGTATAATATTTTAATTAAAAAGTTTAGTTACACAAATGTATGTGTTCGCTAGCTTGTATGTTGGTTTCAAACACCTCGATTATATTTCTTTACTTTTTTTTTGGCGTTTCATGAATTTTGTGTTTCAGATTTGTTTTTATTGCTGAAAAACCTATAAAACACTGTTCATTTAACAACTGTCAGCACAAAATATCAGTGTTTGTGCAATAAACTATATCTTTTTCCAGAACAATAAAGGTGGAAATATTTAAAAAAGTAAAAAAGTGTGAATAGTCTTTCCTGGAAAGTTTCTTTAGTCTTTAGTCTCTGGCATACATTCTATCACATCAGATCTGTAAAGTAATTCATTATAATATATGCAATAGAATTATATTTTTAAAAAAAAATGAAATAATGACAACATGATTCACAACTTGTTCTCTCTTTTTGATAACATTCATTTGTGAATTATGATTAATGAAAAGATGAATTTCGTAACGTTTCATCTACTCTTTTGTCAGATTCAATCACAGTTGTCCGATTATCATTGTTTATGCTTCATTTAGAATGCTACATCTCAGAGACGTCTATTTGATATGCATGTTTACGTCTGGAAGATGTATTTTTTAGAGCGTTTGCTCATCTGCAATACGGACGTTTCCTGACAGATGTCAAATAGACGTTTAGAAAATGTCTTTAAGATGTTTATGATTTAGAATGTATGTAAAACTGACACCTTAAAGACGTCTATCAGATGTTTGTAAACAGCAGATGCTTTCCAGATGTTTAACAGACATCTTGCAGACATATGTGTGCTATGGGTCGACACAAGAACATCAAGATTTGTTTAAGCTTGATACATGCCAAACATGAGACAGTGGGCACTTATTATATGACTCCTGGTAAACTAAATTAGCCTATGCATCTCTTAATATGGTTAATACGGTGTGAATGTCATTCTTCCTTAAGAAGCATAGTGAAACTTGGATATTCCTCTAAATCTAAAATTGGACTTGTGTCACGTTGTTGAACTGCTATAGGCTGATACAGCTGGGAAAGTAGTCAAAACAATAAGCAGCCTGGTCAGTTGTTTTTTGTTGGCGTCAGGAACTCGCCCTGAGAAGACACAAATGAAGCGTGTTGCTCAAGATTATTTCCGTTGTAGGTTATTCACTAAACAGGATGCATTAGTTTGAGTCTTGTTTTGGTACTGGAAGGCCTATAAAGAATTCTTTCTCCATTCTCTGAGATGAACTGAATATTTTCTCCTCAAAGCGAGAAGTATTTAACAATAACTATAGTGGCGGGATGATGCGTGTCCTGATTCTAATGTTGTTGTCCTTTTTTGTCGCTGGCGGAACAGACCGAGTGAGGACAACGTGCACAGCCGAGGCTTGCCTTACATTGCATTTGGAGGAAGAACAATTTGAAAAAGCTAAAGAAAACTGTGTCAATAATGGAGGCAATTTGGTTACTATGATAAATGACAATGAATTTCAGAGAGTTAAATCGGCTCTTTTAGCAGCAGAAGACAGCATCCTTAACTCTAAAGTTTGGATCGGACTTGAGTTGCCGAAAAGACACTGCACTGATTTCACTGAGTTGCACGGCTTCAAATGGACGTCAGAGCCAAACGAGTCCAAATATTCCAACTGGAAAAAGAAACCACTGAGCACGTGCATGGGGAACAGGTGTGTGTCGATTTCGCTGGCTGATGATCTCAAGTGGACAGATGGCTCGTGTAGAGAAAGCGCATTTTATATGTGTAAATTTTTCTCCAAAGGCATGTGCAAACCCATAGTGATGGAAGAACCAGGTGATGTCAAGTACAATCTTCCGTTCTTACAAAAACCGCAAACTCAAAATGAAGGGTTGGGGATGTTACCACATGGGACATGGGCTGAAATACTATGCGGCGGGTCGGAGGATAAAGCATCTTTTGACTCATTTTGTGACACAAAAGATGGTATTTTTGGCTGGACAAATTCAGAGCGTTTTTGCGCACGAGATAAAAGAAGTTGCAAACATAAAAACGGAGGCTGTGATCACATTTGTTATGAGACTGCAGGAGAAAGTGTTCGTTGTGAATGTCGTGAAGGTTATTATCTGATGGATGATCAAGTTAATTGTGCTCTCAGAAACAACTGCGAAAATTCACCTTGCAAATCAAAGTGTATACCTACATCTACTGGGTTTTCATGCGCATGCGCGGAGGGATTTCAGTTGGCTAAAGACAACATAACCTGCGTTGATATCGATGAATGTCATCAACGTATCTGCGGTGAACACACGTGTCTCAACACGCCGGGAAGCTATTTTTGTGGATGTAATCCAGGTTTCAGGCTTGTTGCTGGCAAATGTGAAGACGTGGACGAATGCACCGAATCCAGATGTGACCAGGGCTGTCTTAATTCGCAGGGTTCATTCTCTTGTTACTGCCACGCAGGTTTTTATTCATTATCAGACAATAGTGGAACATGTATAGATGTAGATGAATGTCTTAGAAAACCATGTGAAGACATCTGCCTCAATACTTTAGGTAGTTTCAATTGTTCCTGCAGGAAAAACTTTATTTTGGCTAAAAATGGAATCAGCTGTGTCCCGGATCTCACAGAGAAACCACAAAACACTCCATCTCCAGATCATAGAGAAGCGTTCATCACTAAATTGACTCAGTTAACTACCAGTTTTGAATCGTCAACAATCAAACCCCCTCCACTTAACAAGACAAACACTCAAGTGGACTCCAGTAAGCGCAAAGAAAGTTTTCTCAGTAGTTGGATATTCGTGTATGTTTTAGCTTCAGTTATTCCATTGGTTGTGCTCATTATGCTCATATCAGTTTTAGTCATCTGGAAACGTTCAAGAAAAGAGACTTTGAAAAATAACACCGCTGACAACTACTGCTGGGTTTCATCTGGATTGGACAAAGAACGGAAAAAAACCAACATTCAGTTGAACAATTAAATGTAGCCCAAGTGTGAATGCTTATTTTCCGTCAGCATCATATCTGACAGAGGACTTTTAAAATTGTTTTTGTGAATTCTATCCTTATATTGGAATTCCAGAATTATCTAGGCCGTCAGGGAGGGGCAAGTTATACCTATATGTGATGTTGTCACTTATTAAATACAATTTCTGTCTTTTAAGTGTTTTCTGTTTAATTAATTGTTTTGTTTAATAATTGTTGTTTTGCAGTCTCCGTTTTGCTGAAAAGCCTATAATAGAATAGCCTGTTTAACTGCACAGGACCCACCGTGACACAATTTGAACATGTTGTCACAAAAGGGCAACATTTTTTTCAGTGAACTATATATTTCTTTCAATGGAATTGAATAACAATGGATTTTACAGTCTTTTGTAGCCAAGAATGTACGGTATGTATATATTGAGAAATTAACAAAAAAGTGTAGGTTGGGGTAAGATGCCCATACACACACCTTAATTTGTTCTCCTGACCGTAGATGACACAAAATCTCATTTCAGCACTTTTGATGAATGGCTACGCTATTTTCAATTTTGTAATTTCTTCTGAATATCAACATTTGTGAGATTTAGTCAGTTGAAACAGTTTTTGGATTTGTGATGTAAAAGTTATAGTTTCTATTTTGAAGTAAAAAGAATAGACCCTTGGGGTAACATGGGCCACCCAGAATTGGCACAGAAGGCCCCAATGGCATATTGTTACTAGTGTTATTATTTTAAAATGTAATAATTATTGTAATTAATAGGGTTATTATTCAGTATTTACATGAATTAGACGTACATTTCAGACATCTTTGCTTTCATTAAAACCTTGAGTAAAATCATTACATTTGCATTCATAGTGTTGCTATTATGACATGTCTTCAATTAAAATATGGGCAATTAAATATGTAAATATTTATATGCCATGTATATAAGTCATAGAATTACTTTACCTTTCAAATGAATCTCTTTTACTGGTATTCTCTGTCATTGGTTATTCAATTATTATCAACTAAATTGTCAAAATAAAATTTTAAATAGAATAGTTGATTTAGTATTTTACATTAATCACACTTTTAAAAATATATAAATATTAATAAGAATTATATCAAAAGTCATTATACATTCTGTAAAAATTTTAATATTTTACATTTTGTACTATAAAAACTAAATTAGCAAATGTTTCTTTTTATTTCCTATAGTAACACATTGGCTGATATATCATCATCCAGTGCACATGCTAAACTTATATCTAGATATGTTACAATTTACCTTAATATTAAAGCGACGAGAATACTTTTTGTGCGCCAAAAAAAAAAATAATAATAATAATGACTTTTCAACAATAGTGACGGCCAATTTCAAAACACTGCTTTCAAGCTTTACGAATCTTTTGTTTCGAATCAGTGGTTCGGATTGTGTATTTGAAGCCTCGTTTACTGAAATCACGTGACTTTGGCGTGTTTTGAAATCGCCCATCACTAGATATTGTTGAAAAGTCGTTATTTTGCTTTTTTGGCGTACAAAAAGTATTCTCGTCGCTTTATAATATTAAAGTAGAACCACTGTACTCACATGAACTGTTTTAAATATGTATTTAGTACCTTTCTGGATCTTGAGAGGTTCAATGACATTTCTGGCAATAGAGGCCTCACTGAGTAATCGGATTTCATCAAAAATATTTTAATTTGTGTTCTGAAGATGAACAGAGGTCTTACGTGTGTGGAACGACATGAGGGTGAGTAATAAATGACATTATTTTCATTTTTAGGTGAACTAACCCTTTAAGGGGGCCTATTCCAAGCCTTAGACCTGTTTACAAACATCACTAAACACAAAGCATATAGCCTAACTTTATGTAGGCCTACACAATATGTAGTTATCGTTGTAAAAAAAAAAAAAAAAAAAAACACACGATCCGCAGAGTTTAGTTTCTAACCCTAACTAATCAAACACACATCACATGCCTGTAATAATCAAGTAATCCTGAAGACCTATCTGGTTCTAGCGTGTTTCATCAGGGTTGAAACTATGGAACAGAATTGAATAGCCCTGCACCTTTTTAAATGAAATGTCATTGAAAGAGTAGCCTACGTGAGGAAGTGAATTACTGACTGACTGAATTAATGAATCATTAACGTTCTGGTAGGACCACAATCATTTGAAAATACAATTCATGCGTCATTTTTCTCAAGTCCATTAGTGCATTTTTTGGAAAGTGAGCAGTACGTGCATCACATTTATCAGTACAAACAGTGACCCGTCCCTCTGGAGTATTTCTTTGCCCCCTCAGGCGGGGTTTCCTCTCTATAGCCTACCTTTATCTCTAGAATGGGCTTTCAAAAGGTAGGAATATTCAAAGCGTTGAACGCCATCCTCATGCAGCTAAAGTTGCTGTACCACTTGAAATCAAGATAGGATGGATTTTAATGGACAAACGATTTTGGTCATCTTGTTAATTTCGTCTTGTGCTGGATTGGTACATAGCTGTGCTTGCTCGAGTAATCTAAAACATTGTGCCAACATCTACCAAATACCAGTGGACTTTCAAACGGCTCAAGAGAAATGCAGAGAACGGGGCGGTCAATTATCTACCCAATCGAATACATCCGATGAAGTTGTCGGCTTTCTTCTTGATAACATGATCGGACATTTTTGGATAGGACTACATCTTCCAAGGGATCAGTGCTCAAGTAATATGAGTACATTACGCGAAGGAGAAAGGACCACGGAATTAACGAACTGGGAGAGCGCAGAAACGCCGTGCGTTCCACGCTGCGTGTCTGTCTCCGGCGACAGAAGATTGACGGTGAGACCGTGCACAGACAAACTGGATGGTTTTTTGTGTGAGGACCCTGAGGGGGATCTTTGCAAAGGAAGTATGGTCATCCTGGACAAAATGCGATGTATGCTTGCGCCCTGTGAACATAAATGTACTCCTATGGAAACCGGATACAGGTGTTCATGTCATGAGTTATTCCGACCTAATGCACGGGATCCACGCCTCTGTGATTTGTATTGCTCAAAAACAGTTTGTAAAGCGCTATGTATGAGAAGCGGGGCGGCGTGTTGGTGCCCTGCTGGCTTCGTTAGAAGCGAACAAAACTGCGAAGATATAGATGAATGTGCTTCAAATCCTGACTGCACTCATAAGTGCATAAATACGATAGGAAGTTATAAATGTGGTTGCTATGATCCATACGTCCTCGTTAATGGAACTCAATGCACTCTCAATCCTAATGGTGAAGTATTCACAACACTGTCCCCTTTTATAGCACGGGGGGGCCTGTCGACTCCAGGAGAATATGTTGGGCTGATCATATTCCTAGTATTAACTTTTTTTGCTCTATTAGCAATTGTGTATTATAGGCGCGCTCGTAAAGCAACTGTACAGGAATGTAATCCACCAAATAATGACGAGTTTCAAGTAAGTGTATCTAAGTGAGATAGCAACATAACCGTGTTTTTTTCTTTGTGACTCTACACATTCTTTGAAGGATTTGACTGTTGGAATGATTGTAAAAACTATTATAATGTCCATAGCTAAAATGCTGAAATGTTATATTGAATTACGCCTATGGGAGACCATGTGAAAAAATATGTAGGCCTGCATATGCCACTCTGATGCTGCTCCTTAAAGGGATAGTTCACCCAAAAATTTAAATTCTGTCATTTACTCACCCTCAAGTTGTTCCAAACCTGTATGAATTTCTTTCTTATGCTGAAAACAAAAGAAGATATTCTGAAGAATGTCAGAACCAAACAGTTTTGATGGGACCCCATTGACTTCCATAGTATTGTATTTTATTTTATGTTTTTCCCCATACTATGGAAGTAAATGGGCACCATTAACAGTCTGATTACCAACATTCTTTAAAATATCTTATTTTGTGTTCAGCAGAAGAAAGGTCATATAGGTTTGGAAAAATTTGAGGGTGAGTAAATGATGACAGGATTTTCATTTTTGGGTGAACTATCCCTTTAAAGTTGCAGGAAGATGGTATATATAGCCTACTCTTTTGCTATATAATGCTGAATCTTTTTTTTTTTTTTTTTTTGTAATTTTTTAAAATTTGTTTTTGATATTAAAATAACGCCTGTGGGAGTACATTCTTACATCACTGAGGTTTCATATATGCAATTTTATAAGTTTGCAAAACAAACAGAGAAGTAAATATGCAGGTAATAACCAAAATTTAATTTTCTTTTCTTTTTTCTTAGATATTTGACCATTACTTCTAGTTTTAAAGGGTTAGTTCACCCAAAAATGAAAATTCTTTCACAATTTACTCACCCTCAAGTTGTTCCAAACCTGTATAAATGTCTTTGGGTTAGTTCACCCAAAAATGAAAATTATGTCATTTATTACTCACCCTCATGTCATTCCACACCCGTAAGACCTTCGTTCATCTTCAGAAAACAAATTAAGATATTTTTGATAAAATCCGATGGCTCAGTGAGGCCTCTATTCCCAGCAAGTTCACTTAGACTTTCAAATGCCCAGAAAGCTACTAAAGGCATATTTAAAACAGTTCATGTGACTACAGTGGTTCAACCTTAATGTTATGAAGCAACGAGAATACTTTTTGTGCGCCAAAAAACAAAATAACGACTTTATTCAACAATATCTAGTGATGGGTGATTTCAAATCACTGCTTCATGAAGCTTCGAAGCTTTACGAATCTTTTGTTTCGAATCAATCACTGCCAAAGTCACATGAACCATTGAAATTTCGAAACACTTATGAGGAAACGAAGCCTCATTTACTGAAATCACGTGACTTTGGCAGTTTGAGATCGTTTGATACACGCTCCGAACCACTGATTTGAAACAAAAGATCCGTAAAGCTTCGAAGCTTCATGAAGCTGTTTTAAAATCGCCCATCACTAGATATTGTTGAATATAAAGTCGTTATTTTGGCGCACAAAAAGTATTCTTGTCGCTTCATAACAATAAGATTGAACCACTATAGTCACATGAACTGTTTTAAATATATCTTTAGTACCTTTCTGGGCGTTTGAAAGTCTAAATTAACTTGCTGGGAATAGAGGCCTCACTGAGCCTCCAATATCTTAATTTGTGTTCTGAAGATGAACGAAGGTCTTACGGGTGTGGAACGACATGAGGGTGAGTAATTAATGACGGAATTTTCATTTTTGGGCGAACTAACCCTTTAATTCGTTCGGCCTAAACTTACATCTGAGAGCATACACATATTCAGTGGTCTAGCTGCATTCCCAACTAACTATCTATTGAATTTTACTGACATTTATAAACACATTTACCTTAAATGCATAAGTTAAAAACATCACTGAGTGCTTTTTAGATAGAGTATATTTTGATATTCTGTAATTCACTAATAAATAATGTCAGTTGCATATTCATATTTGTCTAGTTCCATTCTGAAATGAACAAAAGAGTTTGAGTTGCCTACTATTTATATTACTTATATGAAAGACTGTTAAAAAAGACTAGGCAATTTAGGAATAAGGAATTTGCTTGTGTAAAAAATTATACATCGCCTCAAACTTTCGTGTCTTTTTTAAAACTTTATTTAGGGAGGTCAGATGCTTTTTAATGTAGCCTATTCTTTCTTTTCTTCATTTAAAAACGTTGCTTCCCTGTTACTCATTTTATAATAGCTACTCCACACTGGTACTTTGACCTGTATAATAATTCATCTACCCATCACGAGATAACCTACTTGCACCACAAGAGGCTGGATAATTTTGCTTTCGATAAACTTTCCAGTGAAGAAAGGATCTAGCCTACTATAGCAGAAGCAACGTTATTATTCCACTGATTATCATCAGATTGTTCAGCTGGACTATCTGCTGAGAGAGAGAAACTCCGACGCAACTGATTTTCAATGTACGACACCAGTGGGTAGGTGACAGGAAAAACTGTGTGTATTACCAGAAACCAGCGAGCACTATTTTTAAAACACTAGCGTCATTAGACCTTGGCTTTCAATCTGGTAAGGTAGACTAGTGACGCTCATGACGCATTTTTCATCATCATCTCGATCATTGTACATTTAGACATCACAGTTATGTTGCGCGAGCCTTCTTCTGATCTGTCGAAGTCATTTGCATAATGCATAATAATGCGTGCCGAATATGCCATACACGCGATCCCGAAAAGACTATTTTGGTATTTCCGAATTGATATGGGGATTTACTGGTCATCATGTTCTGCGCGTCGGCGAGGAGATTCTGCAGGGCTGAAAATCCATGATGCAATCCTAATATTTTCACGTTTTACCTAGCTTTTTGTCGTTGTCATCATAATTTCAGAGCATTGTGACCCGATGAATTTTATTCAATGAAAGATGTTTCATCATGGTGATAAAGAAGGCAAGAAATCTGCGTTTGGACATCCTGTCTGCGGCCAGATTATTCTCTCGATCATCCTCCTCCTCCTTCCTTTTCTGGTCACCGCCTTCCCGGTTAACACAGTAGGTAAGAGATCTACATAAAGGCTGCGATTATGTAAGTGATAAGGATTTGGGAATATGATGAGGATGCAAGACCTCCCTTGTGGTTGCTTGTGTAATGGGACGCTGAAATTGTCGAAAGCCCCCCGGCCCATTCTGTTCTGTTATGCCTCAACAGTCACTCACTGCCATGACGATGCTGCTTTCCAGCTGCCTGCTGTATATTGAATAACCTTTGGTCATGACAAAGCAGAAATTTTAAAACAAGCAAAAACCACACTCGTAAAATTCCAGACAACATGTAGGCCTTAAGCTCCTCCTGGCTATAACAACATTTTATGGAGATGACATTTATATAACATTGAGTAAAACAAACATCTCAGCAGAAAAGTGTTTTCTCATGTAGAAGGAAATGATATATTGATAGTGTGATGCTGGAGAGAGACTACAGGGGAGTGTTGTAACACGGGCTGAGTTGTAACACTAACAGTTTCACCCAGGTGACATCACTATCATGCGCTCAACACCCTCCTGAGGTGACAGAAGTTGTAAGACAGCATTTAAAATATAAAGGAAAATAAGAAAACAATTTTAAGAAAAGATAGATTCTGGAAAGAGACAAATTTCTATTCTATTTCTAAAAATCCTGGAATGTTTTCCTCAAAAACCTTAATTTCTTTTCAACTGAAGAAAGAAAGACATGGAGAGTGAGTAAATTATCAGGAAAATTTTACTTCTGAAGTGAACTAAACCTTTAAAGGGATAGTTCACCCAAAAATGAAAATTTTAATTTACTCACCCTCATGTTGTTCTAAACCTGTATGAGTTTCTTTCTTCTGTTGAACACAAAAGAAGATATTTTAAAGAATGTTGGTAACCAAACAGTTCATGGCACCCATTGACTTCCATAGTAGGAAAAAAATACTATAGATGTCAATGGGGCCCATCAACTGTATGGTTACCAACATTCTTTAAAACATCTTCTTTTGTGTTCAACAGAAGAAAGAAACTCATCCAGGTTTGGAACAACATGAGGGTGAATAAATGATGACAAAATTTTCATTTCTGGGTGAACTATCCCTTTAATTTGTGATCATAAAGCATGTTAAATGACATCTGAATAAGCTGTATCACCATGACTGACCAGACTTGGTCAGTTTTTCATGCCTTGGAAAAGCCAGTGTGAAAAATAAATAAATAAAATTGTTACCATTTTTTCCTGCATTTGTACAATTTTTAATGAAATGCTTAATATAAAGTGGTGGTGGTGGGAGGCATAATTATTTTGCACAAGTAGTAGATTTCTGAAATACTTTAATATGTAGCAGATATATCAAAGCTTGATAGGTATTAAACAAGAGACGACCAAATTACAGACATTAGGATCCAACACTGATATTGGCACAATCATAAGATGTCTTGTTTGCTTTAAATGCATGATTTTGGTTCTTCTCTGTGCACTTTCAGTGGAGCAGTTCTGCAAGGATCCCGGTTTTCCTGAGCACGGAATCAGAACTCCAAACACCGGTGTGTTCTTTGAAAACTCGGTGGCGAGATTCTCTTGTGTGGATGGTTATATCTTAAAGGGGCCAGCCAAGATTATCTGCACGCGCGTCCACAATGGATCGTTAGGCTGGAAACCAAGCCTTAAACCAGTGTGCCTTTCAGAAGGTGAGGATAGTTCCGTTCTGTAATTTTATGAAAATGTTGCAGCATTTATTTATTTAGCTAATCTACCTTTCAAAGATTGTCTTCCTCCATTCATCGAGGATGCTGATGTCACAAATAAGACGTACAGGCCTGGCGACAGCCTCATTATTAGCTGTCATGAGGGATTTCAGATCCGATACCCTGACACGGAAACTATGGAATCAGTATGTCAAGCCGATGGGACATGGGATAATCAGCCAACTTGCCAAGGTTTATGCAAGTCACTTGTTGCCAATTATTCAAAACAAATCTGACTATAATTCAGAAATTTCATGTGATATCATGTCTACCACTTAAGGTCCTGGAAAGAGTTTCATGCGCTGTCCTCTGTCTCCACAGGCTGTTTACGGCCACTGATACCTCCACATAGTTACATGAACATCTCGGAAGCAGAGTTCTCTGTGCCTGTTGGAACTGTAGTCCACTACCAGTGTTTTCCTGGTTACAAGTTGGAGGGACCTGAACTTTTGGAATGCATGTATAACCTCATCTGGTCGGACACGCCACCCCGGTGCCTTGATGTTGAGGGTAAATATCATTAAATCATTTCTCAGCTTTGAGTTGAAAAATCAACAGATCCACAGATATGTTCAGAAAAAAATATTATTTTATAATTATAATATTCCATAATATAATATTTTATACAATTATTTTATAATTGCACTATAATTACATTTTTATTACCCTTGAAAATTTTACACAACACCATTTTCAACTAAAAATGGAAACATTTTTATGTTTTGGCCATTCATTTAAAAAAAGGCCTGAAAATGCAAATTTTTGAAAATGGGATGTTAAAAGCAATGCCGTTATCATCTCTGTGTAAACTGCAAAAACATGTTTTTTTAAAAAAAAACGGTGACGTCATGCACATGCATATATCCTGTTCAGTCTATCCACCTTATTCCTGACGAGCCTACTGCGTTTTGAATTATGGGTGGAACTTCCGGTTTGGGGAACTTCCATTTAAAAAGACTGAAACGAATCATTTCAAATCATAAGGTTGCCCTACAAATAAAGCTTATCCGTCAGTTTGACTGAATGAGCTGTCAATTTTTCTTTCATGTTTTATTTTCAGACATCATGAGAATAACGTAACGCTTGGTATTTTAACGTGACATGTTATAACAAGAATATCTATGGCAAGAGCTCTTTTCAGTCGCTGCTTTCTATCCTCGTGATTATTTTCTTTTTTCTCTCTGCATTCCGCTGTAATAGTATGAAAAAGGACAAAATATACTGCACATTTGTGGTCTGTTATATATAATTTACGATTAATAATTCACTGGAATGCACGACGAATCTCTCATTTTTTTCCTCAAATCCTCACGTCTTTTTCCAGGTTTGTTTTCACAGGTAAATAAAATTTATTATCTGTAAAAATGACAGAAATCACTTTGAAATAGTATCACACAATGCTGAAGTTCATTAACATTTTTTATTAAGGCAACGTATATTACATAATACAGACATAAATCACTACAGTTATATTTAACCCGTCCGTTATTGCTGTGGAAAGAATCGCGCTTTTTCATGGTCTATTGAAAGTAGGCTACCTTGTTGATGCTTTTACACTTTTAAATGTCCTTTTAATGTTCGTTGGTTGAAGGGTGAGTAGAATAATGTCATCTAATTGTACCCAGTTTAAAAAAAAAACTGTTTACAGCTTAACGGAAGTTACACCCATAAATCGCGCAAAGCGTCATGGAGCGTAGGAATAAGGTGGATAGACACGTAGTGTTTCTTTACAAAGTGACATCGCCAACTACTGGCCTGGCAGCATAATACAGCATTTTTAGTCATTTTCACGGATCTGTGTGAACAAGGATAATTTTGACAACGTTGTCGTCGAAAAACGCAAAGGAAAAACATTTCCATTTTTAGTACACCGTTGTCATGTAAACGTAACCTTAGTTAATGGTTTACAATGGTATATAGTCTTAAGCCCAAAGTAGGGCTGTCACAATTTAAAATTTTTCACTACACGATTATCATGGCCAAAAGAATTTACGATAACGATCGATATATCATGATATCTATAAAAATCTTGAAAAAAACAAAAATTAAATAATGCTATCGGTCAAGCTCACCTTTATTTTTTATTTTATTTTTTTGAAGAATCACACCATTGCATACAACAGGTACAAATTATACACTTAATGGCAGTTTGAAATAACTTCCTTCGATGAACTAATGTGGCTTCTTATTACAGAATCTTATCGCAGAAATTATATTACTTTATAGTATTCTATACAGTAATAAAGGCTATGTCAACTGGCATTGCATTATAAATATACATTATCCTTATGAAAATACCCAAGATGGCTTAAAGAACACAGATAAACCATATACTGTTGCAATGGTGTGTTAATTCTCTTTTTATCTGCATTTTATTCAGCTACAGCAATGTCTTTGTCCATATTAGGGATTTCCTTGGAATGTCATAAGTTTTATTACTCCTATGAGTCTCACTTGTGGACTTTCTGCACGAGGGCGCCCTCCGGTGTCGAGTATGAATGAAACATTACATGTGAGAGTTCAGTTTTCCATTATGCTCACATCTTTTGGGTAAAAATAGAATAAAATACTGCTCTGTTACTAATATTTGAAGTAAACATAATCCATACGTTTTTATCCGAATGAGCACACTTTTTGACTAAAAGCCCCAAGGGATGTAAATATAATAAAACACAGAAAGGCATCAGCAGTTAACAGGATAATGTAACACTTCCTGTTTTAGGACTAGCAAAATAACTCTCTGTACAGTGGCCAAATCTGTAAGATAGAGGCAGAGGTGGGTGACTGGGATGATTAACAAGTTATTTTCATGGAATCCAAAAAATATCCACATTGGCGAGCTAACTTTCTTGGAGTGCGGGTCTTGTGTCACGTCTTTCATATTCGACGACATGTTTTACACGGCAGTAGCAGCTGCTCGCTGTGACTGCTTGTGTTTTATGACAGGTGGCAACCAGCATTAAGGTGCAATACGTTGGCATGTCAACCAGATACTGGTGCTGATTATTTATGTCATATTATCATATGTGTACAATTCATTTTATATATTATGGTTATTGCGAATACCGGTATATTGCGACACCCCTAATTAACACAATAACGCCATTTAATTTTTTAAATATCATGATTATCGTCAATATCGGTATATCGCGACACCCCTAGCCCAAAGTATACTTAGGCCATCTACATTCCGTGTATGGTCCGCATACTGTCCACGTGACGTAATTTTCCTCATTAGGAGGGTCCGCGTGCAGCCCAATTTCTGTCTCTGCACATACTGTGCGCATACAACAACACATGTGCGAGTGACTTGAGCGGTGGAAAACTAGATAGTGTCCACTAGATAGTGAGCGTGCACATCTTTCCACGCTCGCAGCCAAAGGAGTATATTTTGAAAGGCTTGAGCTCTCAACTGTGTGCAAGACGGAGCATAATGCGGAAAAGTAATGCAGAAAATAGAGTATACCAGGTCCTTTAGTTTTCTCTACTAATGAAAGATAAGTAAAATCTCAAGGTCTATATGTAAACTTTTGAAAGCTACTTTAAAAATGTCATTAAGAAAATCTGCAGTAATGTAAACAGAAAGCTAAGTAATAGTATTATTTTGAAGTGTTAAACACAAGGACAAATATTAAAATGTGGTGTGGGACTCAGGAAGAGGAAATGAGTTCTCTGATTCAGATGTCTTTTTCCTCTCTCGGATGTTTTTACAGCATGCTCCCTACCCCCGATGACAGAACATGGAGATTACATGTGCCACCCACAACCATGTGACCGCTACATTCATGGGACGGTCGTAGAATACTACTGTTATCCTGGCTACTCTCTAGCGAATGATTACAAGTACATCACCTGCCAGTATGGCCAATGGTTTCCACAAATGCAGTTCTACTGCATCAAAGATGGTAAATCAGTCTGCATCAGTTTTGATAAAAGATTTTTATTTGGAACAACATAGTCTAATGTGAATCATACACATTAGAATGTGCAATGAGAAATAATTGGGTCAATTTCCATTGTATAAATTTTTTATTCATTTAATGTATAAAACTGATATGTGTATGAGTTAAATGCAGCCTTGGTCAGCATATATACAATACCATTAAAAAGTTTGGTGTCAGTAAGATATATCTATATACTGTAGAATTATTATGTTATAATGTTAAACTTGGCTGTACAGGTTAATAAGCACAGCTTTTTTCCCCCCAAAGAGACAACCTGGCCTGGTTTTCAAGATTCTGTACTAACCACATGGAAAGTAGTGGCTTGTACGGCCTCTAGTGTGCTGCTAGCCCTGCTCTTGGTGATCACAGCCAAGATGTTCCACTTCAAATGCAAATCCCAGCAAAGTCCGAGGTACAGCCAACATAATATACATACAGTGTAGTTTGATATTTTCTTAACTTACTCATTAAAAAGTTTCTTTTTCAGTGAAGTGCAAGATGAAAGCCGGGATCCAAACATCCTGGTTGTAGATGGTGTTGCTGTGCCACTGCCCTCTTATGAAGAGGCTGTTAGTGGTACTTATTGTCAGCCCCCAAACGATCTGCCCCCTGCTGGTCTGGGGAGCTCACAGCATTCAGAAGAACAAAACCCACCTTCATATCCCGGGCATACAGGGAGTCAAAATAGTGTGCCGTTGGACACTGGGGAGGCTGAGACCTGCGATAGCATCTCGGACACATCAGAATGTCTTCAAGGCATACAGCCATCTTCCTCCCATGCTGGTGGACTAAATAACATGTCTGAGAAAACCAATGCCATCACCTCTATGGAAGAGACTGCTTCCACAAGCCCTAGCATAGACATTGCAGACGGTAAGGCTGTAGGCTGCTGCCACCTGGTGGTATAAACATACATTGTTTTTATCATACTAATGTTTTGCTTTGTATCTTCCAGAAATTCCTCTCGTGGAGGATGGTGAAGAAGACTGCTGATTGTTACTTTTAACTGAAAATGGGACACTTCAGATTGTTTCACTCCATTACTGATTATTTTAGCATTAATTTCTGATTTTGTTGAATAACATGGCACAGGCCAAATTACTGCTCATAAGGATGATATTTAATGAAGAGCACACCAGGGAAGGATAGGCAATAAAAAAAGAATAATCAAAAATTAAATAAACTCCCAATTTCTGCTTATGAAGGAACTATGCATTAGACCAAGGCATATTATGTTAATTTAACTTTCCCACTACATAATATATATATACAATCCAAGTACTCTAAATAATTTTTCTTGTGACTTTCACTCGACAACTGCGCTGCATTCTGGACAGCTTTCAAATGGTACAGACAATGATGAATATTTCTTAAATAAATGACGTGTTAACTTTACATCTGAGTTTATTGTTATTAAAAAAGAGCCCTTTTTGCCAAAGGCTCTCCATATATGGATAAATGTCTTAAAGGTGCAATATGTAAGAATTTTGCAGTAAAATATCCAAAAACCACTAGGCCAGTGTTATATATTTTGTTCACTTGAGTACTTACAATATCCCAAATGTTTCCTACTATTTGTAAATCGTGAGAAAATTGCAATTTTAACCAAGGCTCCGGGACGTGTGAGGAGTCGCCTGTCAATTGCGTCATACCCACATTACCCTCGGTTTCCAGTTTTATTTTGAAGAAACCATGGAAACACCAAAGACACATTAATATATTATGTTTTAATAGATAAGGGCACAACTGTTTGGTTACATTTATAGACAGAAAACTAATTATTGTTATATAGCTCAACACGTTTAGTCTTATTGCTTGAATCTAATTTTCTTGATTTTTTTGCGAGTACCATGCTTTACCACGCCTCAGAGAAAAACACTATTTTGTGAAGTAGCTAAAATAGCATAATCAGATGCAGCTTTATTTTTAGTAACAGTAATACAGAATTTTCTCCATCGTACAATACGTTTTAAAATTAATTGCATGCCATTTATCAACAAGCCATCCAGCATTTAATATGATATTCTAAAATCGATCTAGCTTACTGCAGTGTGCAACAGTGTCTCACAGCAGCCGCCGAGCGAACACACAGAGTAACGTTATAACGTTTTCAACACACTCACATGTATCTAATATGATAAACAGAGCTGCGTTACCTCATACTCATGACCGGAAAAGCGGAAGCAGCGCCGACGACTGTGGCATAATAAAAGTTCCGCTGCTCGCGGCGTGTGTTGCGCAATCGCTCCAGCGGCCTCGTTCAGCTCCCACAACACTCGGTCCTGCTCTGCTTCATACTACAGTAACGTTAATAATCGCATTCATGAACATGATTTCTTCCCGAGTCCTATCCAAATTATTTTCCACTGGCTGTGAGGTGAAGACCACATGTCCCAAGATTCTGCGCTCAAACTTGGCGTCATCGAGCTACGCCTTTGTTTTGAATAGGCCTCTAGCGGACAGAAAATTCTACATATTACACCTTTAAGTAGCCTAACTGCAAGCTACGCCCATGTGCGATTTTCAAAATAAATAAATAAATTGCTATTTACAGTACATGGGCATAATTTAATTATGAGAATTGTTTAGATATAATCACATTTAAACTCCATAGAGGCAGATGGAATAAACAATGATAAGACTCTCTGTGTGCAGCATATTAAACACTTTCCAGTTCATACTGCTGGATCACTGCATGTGGATTAAATGAGGAATGCCATAAAGAGCTATCTTTAAGCTTATCTGTCAATGAAGATCAACAGATGGCTTGTGCATGTTTTATACAGACTTTCTGCTGAAGACAAACTGTGCAGTTTTGAAAGTTAACCGGTTGTAAGAAAGCAGTAATTTAGATAAGATCTGAAGAAGAAAAATTCTGTACTTCAAATTCATTGCAACGTCTACCGATCGTGATGGTGAAATGACAGAGAAATAGTTATTTATAGTAGTTATAGCCATTAAACAGATGCATTTCATGTTAACGATATATGGAGAAAAATCTCGAGAGAGTAACAAGTTTATTTTGACAGTTTTCCTCAGATTTTATTATTCTTAAACTAGATATTATGATATTATTTTTTCCCCTCATTGTTTTCTTGGTATCTAACAGTTGAATAGGTAGGTATTATGTCAGAACCATACACTGAAGAAAAAAAAAAAAAAAAAAAAGATGAACGATGCACCTTCAGAAGAAACTGCATCATACTCAATCTCAAATTTGGGATGTGTCGGTAGAATAATATAGCTTACCGAAACAATTTAATATAATATTTTTTATTCTTTACATCTTGTATTATAATTTATTTGTGTAGGCTACATTCATATCTACTTCCTACAGTTCAATTTAAAAAAAAAAAGTTGTCCAAGTAAAACACTGGACTGATAAAATCGGTGCATCCATGACTTCTACATTGCATTGAATTTTTATTTTTTTCCACTAGATGGCACACATGAGTTTGTTTTCAGAATATCAGCGGGAGTTTTTGCAGGGAACTGGAATAAGCTTCAGTTCATTGGGTTATCGTGTCAGCCTGATCATCTACCTGGCACCTGAATCGGTGTGGAATTCTTGATTTCATAAACACGATAGAAACTAATCTTGATTCATGCAATTACAAAAAAAAAAAAAAAGAAAAGATTTTTAAAATAATTAAAAAATAAATGTAATTTAATGTAGGCCTATAACTTCAGGTGTATTTGTCAAGCATGGATGGCTCTCTCTTGATTCATTTGTTTTATGTGATTTTTATTGTTAATATTTTGTCGTACTTATCTTTTTTTTTATAAAACAAAAACTACTAGGCTACATCTATTTCATTAAAGGTAGGCTAATGTAATAAATTATGATACCAACAGTCTTGACAGAAAAAACAATTAATTATCCATAAAATTAATTGGATAGTTTTGTAAATAATTTTTTTTCTCAAAAGCGAGTTTAAGTTATATAGCAGAAGTTTACCAAAATTAAATTGTAAATTAATTGTATTTAACCAATTATATTTAAATAAAACAGGATCGTTACTCTATTGCAAATATTGTAGCCTACATCACCAATTCAGCATGTAAGAATACGATATCCTGTAATCAAAGGCGCACATTAAACGAAGAGTGCGGAAGCGCGCGCGCGCACGCACGCACGCACACACAACATATAGCTTAAGCAGACGTACTGTACACACACACACACACACGCTCAAGAGCAAACACGCTCCTTCACTTCTAAGCACACGGCAAAAATGCCGGGAGAGCCGAATTCACTAAATCATCATCATCGTGCAAATTGCCCTGAGGTTAGTTTCCTGACCAAGAGGACTGCATGGCTCCAAGGACTCTTCACACGCGTCATTATAATAATTTATTTCTCTTATTTGAGACATACTTTTGCACATCCTCAGTGTTTAGACTACCAGCCACCTTTCAAGCCCCTTTACCACCTCGAGTTTTGCAGGCACTATGAGAAATTTGGTTGTTGTGACCAAAAAACGGACAACAATATTGCAACGAGATACTGGGATATAATGGACCTGATTGGTGAAGAAGAGTATGCAGTGTGCGGGGATTTGGTAAAAGATATTATGTGTCAGGTATGTCTGATCCTTTGTGAACAATTATGATGACGTTTCAATTGTGTTAAATATTGTGCAACTGATGCATTACTAAGGTTTTTGAAATGTTTCTCTTATGTGTGAGAGAAAGTTGCACCTGCTTAAATTATTGTTGTTCTTCTCAGTAGCTGAGCGACTGCATTATAAATACAGATGCAGAAATGTACAGTAAATTATTTTATTAGTGGTGCTTGGTAAGACAAGCGTCATTTTTACTATTGCTCATAATTATTTAGTCAGATATGACAGCTTTTGAACTAACCCCTAAATCTATATAATTGTACTATTTTTGTGCACGTGCACACTTGGATTTTTAAGTCAAATGGATTTTGAATGCAGCTTCCAAAATATAAAAATTAATATTTTTAAATTTTATACGATCAACCAGATGTGATTAGAACGTTCAGTGCGGCACGTCATCATTCAAATCTGCGTTCGCGCTTTGGCTGGCGCTGAACCAGAGACGGACGCGCTCATATATAATGTCTGTTTTATGTGAATGATATTTAAATGCACATACATTGCAATTACATGTACATTTAGTCATTTAGCAGACGCTTTTCTCCCAAGCGACTTACAAATGAGAATAGTAGAAGCAATCAAATCAACATGAGTACAACAGTATGTAAGTGCCGTGTCAAGTCACAGTTTCATCAGTAAAGTGCTCGTAGCACTTTACTGATATATATATATTTTTTAAATATATAAGCAAATAGATGGAGAAAGAGAATAGAAAATCGAAAAAAGAAAAGTAAAATATAAATAAAAAGTGCTAATATTACTGGGTCAAGTGTTGACGAAAAAGATATGTCTTTAGCATAGTAACCCACTAGCAAAAAAATTATAGTTTGTAAAGTTCACACTGTCTATGGAAACGGCAATAATAATCCTCTAATCTTTTCCCAGTTCACCGGTCACCCCTTTTGGGAGAAGATAGGGGCATTTTTGGCCATTCCTATAAGTAACAAATAATAAAAGGTATTTAAACGACAAAATACATTTTCTTACACGTATTTGAGAATCGGAATATCAGATATTTCATTAGGCTATATAGTTAACAAGTTTGAGAATGTTTCGGATAAAAAGGAAAATTAAATAAAACCAATACACCAGTCATACAGCGCTATATTGTGGCTGCGGTGTCACGTGACAATCATGACGCGTCGCACAGAAAAAAAATAATAGGGTGAATTAAGGGTGATTGGGACATTTTTTGCCATTGAGATGACTTGGAAAAAGTGTCTCAATTAACCTGAATTCACCCTACATAAAATTGTGAGGCTATCCTTGACGAATCTATATGAATAACACCCCATATCAGGCTCTTTTAGAATTTCTACAGTTACCTTTCAAAGTGTAATTTTCACTGGGGTGCCAGTCCTGTTCCTGGTCTGGAGATCTACCTTCCTGCTCCAATCCTAATTAAATAAACCTGAACCAATTAAGCTCTTCAGGAATATTCGATAATTACAAACAGGTGTGTTGGAGCAGGGGTGGAACCAGTGTTGTAGTCGAGACCAGCTCGTTTGTGTCCGAGTCCAGGCCAATACCTGAAAAGGTTGAGTCAGAGTTCAGAACAAGACTAGAAGAGGGCCATGTCTAAGTCGTGTCATGTCAGATACCTGAAGAGGGTCAGAATTCAGACTGTGTAAATAGGCTTCCTTTTAGGGTGAACAAAGCCTGGTTTCGTGTCAGTGTCACGTGAACCTCCCAGAGAAAAGATGACAGAGCAGATCATATGAGTGAGTTGGCAAAGACCACAAAACGTATCCCCACTGAGTCCGAGTCAAGACCAAGTCCAAATGCTTCCAAGTCCATGGAAATATGGTCTTGGACTCAGACTCCCCTGCTGAAAAATCCAACATAAACCAGCATGAACTCCATGTTGGTCCAGGCTGGTTTATGCTGGTTAGAGCCGGTATAGTGCTGGTCTTGCTGATGGACCAGTGTAGTCATGCAAAAAAGTGTTCTCAAGCAAAACTGAGATGGTGTAGCTGATCCACCAGCACTCCTACTTCCCATGCTGGGGGCCAGCAAACCAGCAACCAAACCAGCAACTATGCTGGTCCCAGCATGCAAAACATACCATATGCTGGTGGCCAGCAATGCTGGATTTTTCTGCAGGGTCAAGATGGATTCTAGTCTGATCTTAAAGGGATAGTTCACCCAAAAATGAAAATTATCCCATGATTTACTCACCCTCAAACCATCCTAGGTGTATATGACTATCTTCTTTCCGACGAACCCAATCGGAGATATATTTAAAAATATCCTTACTCCTCCAAGCTTTATAATGGTTGTGAATGGGGGGACACATTTTGAAGCAAAAATAAAATGCATCCATCCATAATAAAAGTAATCCACACGGCTCCAGTGGGTTAATAAAGGCCTTTTGAAGTGAAGCGATGGGTTTTTGTAAGAAAAATATCCATATTTAAAACTTTATAAATTCAAATAACTAGCTTCCGGCAGACGACTGCTTAGACGCCTCTCGTGGTTCAAACAAATAGGGCTGTGCAACAAACTCAAGCTCCTCTTCTCTTATATCAAAATCCTCCAACATTTCTCTTTAAAATTTCTTGTTTTAGACTTCTAATTCATGACCGATGTTTTGTTTTGCTCTATCTTCTGCGCTTCTGCGTTTGTCATTGCGACAGGTCAGAGGTTGCTCTTCATATGCCAAATCAAGGCATATGGCTGTCTGTCGGAAGCTAGTTATTATAGTTAGTAAAGTTTAACATATGGATATTTTTCTTACAAAAACCCATCGTTTCACTTCAGAAGGCCTTTATTAACCCACTGGAGCCGTATGGATTACTTTTATTAAGGACTGATGCATTTTATTTTTGCTTTAAAATGTGGCCCCTCATTCACAACCATTATAAAGCTTTGAGGAGCAAGGATATTTTTAAATATATCTCCGATTGTGTTCGTCTGAAAGAAGATAGTCATATGCACCTAGGATGGCTTGAGGGTGAGTAAATCATAGGATAATTTTCATTTTTGGGTGAACTATCCCTTTAAGTACTACAACACTGGTTGAAACTGAGGAAGGTATAACGGGAATAGGATTGGGCACCCCTGTTATAGAAACTAGAACATCAGAGACTTGTGGTTGGGCTCTTTTGAGTGGGCCAGTAAGCTTCAGAAAACGTCAAAAGTCTATTTAATTGTCTTTTCTTACTTGTATTACTCTTTTGCAGGAGTGTTCTCCTTACGCCGCACACTTGTTTGATGCCGAAGACCCGTACACTCCAGTACGCCACCTACCAGGACTGTGCTTCACTTACTGCTCAGACTTCCACAGTAAGTGTCATTCTGTGGTAAAGTACCTAACCAACAGCCGGACCCTGCAGGAGACGTGTGAGAAAGACCGCTCTCATTTCTGTAACCTCATTAACCTTCCTGACCAGGACTACTGCTATCCAAACGTCGTGAGGAACAATGACTTGTACAGCAATCTGGGCAAAGTGGTGGAGGACACCAAAGGCTGCCTGCAGCTGTGCTTGACGGAAGTGGCCAATGGGCTGAGGAACCCCGTGCTGATGGTCCACAGTGGAGATGACACCCACCGCATGTTCGTGGCAGAGCAGATAGGCTTTGTATGGGTGTATCTGAGAGATGGCAGCCGCTTGGAGCAGCCCTTCCTGGACATCAGCGGGGAGGTGTTGACCACACCGTGGCTGGGAGATGAGAGAGGTTTCCTGGGTCTTGCCTTTCATCCGAAGTACAGAAACAATGGCCGCTTCTTCATCTACTACTCCATTCTGATCAACGGCAAACTGGAGAAAGTTCGCATCAGCGAGATGAAGGTCTCAGCTCATGACATGAACATGGCAGACCCCCACTCAGAGAGGTTAATACGTTTGATCCATGTTGTTATGCATATGATATCAAAATACATGGAATATGGAGTATAGTTCACTCAAAAATCTTATCACAGCTCTGTGCATATAATATTCCTAGTCAAGATTTGGGTCAAGTTAAAAAAGCACAAGTGCGTTCACACTTGTATTTCGGTTCGTTTGGTTAATTTGGTCCAGACCAAAAAAGAAAAAAAAAACATTTAGTCCTGGTCCGATTAGTGTTCAGATTGTCAATTTTATCACCGAACCAAAAGATACCGAACCTAAAGGCATAAGGATACATTCACAACCTGATTGGTCGGATTTTATGACGTATTGCATATTTTGAGACGGAACTTACCGAACATCCAAAACAATGCTGTGTACTGAGGTAAATGCGCTCATTGTGTGTGCGTAGCCTGCATGTGATGGTATTTTGGCCAGCTGGGAACTCGTGAAGAGCTTATAAAATGTGTAAAGGAGTCAAAACAGGGAATCCATCCGTCACACACACAAACGATCTGCTGCGTGGCGACGCGCATCTGATTCCTGGGATGGGCAAACTCACGACTATAACGTGAAAAAACCGATATGCGTGAGGATTCTGTCCTTTTTAGGGTCTCATCTTCCTGTTTTTGGTTCGTTTACATGTCTTTGGTCCGTGTTGCATTCATATATTATTAGAACCGCACCAGAGTTCGTTTGGAAGTGGACCGAGACCCATCTTTTCAACGGTCTCGGTCCGCTTGTTTGGTGCGCACCAGGGTTCGGATGGCAGGGTTCACACATGCTCAAATGAACCGCACTAACAGAGCAATCGTACCAGGGTTCGTTTTAATCGAACCAAACATGCCAAGTGTGAACGCACCCTTAAATTTTAAATTATCAATTTTGATACATCACGTCAAGCTGCATGTTAATGACATCAAACCTTGTTGATTCTAATGACCAAATGTCAAGGCTACTTTATATTTATTTCTTCCTTACTTATTTATTTGTTTTTTTTAAAAAATCTGCATCTACAGAGTTCTTCTTGAGATCGAGGAGCCTGCAGCAAACCATAATGGTGGCCAGCTTCTGTTTGGTCTAGATGGATATCTATACATCTTTACAGGAGACGGTGGAAAAGCAGGAGACCCTTTTGGGAAGTTTGGAAATTCTCAAAACAGGTAAGGGTTTTGAAACTGACAAAATTGAAACATCTAATGACATTGAAACATCTAATGATTGTCACATATCATGCTTAGTGCTTTAATAAAACTCTTTCCAGTAATTTCCTCTCAGACACGTTATCATAAAAGCTCATGCAAATATGTTTCAGATCTGCATTGTTAGGCAAAGCGCTTCGGATTGATGTGGATGGTAGCAGTATAGATGGAAAGCCCTATAAGATTCCTCCAGACAATCCCTTTCTCGGAGAGCCTGATGCAAAGCCAGAAGTCTATGCCTATGGTGTGAGGAATATGTGGCGCTGCTCAGTGGATCGCGGTGATCCGCTCACCCATTACGGCAGAGGGAGAATCTTCTGTGGCGACGTGGGTCAGAATCGATATGAGGAGGTCGACATCATTGTGAAGGGAGGAAACTATGGATGGAGGGCCAAAGAAGGCTTTGAATGCTTTGATATGAAACTGTGCCAGAACTCTTCTCTAGGTGAGCTGGACCGTAGAATAACTACACACAGAGAAAATGACAAACAGAGCATTCCAAGAATTTTTTACTGCTCAATGAAACTGGTCACTGGAGAACTTCATACCACTGGCCAGTCTATAAATTTGTGCTCCTGATTTCTGGAAATTGTGTCAAAAAATGAAAAATTCTGTCATGATTTACTCACCCCCATGTCATTCCAACACTAATACTATTTTCTTTCATTCCGTGGAATCCTTAGGAAGATATTAAGCAGAATGTCTAAGAGGCCGTTTACACGACACCATTTTCAACTAAAAACTGAAAACTTTTTATGTGTTTTGGTGTTTTTCTGCATTTTGGCGGCCTGAAAATGCAAGCTTTTGAAATCAGTTTCAAAGTGCAAGTTTTTGAATATGATACCATTATCATCTCTATGTTAACAACAAAAACACAAATTTGTGAAAACGGTGACGTCATGCACGTGAGCGTTACATGTTCAGTCTATAGGCGCGTAGTGTTTCTTTACAAAGTGACATCGCCATCTACTGGGCTGGCATGAATAATACAGCGTTTTTAATCGATTTGTTTTCGTGGATCCTTGTGAATGTGGATAATTTTGACAACATTGTCATCTGTACATGTAAACGTACTCTAAGCCTCTGTTTTCCATACTAGGAAAGTGGATGATGATTTATACTGCCAAGTTCCCATAAAATAAAAAAGGCCCCAAAAAGAAAATTAAAGTATCATAAAAGCCCCCAATATTCAGAATAGTGATCAATTAATAGGTTTTACAATGAAATATTCTCAAATTAGAATTCCCTCGATCTTGAATTTTATTAAGTCTTCTGAAGCCCTATGAAAGACTTGTGTGAGAAAATTTGTTATTCACTAATAATATGCATAGCTTTCAAATCTCATTTGCTAACTTGCTGAATTGTGATTGGTCACATTGCACACAAAAAAATAATGGTGTTTGGTGAAAATCAGGTCTAATACAAAAAACAGCATTGCAGCGGTGGAGAGTACTTTCATTGAATAATGGATTACATTTTTGTGTTCCTCAGACAATATTAACGTAAAGCTACTGGAAGACTTGGAATATAACCCACAAGTCGCATGGACCACATTTATGGGTTTTTTTAGGGCTTGGCAGTATAAATCACCATATTTTCTTAGTATGCAAAAAGCAGGTCAGACATTCTGCATTTAGACACTCGTAAAATATCTAATTTTAGTCTGGTTTCACAGACCAGGCTTCAACCTTAGTCCCAGACTAAAATGCATGTTTGATCTGTGTTAACTCAAAGCAACTTGCACTGGCATAACTTAAAATATGTCAGTGTCATTGTTTTGTCTCAAGATGCACACCAGAAATGTTCTTTTTCTAAGGCACGTTTATAAAAGCTACTTAAATGTCCTAATTGAACTAAGACGTAATCCTGGCTTAATCTAAACCCTGTCTATGAAACCAGGCCTTTGTGTTTTATGAAAGAAAGATAATTCAGGATCAAAGCAATACAAAAGGCGAGAAAATGATAACAGAACATTCAAGAATGAAATTTAATGAAACATATTAACTTGAGTTAAGTTCAAATTAATGTCAAATTAAATGAAAAAAATTCTCACTTCTTTACACATTGTTTTACTGACACAAAACCTGTTGTAATCCACAAACATGCTTTTTTATTTGTTTTTTTAATAGATGACATTCTTCCAATATTTGCCTATGGACACCATGTTGGGAAATCTGTAACTGGAGGTTATGTGTATAGAGGATGCGAATCACCCAACCTCAATGGTCTTTATATTTTCGGAGACTTTATGAGTGGGTAAGGACCAATGCTCTTTCAGTATTGCAACAACTTTAAAAAAAAATAAATAAATAAAAAAAACACTGTCTTTTGTGCATAATTAACTTTCAATTCGATTTTTTTAGAAAATATATAACTATAAAGTTACAGTACACAATTTTTAGGTCATTCAGTCACTACTTTTTTTTTTCTTAAAATAAGTCTGGGAGAAATGACAATTCAAGCCTTTGTTCTTTATTCAGACGACTAATGGCTCTGGAGGAGGATAAGAAAACTGGGAGTTGGAAGGAAAAGAATGTGTGCATGGGTGACACTTCAACCTGTGCTTTTCCTGGGCTTATAAATCATCACCACAAGTTCATCATCTCATTCGCTGAGGATGAAGCGGGTAGGTTTGTGCACAGTTCTGTAAAGGTTTAATATGAATATTAAAGAAATTATATGCCCGAAAAGCATTCATACTATATGTATGTTTTTTGTTTGTTTTTTTTCTGAAGGGGAGCTTTATTTTCTAGCAACCTCCTACCCAAGTGCAATGTCCCCCTTTGGCACACTTTACAAATTCGTGGATCCATCCAGGTATGTATATTTTGGTACATATTGTCAACTTAAACAGATTCTCATGTAAATGTAAATTCTTCACTTACTGTACTGCCTATCTATCTATCTATCTATCTAGGCAGTACAGTAAGGGAAGAATTGAACTGTTAAAATTAATCATTAAGCAATGGCCTCTATATAACAAATCATATAGACATATTGAGTAAATTCACCATTATAAGAGTTCTTAAATGATGACAGATGACTCTCAGTTAAGACATCATGCTGGGAGACAAAAGGACTACAGGACGTGTCAGTTTAAGCGGTCTATACTCCTATGGAATCTTGGAATCTGTGGCGCATGCTTTCACCAAATGGTTTCCATCCAGACTTCTGGAAATCTGCTATCATCTATCTATCTATCTATCATGGATCATAACTCAATGATTTGTTTGTGCTATTCGGTAAGATGTGGGTCTGACATGGAAATGTTTAATTTATTATTTTATTTTGCCTTTAAAATAAAATGAATCTACAGTAGTAGTAGTAAAGGATAAATAAATGACAAAATTATATTGAGAGTGAAATAACAAAACAACCAAACATAAGCTGTTTGAGGTTTTAAATAATTAACTGATGGATAAATCAAGAGAGACATCCTGCTGGAACCAACAAGACTTCAGGAAATTATCGGCTCATCTGAAATCAGTCGCACTAATAGCAATACCATACATTAATACCAGATGTTCAGTATTCTTTATCCCTCTTTAAATAGTGGAAAAAACAGAGATTCATTTCTAATAGAAGCAGCTGGAGGTCATTGTCTTCTCACAAGTCTCGTATAGATTGTCAGTGTGAACGGCACAAAAAAAATCTGTTGCAAATCCGTTTCGAGCTTCATTCATATGTGGTTTGAAATCCTATTCAAATTCGCATTTCTGGACATCCATTTCAGTCTGACTGCTCTGATCGGATTTCGCGAGGTTTGTGTGACTTTCTCAAGCCATGTAAAATGTAAACGTCAGATGATGTTATGGAAAACATTCTTAAAGTCGCTGCAGAAGCAAGGTTGTGTTGTTGCAAAGTGCCGGACAAGCAGAATAATAATAGGCTATAACAGAGACATGTTTTGAGACCAGCGGAGACGAAAGCACGGGACAAAGCCACGCATACCAGCCTCCTACGGTTTTGCCGGTGCCTCACAAGATGCAGTAGTCCAGCGTGGTGGCTACACATTGTCATGTTGTAAATAAGACAACATTTGCATTGCAAACCCCTCCATGTTGCAGTTTTTGATGTTTTTTGGCGTATACAAAGTCATTGTCATAGAAACCAATGCAGATATTCCAGAAAACGAAATAGCGGCATGGGACACACAAATTGGATCTGAACAGTTGCGATACACAATGTGGACAATAATTTCGATCAGATTCTAATCGGATGCAGAAATAATTGCATTTGGACTGACAGTGTAAACGTAGCCCTTTATGTATCAATTTATGTTGAAATAATTATGATGCCATTTCAAATTTCTTTCTTACCTCACAGCACTTAAGGAGGCCTACATGTTTTAAGGTTAATGGGTTATTTTGTCTACATGCCCTCTGTCCGTCTTCTGTTTACAGGAGGGCACCTCCAGGAAAATGCAAATATAAGCCACTTCCAGTAAAGGTCAGAGGGAAGAAAGTGCCATTCACACCCAGAGAATGTAAGAATCTATCTATCTTTGAATTATTTTATTATTTCAACTTCAAAGATTCCTGGTAAAGATTGCCAAAGAAAATAATTTTGACTCATTGAAATGAAATGATGTAACAGAACTGCTTAAAGACTTATATAAATGTATTGTTTTTTTGGTTTTTTTTAGTGACTGTGCTTGACATAAGCGAAACACCTACAAGATCACCACTGGAAAAGATCATACTACCCACTAAACCACCGGGCACGCGCCAGCCCGCAATGGCCAAACCCTCCACATCTGCACCGAAGAAAAAACTGCCGGGCCAAACCACCACAGCAAAACTGCGCCAAGACAAGTCAAAAAACACAACACAATCAAAGGAGAAGCAAATAAATGTGAGCACAAAAACACTTAAGAAACCTCCTCCTAACAAGAAGTCAATGTTACAAACCAAGAAAGACAAAAAAGTCACAGGAAAGCCATCTCACAATCCCAAACTGTCCATAAAAGGAGCCCTGGAAAGAAAGAAAGCCAAACCATTCAAACCAACGAAACCAAAAGAGGTGAAAAAGCCTAATGTCTGGCTACAAAAGGCTAAAAAAACTGGAAAACAGGTGAAGAAACTTGTGAAGAGCAAACCAAAGGCGACTGTTTCTAAGAATCAAGACGGCATCAAAAAGACTAAAAATAGCCCTCTTGCAAAAAAGACAAAACTGTTTTAATAAGCCATGTGTGTGGTGTAGTAATTAGATAGTAGTAATGTAGTGCAGTAATGAGAATTCAGATATAGATATCCTGTTCAAACAATGTATCAATGAAACAGCAGCTCTGAGGTCAGTCAGATGTGTGATGTGAGAGACCAAAGAGAAAACCACAACAGTCTTGCGCCAACAGTTGATTTCGTTTAGCATGCAACACATGCAGGAGCATTCTTCAAATGTTGATTTTATTTTTGGAATGTGGTTAAGTAATTAGTTAGGGCAATGATTTTTATTTTAAATCAAAACTAAAATTATAAGGAGAAATTCTAAATAAAAACACAAGAATGCTTTTGAAAGACTTTCTTAAACATCAACTCTTTGAAATTAAAATACATTGCATTGTAAAATGTGCTAATTTTATGACATACCTAAGAAAGTCCAAAATGCACATTTTTGAAATGTAAAACCAAAGCGGCATTGCTTTTCCTTTAATAGACACGGACAGAAGGCAAACTTATATGTACCATGCATGATACGTTTTTTCTTTTTTTGGTGCAAGTAAAAATGGTTCATTCAATTAAGCGTTTTGGTTTGTTTACAGTAAAATTCCTCTGAATGCAGTTTCAAACCAAGTCTATATGAGGGTGTAAATTAAGTATTACTTGTTCCACCCTTAGTGTTCACAATACTAGGTCATCTAGAAAAGTAATATCAAACTTACAGGAGGACCACTATTGCTGAACAGGTTTAAAAAAAATGTCTTCCATCAAAATGGAAATTATTAAAATACACAATTTTTGACTTAAAATTGAATTGAATTAAACATTTAAATTATGCAAGTTAGTCATATTATGCACATACTTGCATATTATTGCACAAGTAATACAAATGTTACAACTTTTGATGATGTACACCTCAGCTTTTTCACAAAACAATAAATTAATTTCAAGTGTACATGCTTTTTTTTAAAAAAAAAAAAAAAAAAAAAGATAAAATCACTAATAAAGTTCCAAGTAAAAAAGATTTTTAAAACAGTTGCATTTTCTGCAGTGTTTAATAAAAACTGGTCAAGGAAAAACTATTTCTTAGCAAATTTAATCCCGGCAACAGAGTCATCACTGTGAAGTATATCAAAATCTCTAAGCAGAGCACAATGTAGGTGATCTACCATAATTTAACTGACAGCATCCTGCCAAAGCAAAGGCCAATCCATCATTCAAGATCCTAAAAACCTCCCATTCCTTCCATTCCCTTCCACACACCTGGACTGAACTATGCACCTTACATATTTGAATAGCACTTCTATCCACCTTATTTTGCAATGTGAGTAAAGATATTTTCTATGAATGTGAATTCAATTTCTGTGAATTTAACTGTACATGTACAGCACTTAAGTATTTGAGCTAGAATTAGAAGTTTCTGTCTATTATGAGACATTACATTTACTATATAAGCAAAATGTTGCTTTTTGAATATAGGCTTTAAAACAAGTTAACCATGCTGTTTTTTGGTTAGAATGTTGGAAATGCCTTTGTATTTTAGGGGGCCCTTGCAAGGGTATTATCATATTTTGGTCCTTGGCATCAAAATGTTGAGCTAACCAATGCATATGATCTGTAATCAATGAATCTGATATTAAATCATTAAAATGAAATGCTTATTAATTTTATTAGCTATTATGTTTTTTCAAAAGTGTTGCCAAATTGGTTAAAGTAAAATAGGCAAATACTTAAAAAAAAAATAAATAAATAAAAGTATTATAGTATATATATTGAGTGATATTCATATTATATAGGCTATAATATACACTCACCACTTTATTAGGTTCACCTTGCTAGTACTGCCTTAATTCTTCTTAGCATAGATTCAACAAGGTGCTGGAAACATTCCTCAGAGAATTGTCCATATTGGCTGCACATCCATGATGCGAATCTCCCGTTCCTCCACATCCCAAAGATGCTCTATTGGATTGAGATCTGGTGACTGTGAAGGTCATTTGACTGTGGTGAACCATTTTCAAGAAACTAGTTAAAGATGATCAGAGCTTTGTGACATGGTGTCTTATCCTGCTGGAAGTAGCCATCAGAAGATAGGTACACTGCGGTCATAAAGAAATGGACATGGTCAGCAACAATACTGTGGCATTTAAATGATGCCCAGTTGGTAATAAGGGGCCCAAAGTGTGCCAAGAAAACATCCCCACACCATTACACCACCAGCAGCAGCCTGAACCATTGATACAAGGCTGGATCCGTGCTTTCATGTTACTTATGCCAAATTCTCTCCCTACCATATGAATGTCACAGCAGAAATAGAGACTCGCAACGTTTTACAGACCAATTTTGGTGAGCTCGTGTGAAACTTAGCCTCAGTTTCCTGTTCTTATCTGACAGGAGTGTCATCCGGTGTGTTTTCTGCCCATCTGCTTCAAGGTTTGACGCGCGTTAAGAGATGCTCTTCTGCAGACCTCGTTTGTAATGAGTGGTTATTTGAATTACTGTTGTCTTTCTATCAGCTCCAACCATTCTCCTCTGACCTCTGGCATCAACAAGGCATTTTCGCCCATAGAACTGCCACTCACTGGATATTTTCTCTTTTTCTGACCATTCTCTGTAAACCCTACAGATGGTTGTGTGTGAAAATCCCAGTAGATCAGCAGTTTCTGAAATGCTCAAACCAGCCCGTCTGGCACCAACAACCATGCCACGTTCAAAGTTACTTAAATCAACTTTCTTCCACATTCTGATGCTCAGTTTGAACTTCAGCAGATCGTCTTGACCATGTCTACATGCCTAAATGCACTGAGTTGCTGCCATGTGATTGGCTGATTAGATATTTGCATTAATGAGCAGTTGAACAGGTGTACCTAAAGTGCTGGTGAGTGTATATATTGTAGGCTATATTTTTTTATTGATTGTGTTCATTTTTAAGTAAACTGGATTGCTGATGATGGGTGATCTTAACTAGCTGTGACAAAATCACAAACGATGTTTTAAAAAACAAGCTTTGTTAGGGCTTATCTTTTGCAATATAAATTACCAGAAAAATCTTACACTGTAAACCCTGATGCTCAAAATAATTAATCGGTTTTAGTAGGGCAAACTCAAATTAAACAAATTAGTTCAATCAAATTAACTTTTATGAGTATTTAGAACTTATTTTTCTTTTGAGTTCACGAAATGGACACATTTTAAGTAATCTGAATTGTTTAATTGTTTTGAGTTTTAAAAACTTGTTTCTTTTAATTTAGACAAACTTAAATTTACCTGAAACTGGGCTGGGATTTCTATTTCCCAGCATGCTTTGCCATGACACTGGAAAGGGTGAATAAATACCAAAATTAAGTGTTAATACTCAAAATACTCAGAAATTTCAAGATAGGAGTAATTAAAATGTATGAGTACAAAATTGAAATCTGCCAGTTCTGCTTACTTAAACTTTGAATTTCTTAACTTAAAAAATTTGATGTAACTGATTACCTCAAATTTTTTGAGTTTTGCCAACTGATTTGGGTTTACAGTGTAGTTAAACTATACACAAACTTCAACATAACTTTTTGCCGAGTCTGTTAAATCTTTATTTAAAAGTCAATGCTCTCCTCTACAGAGCTCTACTGTATGCTGTAATTAAAGCACAGGTTATGGGCATACCATTACGACAGTTTCAGAAGACATGCTGGAACTAGATTATTTGTATTACGACAAGCAGAAAATAATAACTAGGTTTCTAAAAGCCACTGCACGACATATTCATTTGACAGAAATCCTAAGGACTTATCTAGCAGATTGCCTAAAGGTGATGATTTGTCGGACAGGTGAAAACATCACTGAGGTTCACCTCTATGCAAACATTGTGCTTGAGATCTTTGTAGTTTAAAAGGGGCCCCCAGATTGTGTCCTGGGAAGTAGCCCTGGGTTGTATTGCACAATTTAAAGGATCTTCAGTACTAAAACGGCTTGTGACGACTGGTTACGATAAGAGCCCAAAGCACACAAGAAAATATTTTCACTTGATTCTTTGCTAGTCTACTGGCTTTGTACCGTTTAAGGTCTTTTTATTCTATATTTCTGTCTCCAAGGTCATGTTCCAACGTGTATGTTGATTAGGTTGAGTCTTGAGGTACACTTATTTTGTTGTTTCTTCATCTTTATGATTTTCTTAAAGAGTAGATTGTACAAGTTGTTTGCTCTTGATATGCACCTGTCTACACTTAACAAACCCCATGAATTCAAACTCAACAAAAGACATCCATGCAAAACATGTTTTGGATCATTGCCTGAAAGACAACAAAAGACCTATAACGTCACTCTGTTTACTTTGCAAGTCTGTAATTACTTGCCATCCAGCAAACACTTTTCATCGTAGGTGTCTTACAGTACACTAATTACAGGGAAAGTCCACAAAAAGCAACCTGAAAGAGCATAGCCGCTAAAATTCAAGGGGCTCGGGACAACATTTACATGGGTGGGCCGGCCCCCTCTCCCCCGGGCTCTTAGTGGGCCTCCTTGATCACAAGGCCTGAGACGGCATTCCCGCTTATCCCCTCCCCGGTGACAGTTCTGCCTGTTTAAAAGGGGGGTATCACACACAGTTTCTGCCAATCACATGTTAATCTTGAGTACCTATAGAATAGTATAGCATCCTTCACATCGCCGAAAAGTCTTTAGTTTTATCATATTTATAAAAGATACATACGCTGTACCGAGTCTTTCCGAAAACAGCCGAGCGCCTGGAGGCGTGCCGTGTGAGCGGAGCTAAAGAGTGACGAGCACATGCAGCTTTTGCATAGCGATCGTCTGCAAGCTATCAATGGTCAGCTAAACAACTGTATTTAAACACACACAATACACCGCATTATCCACGGATAACTTTTGAATCACTATAATGAATATAGCGTATAGTGAATGATGAATAATGAATTTATGAATTCACTACATTCATGTTGTTTACATTATATGCACTCATTATATGCCTATTGCCAACAAAACAGACATTTGATGCAGTTTTACTCACCACCTGCGGTTCCGACTCATGACCGAGATCATTATCGCTGTGACCGCTCCATCTTTCAATTTCAAACGATCTATAAATCCAGTGTAGAACTGGGCCTTGTTTATGAAACCATAAGCGCCGATCCTGAGGGCTCGAGCAGCCACGGAAAAACACGAGATATTCTCCATTCATTTTAACCAATAAAAAAAGTGATTGCAACTATCAGTTTCTATGGTTATTTTAATAACAAATATCGAGAGTGCATCAATGTAATGCGTGAGCACAAATCTCTCAGCTCCACTGAACACTGGGTTCTTTGGGAAGCAAGGTTATCTTTCCCTCACAACCAAAAACACACTTCTTTGGTGACATTGTTCATTTCATGGTCTAAAAACAAAATGACAAATCTTTCTCGAGCAAGTCCTGTGCAGCGCTGCCGATGACTTCCGTAAAGCCGAACGAAGCATGTTGATGGGCCTGCTCTTGCTCTCTCGCTCTGGTCGACATGTGCGCGCGCGCTCTTCCGGGAGAAGTGCCCGTACAAGGAATTCCGACTTTTCTGATGTCACACAGGCACATACTCGAAAAAAAGATCCCAAAATTTAAGAGGATTTGGAAGAGTATTTTTGGCACAGAAATACTCCGTCATACGTCCAACTCGTGTTTTGAAACTTTGGCCATGTTTAGCATGAGAATCCAACTCTTTAACAGTGTAAATAAGTCAGAATGCATGAAATAACCCCCCCTTTAAGCTCCAAACTCATGGACACAATGGTGATGAAACAGGATTTTTGATTTCAGCGTCTCTTTATTTGTAGATTTACTTTATCTTTAAGAGAACTGTTTAGCTTTTAGAAAACTGTAGTAATTCATATAGGGCGGCACAGTGGCTTAGCGGGTAGCACTGTTGCCTCACAGCAAGGAGTGTGTGTGAGTCCCAAGCCACGTAAAGGGGAGGGTTAGGGAAGACCTGTTGAATTACCCCGGGGGAAAAAAAAAAATCATCGCCAAGAAAATTCATGCACAGTCTCTCACATATGGCAAGAGATGGCTCACAGAATCACAAGAGCCAGATAAGACTGAAATGGTTAATGAATGAGTAATTCATATAAAGGGACACCCCAAAATGAAAGGGGAGAAAAATGCTTCCAGAATTGAGTAAAGCCGAAATATGATTGTCATTATCCTGCTCACCGAGTTTGTCATCTTAGTGAGATATTTCACATGGATGTGCTAGCCTCCCGACAGGAAGAAAATGATGAACTCTCTTTCCCAGTTAAAAGTGCAGGAGAAGCCCGTTTACTGAATGTGTGACAAACATGCTGGCAGGAGACATCTGCCCTGGTTATGAGATAGAGTGTGTTCAAAGATGACGCTTGGAAAAATGGATTTCGCAATAATTACATTTACAAATGCAAAACACAGTATGATACAATAACCTATAAAAATCTATTAAATGAATAAAGAATCAATATCACAGGATTTTTCCTCTTATTTTATGATATCTGCATTTTAACTATGTTAACTTTTGTTTTTATATATATTGTGATGATCATTTCCTAAGTTGCATCTGTTTCTTCAATTTAATTTAAAGGGTATATGCAGAATTCAGAAACCCTTGTTATTAGCGACACCAGTGGCCTTTAAATGAACTGCAGCCAGCAACTTAATGCTTCAGCTCACATACGTGCACACGCACCATGTAAGACAGACTGAACGTGATTCAATGCCACGATATTCTCACGGTGAAGTTCTTTTTCATTATTCGCTTAGAAGTAAAAAGAAGCTGTAAATACCATACATTTTAATGAATGTCCCGACGCCGTCCACGCAGAGACGTTAGAGGAATATGTAACTATGTGCTGCGTGCTTTCCTCTCAATAACGAAATAAATACACAACAAAAATGACAGCGGTGAGAAAACAGCAGTTAAGAAAGCATTTTAAGTGTAGTTCACCCAAATATGAAAATTCTGTCATACTTGTTCCAAACTTGTATGAATTTCGAGAAATATCTTCTTTTTTTGTCCATACAAGATTCTTCAAAATATCTTTTGTTGTGTTTCATAGAATAAAAAAGGCATTCAGGTTTGGAATAACATGAGGGTAAATGAAGACAGAATTTTTTGGGGGGGATTGAGATGAAAAACAATTAAGTGACAAAGTTAGTTAAACAGCCACTGTGAGCCAGTTGATGGACCAAAGATATAAGGTAGGCTACTGTAATATTCGTTCAAAGACAGAATTTAATGCTGCGTTCCAAACAGCTCAGAATTTGGATTTGTCCCACCTCCTACTTGGAAATGTTTGGAATGCCACTCGAAGTCGGACAAGCAACCTGTGAAGTGAACTGCTCGACCACACCCTTACCTCAGTGAGGTGTCATTTGACGTCACTTCCAATATGGCGGCAAGTCCTTCTTCCAATGAGCAAAGAGTAGAGCTACCGTATATCAAACGTAGAAACAAACTTTAACATTAGACATTAAGTTTATATATGGTAACTTAATTACCAAATACCTTTTCATCAGCTGTTTTCAGCGAACGCCAGCCTTTCATGTTATTTTTATTCTGTTTTTGCCATAATTGACACAAAAACCATCAAATGTTCTCAATGTGTGATGGCGGCATCATGTGGCCAACATGTGAATGTGAGCGTGATTGAAATTCCCACGTCCAACCTAGTCTCGAACCCTGCATATCATTTATCCAACAAACCATTTCCTAAAAATATATAAAAATGATCTTTCTGAATCTTGTGTATTCTGTAAAATGGATACTGAAACTATTTTACATCTTTTTTTTTTTTTTTGATTGTATGTATGTTAAATTCTTTTGGATTGATGTGGAATATTTATTTAATATGTTAAGTGGAATCCAAATTAATATAGAGAAAAGAGATGTTTTTTTTATTATGACAAAAAAGGTATAGATAAGAGTCATGTGTTTATGTTAAATCTTATAATATTACTTGGTAAATTTCATATACACAAATGTAAATGGTCTGAAAGGATACCTAATATCACCCATTTCAAGGGTGACATGAAGATTTATTTTGAAACATTACAAGGACTGTCAAACCTCAAAGCAATCAGAACTATAAACATTTACAAAGACTTAAATTCCTCTTCTTTAATTTAAATATACATGTATACCCTTTTTTTCTTCCTTTCTTTTTTTCCTCTGATTTCTGGAAATATTTTTTCTAATATTTTTGATATTATATATTGCGAACAGTAACATTCATAACTAAGGTTAAAAAAAAAAAAAAAAAACCCTGCATTTGTGATATCCCCATTGCACATGTGCAAGAAAAAAAATAAAAATAGATTTGCTGCCAAAGCAGAATCTATACACAAATAACAACACACTAATAGAAGACAGAAAGCATTCAAATAGAATATTTAAAGAGTTCTGTACCTAGAAAAACATTCTTGAAAATCTCCCCATTAACAGTTAATAACTGATTAAAACAGGGGTATCAAACTCTGTTCCTGGAGGGCTACAGCCATGCAGAGTTTAGATTCAACCTTAATTAAACACACCTAATCCAGCCCTTCAAGCTTATTTGAAAACTATAGGGTGAATTCAGGTTGATAGGGGAACTTTTTCCAAGTCATCTCAATGGCAAAAAGTGTCCCAATCACACTGAATTCACCCTAGGTATTGTGTGTTGAAGCACAACACTTTCTGCAGGGCTGTGGCCTTCCAGCAACAGAGTTTGACACCCCTGGATTAACACACTCTTTAAGCCATGAGAGGAAAAGAAACAGAATTTAGCAACTACATATGTAAATATAG